>JALIZH010020175.1:0-40965 GCA_030522465.1 Rhipicephalus appendiculatus
GCGTTCATCTGAAACGACGACACAATGCACAATCGCAGCGCCACCATTGACTTGACCCTGTTTTGGCTTCACTTTTCGAAGCTCATTCCGATTACTCCCCTGCTCTAGTACAGTCTGGTATGGCAGTTGCACCCTTCCGAGTTTCGGTTTCGCCGGTGAAATTGCTCAAATTTCATTCTCGGCTAATACTTAGCAGGAGCTGCTTTTGCGAAATCTGCGACCGGCAACAGATCATTTACAGCAAAGGCTGCGGATTCCTCTTTTGACCCGACCGCCTGCCACCAATAATTAAAAAAAGTTAACTAAATTGATTTCTGTAATTACTGTCGTAATTGATGCCTCTACTCATCTTAAGATGCCTGCCGCCACAGAAAAAGTAGGGGTGTGCGAATACTGAAATTTCATCTCGAATCGAATTCGAATCGAATAGTGCCAAATAGTGCCCAAAAATGTCGCATATCGAATCGAATATCGAATACCAAAGATTTTGTTAACAATCGAAAGAAAGAACAAAGAAATGCAACCTGCTCACGTCCTCGAGCACATAGCGCGGTGAGTGACTGTCACTAAAAGACTACAAATGCTCATGCAAAAACAAAAGCTCTTACGCATGACCTGGCTTCAAACTTTCTCGCCGTGATGTTACGGTTTCCTGCAGTTGAAAACATGTGTTCACTGGGCGTCTCAATAGCAGGGAGGAGAAGGCATCGCAAAGCAATTTTGGCGATACCTGGATAAAGTGCAGCTCTATGTGGTTTCCGATATTTCAAGGGATAATCGTTTCTTGGGGTCAAGAGCTCATTCAAGTATTTATGAACCTTTTCTCTATAAAGTCTGAGCTCAGTTCTGGTTAGTTTTTGACGATAGCAGTTACAGTCTCCCAGACTGTTCCCTGGACCTTTCTGCTAGAGCCAGGACGTGAAGAAAGGATACAGCCTCCTTTAAAATAAACATGCACTTACTTTTCAACCAGTATATCGGTGAAAGTTTTAACGGAAGGCCTTCTGTAACGACGTTAGCGTTAGTTTTGGCCACCCCACCCTAACCTAGTTGCACCATTGGCCTTTGGATATTGGCGCGCTTTGGATATTCGTCCAGTCGAATTATTCGAAACTTCGAATACTAGCTATTCGAAAGTCAAATCGAATCATTCGATTAACTATTATTCGGTTCGAATTCGAATATTCACACACCCCTATGAAAACGTAATTATGAGGGAAGCGTGAAGGTGTCCTTTTCTTATTTTTCAGGATTTCTGGACGCATTTCTAGCCACAACCTGTATAGACTAAAATCTGTATCTGTATCACTGTAAATCTAAGTTGTGTGTGGATATTTATCTCTGTTGAACCAGGGGATGATATTCTCGATCACCTAGTGGACATGTCCATGTCTGTGGAGTTCATTCAGATATTCGAAAAAGCGGCGAGCCGTGACGTCATCGCGCTCTCGACCGCGTCGACGGACCGAACCCACCAGCACATTTGCAGCGTAAAGCCTGTTTCACATGCGAGCGATTTTGCCCCAAGAGCCGAGCGCCAGCCGTCGCACGAGCCCAAACCAGGTTTCTAAAGCGTCTACTAGACGCTGCGATTGACATCGCCAGAGTTGGAAAAATTTGCTCGCGGCAGAGCGCCTGACCAGTGGGGGGAGCAGTGACGGGGGAGTACTTGACGGGGGGGGGGGGGGCGGAAACGAGGAGCGGGCGCGCGAGCCTGGAGCAACTCGCTCCGACTCGGTAGCAGATGACATCCGTCCACTTCTAGAGCAGCGGGCATCGCGCAAAATCGGCGCACGTGAAACCAACTCGCGTCCGCGCGTCCTGCTGCCACTCGTCGCCGCAACCGCCGCCGCTCAGTCGCTCGCATGTGAAAGAGGCTTAAAGTCTATTTCACATGCGGGCGATATTGCCTCACGCGCGGAGCGGCAGCCGTCGCGCAAGCCCAAAACCGATCTTTAGAGGGACAGCTAGTCGCTGCGATCGACATCGCCAGAGTTGGGAAGATTCGCTCGCGGCAGAGCGTCTGCCCAAGGTCAACCAATAGCCTTCGCCCACTGAACAGGCGGCGCGACGGAGCAGTACTACTAGCGCCACTGTATGGCGAAAATTCGAACCGGCGGGTCGGCCGGGGAGTGGCGCGGCGTGCTGAGGCGGTGTACTTGAATGCAGCTGCCTGCATAGTTTCGGATGGCGCAAAATGTCGACAATAGTTCTGTGCGGCTTCAAACCTGTGCAGCGCTTGGAAGAGTATTTCCGTCAATCTGTGCTTCTGAAAGGCGAGAAGTTGTACGATGCTGGACACGTTTATGAAGTGAAGGAGACAGACGGCGTTGTTGTAAGCGCGCGATGTCATTCTCAACAAGGGAAACAACTATACGTCGTCTCTTTGCGGGTAAGTAGAGCGCACGCTTCCATTTCAATCCTAAAGATTGCCGTTTTGTCCCGCCTTGGCGAATTGACTTCGCTTGCATTTGGTAGACAGCGAAGATGAGCTGTCACAGCCGCGGAGGCGCGACTGCGCCGCGCCGGCTTGGCTGGTTAATTGGCGAAGGAATGAATTGTACGACGGTGTCCTTTGGTTCAAACGCGATCATTTGAACTTGCCCAAAAATCTTGCATTTACTAATCTGCGTTCGAGCCCTAGTTTACCGTTCGCTCAATGTCAAAAAGCCATGCATGCGGCAGCTGGCAAATGACCCACGGTTGCAAAATTCCGTGTTTGAATCGATAAGTACTGTACAGGAGACACTTGCATCTCAGCGACAGTGACGTTGAATACCGCGTACTGCACTGTATGCACTACGGGGCATTTTGCATGTCGTAAAGATGGACTAAGTGATCAATTCTTTGGCGCAAAATAGGGCGGTCGCTCTGTACGCATGCTTGGGTGATTCATGTGATTTCGCGATCAGGAGTGTAATTGTTTTGAGTTATTGTGATTACAGCTGCACGAGGCCGACCGATATGTCCTCGAAGGCTCATGCGACTGCAGGTACGGCGCGGCTGGCAACTGCAATCATTGCGCTGCCGTTGCCATTTATATTAACATACCCCGTAACATACCCCGCACCTCCACCAAATATGTTACGGGAAAGACAGACTCCGGGGACACAGGCTTGAGGGAATACGCATATATGTATTTACAGCTGGTTAGGCGTGCGCTGCCAATCGAAGAGCTCGCGCCAGTCTATCCTTTGTCGTCCTTGTCTTCGTCTTGTTGATGTTTATGCCACTGGTACGTAGCAATATGAACAAACAGAAAAAGAGGAGGCGTCATGCACCTCCCAACCGCAGACGTGGAGAATGCCGTCGAAAAAGGCGCGTCCGAGTGACAGGGCACCCATTCATGAACTTTTCGGCGGTAAGTTGGCGCACGAGGAAAGCGCATATCGCGTAAGGCGGTTCGCCGCACACGTGTATATGTAAAGTTACCAGGCACGCTGCGAATCCAGTATTACGTCAGAATCGTACTTATATCACCTTCCAGTAGCGTAGCCAGAAATGTTTTTTCGAGTGGGGGGAGGGGGAGGGGGGGGTTCAATCATAATTTATGTTCGTGCGTGCGTTTGCACGTGCATGTGAAATGTACGTGCGTGCAAAAGCGTGTTCCGAGGATGGGGGGGGGGGGGGGGGTGTTTACCCCCTCCCCCCCCCCTGGCTACGCCACTGTGGCCCACCAGTGAGTGCACGTGCGTCTTAATTTTTTTTAAAAAGACCGAACTGGCGATTCGGCTGCTTGATCGGACGGTAATGCACGTGCGTGGGGCGCCTACGTTTGAGCAAGCGCGGTACGCGAGCCACAGAACAGAAGCACGTGAACGCCTAAGACCCCCCCGAGGCACGCGGCACCCGTGAGGGCACCGCGTCGTTCTACACACGGCCGGACTTAAGAAGCGCACGGGCCTGTACTTTCTCCTCGATACGTCCCCCCCCCCCCCCCGCCTTACACATACACATCCAGTCGCACTTCAGACACGGCCAACGGATGTTTCCTCCTTTTGAAATTAACCACATACTCCTCGCCCACCTCAGCTAAAAAGTTCATGGAATTTCACACGAGGTCGCAGGCGCTGCGCTCGCCGAATGAAGCCAACTGACCCGCCTCACAGGCCGCGTCCCACGGCGCCGACGGCGCCAAGGCCGACCCGCGGGTTCCGCGGCGTGGCGATAGATGGCGTGAGCGCGTTCGCAAACTCCACTGAACGGAGCCTATGGGGGGAGCAGTGACGTGAAGAGCCCGTGACGGCAGGGGTGCAGTCGAGGAGCGGGCGCGCGGGCCGGCACGAACTCTCTTTCGTAGAACACGACTTCCGCTGCAGCGAGCTGCTCTCCACTGGCAGTGTAGAAGCGACTCATACTTGCCAAGCGACTCATACTTGCTTGGCAAGCATGAGTCACTTGGCGATGTCATTGTGGTAGGGTAACACTAGAAACAACGCATATTCTGAGACATGCTGAGTAGCAGCGCGATCATGAAAACTCCAATGAGAGCAGGTCGAGGCGGGACTGCGCCCATCAGTTCCGTTGGTCACCCTCTTTCACAGAGTGGAATGTCCCCAACCCAAAGCGTTCACCTGTAATTCTAAACACAGTTAGGTCAGGAGTGAAGGTATAGGAGAGAGGGCCAGAATTATTTATTCAAGTTGAAAGAAGTTTACCGGTATGTCTTTAGTGAGTTACAACCTCTGAATACATGATAGGGTTCACTCCACAAAACGACGGCGCTCTTTTCTATCAGCTCCGTAAGCGTGGATGCAACTGCATTTCATCAGAAACGCAAGCATTTTAAATGCATAAACAGTTCTGTGCCGACTAATTTATAAAGCTGTCCATGGGTCCGTCGTTCAGTTATGTTAGGATAGGACGTTCAATTACGTCATTCAGTTACAAGCCCAATCATCGCCACAAGGAAACAAGCGAATGAAACGAATTCACACATTCCATTACGTGTTCGTCTATATCGACTGAATTGCTAGAGGAATTCTCTTCTTATTTTAAGTGCGAAGCACTTTAAGGTCCCGGTGTGTCGTCCACCCATGGATCTCATGCGGCGGGATCACACTCAAAATCACGGGGTCTATACAGGCCTAAATCAAGGCTAGCAGTCGTCAAAATCGAATTAAAATACACAAGCGATGTCTAACATGATACATTAAACAGGAATCATGAAAAAGTTATTGCAATAATTCAATTAAAGTCGCTAAAACAATTCGGAAAGAAGTGGCTAACTCCTGCGCCATGCAAGTGAGAGCTCCTCGCAGAGCGCATTATTTCTAATCAAATCACTGTCGCTTTTGTGGCGCGACATCCGAAGGGGTTAAAAACCAGACGGAACCCGCTACAGACGACAAGTCTCTGAACAGTCGTGACAAGCAGGAGGTCGATAAAGTGCATCAGAGAGCAGCGCGAATGTCGCGCACCTTGTTCGCAATTCTCCCAAACAAGATTCTACTTATGGCGCGGAAACCTTACATACCTACCACAAATATTGACGTCATTCATGGCTTCGTAAATGGACCACTGCTGTCGGGCGGCAGTAGGTCGCACATATAGTCAAGTAATGGCTCTCAGATTACAATTCAGACGATTTAAAGTATTCTCTAAGTTACCACTAATCTTTCTTACCGTACGCACATCAGACATTTACAAAGGAAAGATAATTCAACCAGGACGGGCAAGTGCTACCGGCGCTTATACTCTCATGTGATTGTGACAGTGAAGTGAGCTCAACATTAGGTGGCACAGATGGAAATTCTTTATTGTGCTAATGTGTGACCCCTAAAAAAAAATTACAAGATATATTCCCCAAACGTGAAAGTCGGCTTGCTTGTTTGATTTTCGATATAATAATATCTGTGGTGTTACGTGCCGAAACCGCGACTCAAGCATTCTCAAGACTTCAGTCCTCTTCTTTATACTAATGGTACAAAATCAGACTCATAATAGTCTCGCGCTCGAAGTCATGCTGCCTTCCTTCTATTACTTTAAATTTTAGGTGAAATTCATTGGCACAAATATGAGTATAAGTTAAGGCTCATGAGTTTTTCGTAAGCCTACACCTGATATTAATGATAATAATAAAAATATAAAAAAACCGGCAGATCCCACGCACTGTGGGAATCGATGTAATGCGAAGCAGCCAGGAAGGAGCAAGTCATGCTTTACATAATTTGCATGTCATGTTTTACATGTTACGACCTGTAATTTGTGTTCGTCATACAGTCACGTCGTGATATACCAATTTTGGTGTATGTCAAGCTAGCGAACTGGACGCAAGCGCACCATGAGCGTGGCATGTAAATGGCATTGTAGATGACATGCATGCCAAGATTTTCGTGTTACCACTTGTCGTTTAAGTTCGCCATACAGTCATGTCACTCAATACCAAATTTAGTATATCTCAAGCTAACGAAACGGCCGCGAGCGCGCCATTAGCGTGGCTTGCAAGTCATGTCGCACATGACAAGTCATGATTTCCATATTACCACTTGTCATTTATGTTCTTCATACAGTCATGTCACTCAATACCAAATTGGGTGTATATCAAGCTAACGAAACGGCCGCCAGCGCGCCATGAGCGTGGAATGCAAATCATGTCGCACATGACAAGTTATGATTGCCATATTACGACTTGTCATTTATGTTCGTCATAGAGTCATGTCACTCAATACCAAATTTGGTGTATATCAAGCTAACGAAACGGCCGCGAGCGTGCCATGAGCGTGGAATGCCAAGTCATGTCCGCACATGAAGTCATAATTTTCACATTACCACTTGTCATTTATGTTCGTCATACAGTCATGTCACTCAATCCCAAATTTGGTGTATGTCAAGCTAACGAAACGGCCGCGGGCGCGCCATGAGCGTGGCATGTAAATCATACTTTTCATGACAAGTTAGTCATGATTTTCATGATATGACCAGTCATTTATGTTCTTCATACAGTCATGTTATCCCATACCAAATTTGGTATAAATCCCATTAACGATACGGCCAGGAGAGCACAAAGTCGTAGGCGCTAGATAGATAGATAGATAGATAGATAGATAGATAGATAGATAGATAGATAGATAGATAGATAGATAGATAGATAGATAGATAGATAGATAGATAGATAGATAGATAGATAGATAGATAGATAGATAGATAGATAGATAGATACGCTCAAAGTCGCCGAAGTTCGCTAAGAAATGCTTCACATTTAATAATAATAACATCTGGGATTTCACGTACCAAATCCACGCCATGATTACGGGGGACGCCGTAGTGGAAAGCTCCAGAATTTTCGACCATGTGGTGTTCTTTAACGTGCAGAGACATCGCACGATACACGGGCCTCTAACACTTCGCCTTCACCGAAATGCGACCGCCGCGGCAAGGATCGAACCCACGACCTTCGGGTAAGCAGCCGAGCACCGTAACCCCTGATACATCAAGGCGGACTTCATTGCTTTTTCGGCCTTAGCTGTGGCACCTCTGAATGTTAGTTTTTTTTCCGCATAGGATACGAGAAACGGAATGTGTCAGCACCTTAAAAAAGCCTCAACCCCATTCCCTTACAGCATCCACAGGGGAAATTTCTATCGGCACAGGCAACAAAGGTCCAGGCGATCGTAACTGTGTTAGGCTAGATAACACATCGTAAAACAGCAAACACACTCACAAGAAGATACTATTGGGATCGGTCCTATAGCGGTACAGTCCAACCACGTTATAACGAAGTAGCATCGAGACCATAAATTAGTTTATTATATCCGATGTTCGTTGTTAGAGTAGAAGTAGAAATCAGCTTTGCCGAATCAGTGATCTGTCTCGCGCAAAGAATACTACATACAAAATTGAATTCCTCTGGGCTTCCAACCCAAACAAATCGACAATTACGTGTTTGTGTGTGGCTTTTGAAACTCCATATACCCGAAGATAAGAGAGTCTGTCATAATGAGATATACGAGAAAACAGAATATGAATATCTGGATTTTCTTTAACCACATGTCGAACAACCGCCCGAACCGAAAAAAAATTCCGCCAGGCCTGCGCGGAACGCCCGGCACAGTCACAGCGAAAGCTGGAACAGCACATTTCTAGAGCCTTTTTTTAAACACTCTTTGGGAAACTACTACAAGTACACTTGCATCGAACCCACTACGCCATAAGTAATCATAATTTTCGTGAAGTAGGGAAACGTGCACTATTCCATTAGAAATCGTTATTCTTCGGAGAAGCGTGGTAACCGCTACACACCTGTAACCAATTATGTGCATTTTGTTGATGCTGCGGCTGACAACAATGAAGAATTTTGTGCGGGCCTTTTGCAGTAGGTTGGAAGCATTACACGAGCATCTCGATCATAGGCAATTCTTTTTGCGTGACGCCACCTTGCCACCTTGCTCTTCTGCAACGCTCTATAACAGATGTTAACATGATGCCTTAACCGACACAAAGCATGTATAGGGTCAGTTTGCTCGGCAGCTTCAGGCACAGGGTTGGCTGGGTGGTCGAATGCTGGGCTGCAGCCTGCCAGACAGAGGACCCGGTTTCGAATGCCATTGCATCGTGCGTACTTTCTATTTATTTATTTCGTTTTTCTTTATTTCGTGCGGGAGCAACGGATCCCAACTACGGCGCCAAAATCGGCCCTTGATGTGATCTCATAAATGGTTTGGCTGTAGAAAAAAAATGCGTATGGCCGATCCACTACTGTGAAAGCTGGGAAAGTGTGCAGCACGAGCACTCAGTGATTCTCGTTCGTATAGCTCCTACTAGTCCGTTTACCAAAGCGTCCATCACGCCAATGCTTGAAGTAACCAAGTACGGTTTCCCAGGCGCGAACAGAATGTTGTTTGGAAGATTCGCATACTTAGTGTGCCACGTACGAACTACATTTTGCTACATTTGAATAATTTCCTGCTTCATACGATAGTTGACTTACGCGTCATCGGCAGTCGGTTCCCTCAGGTTACCCCATGAGATATAGCGACGCAGCGCCGTCGAAGCGCAGGGTGATGGGCACGATGAGGCGGTGGCGCGCTGTCTTGCGTGGCGAAGGAGTTGGCTGTATGTTTCCGAAACGTTTTAGCAATTAGAACTTAAATAGGTCGATTCCTTTTTATGATTATCTGTGTTAATTATGGTATTTTATTGTTATTTCCATCATTTTTATCACGTTATCAGCATTGCTAGCTACGTTATGGCATTTGCGGAGTGCTTCCCTGTGAGCGTGGTGAGGCCACATGAGACCCATCGATCGACGGCTAGCTGCGTCCGTCCAGTTCCCCGTACTTAGACAAGGAAATGTGGTACCAAAGTATCTTTCAATATTTATTGTGCTTTTTTATGCCAGTGCTTCTAGCCTCGCGCCAACGAAATATCCGTTCGTTATTCCTACAAAAAATCTACGAAAAATGTGAATGTCATGTAAATGAAGCGGGACCATTCCGAGTTTTATTTAGTTCGCTATATCAGTTTCGTTCATCAAGATTCTAACTTTTCAAACCACAGAACAAACAAACAGAACTTGCACTCAAACTTGAATCGGTTGGCTCATGCGTATGCCTATATGCGGCGAACAGAATTGGTCTTGGGGCGCTATTTTGTAAGCGTTCTAGCATAGAACGGGGAGGAGGATAGAACAAAAAGAGGAGGGAAGCAAACAGCCAATAGGCGAGCTGGGGAGTTCAGGAATGTATGCAGTGCATAAAGAAATGTATAATTATTATAACTGAACATCAATATTCAGAGGATATTGTTTTTCGCAGCTTGAACTTGAAGAGCTTGGTGACTTTGACAATTAACTTCTGTTAAGGTCTTCACGTAGCGCCAGGTGGTATCGCAGTGGCGCTGTCCCCCACGCTATTTAAACCAATGCTTCTAGTATTAGCAGTATTAGTGTACTTGTAAAATTCAAACGGCGCGACAATTCGAACCGTTACCCAGTTGTCGAAATAGCGCAGCAATCGAGAAGAGGTCCGCGCTTTCCCGACAACCAAAGGGCGTTTCTGCTCTCATTTATGAAGCGGCATCCCCAGTTAGCCTTCCGTGCTAGCGAGCTCACCCACGAGTACACAGCAGCGGACAGGCGTCAGCTGTGAGGCGGTAGAGAGATGCGCGAGAAAGCCACTCCTCCGGCCCCACCGCTTACGTTTCGATCCAAGCCGAGTTGTCCGCGGAGACTGTTTTGTAGCCATACCATCGATAGAACGACGCCCGAGCCCGTTATAACAACCTCCTCTCCGTTCTAAGCACATTTGTGGCTATTCGCACGTCTTGACCGTCGGAATAGCCTCATAGCCTCGACCAATCGCGCATGTCTTTTCCCTCCTCTTTTTGTTCTATCCTCCTCCCCGTTCTATGCTAGAACGCTTACAAAATAGCGCCCCTGGACATTATGTGCCTCCTCTTAGGCCGAAACCCTACGCGTCAGCATAGAGTAAGGTCACGATGAGCGCGACGACAGTGCGTGTATGGAGCCAAATGTTAAAGGGCGCACCTTTCGTAGGTCACACTTGAAAGCCCCCGTTGTGGATCTGCTTCGGCTTTCTAGTTTTTGCTACTTAGCTGAGTGGCTGTACACGTAATTTACAAAGAGAAAGGGCTGCACGAAAAAAAAACATGTTTCCGTTCCATCCTTTAAGCAACCATTAACAAGCCAACACCAGAGCTTCGAATGTTGCCTGTGAAATCCCTGCTACGAATGCCTATGTAATCAATTGTACTGATGAAGGGGAGCTTCAACTGGTACAAAGCACAGAGAAAAAAAATGCCCCCCACCTCCCCGAAGGGAATCGTGAGGAAATGCGTATGCATTTCGCGAGCGCTTCACTCCATTTATATATGGTGGTTGTGGTTCGAAGAAGGAAAAGGCGCCAAATTTCTGCAGCCTGGTCGGGAGCACGGCGCAGCGCCTGTTTTTTTCTGTTTCTTTCTTCTTTTTTAAATTTTTTCTTAATTTTCTTTTGTTCTTTTTCTTCTTTTTTTTCTTTTTTTTTATTTTTTTTAAATTTTTTTTTCATATATAGCTCCGCCGAGCTCCCGCGAAGCGAGCGCCCTCACGCACCAGAGCGCGCTCCTCCTCTCCACTCACTATAACACCTGCCAAGGCCACCGCGGACAACGCCAACGCCGGATTCCTGACATAGCCCGACTAAGAAATGCATTCGCATTTAAAACTGGGGATGCGTAAAGCAAGCAGCGATGGAGCGGTGTTTCCTACTGGAACATACCAATCGCTGCTAATGTGCAATGAGAGACAGAAGACTCCGACTGGACACAGAGACTCGCAGTCCGCTTTTAGTTAAGGCGCACGCTGCGAATTTTTATTGTTCAACAACGCACAGGAGAAATCTCCCACCGGCACCACCTTGGAGGTCAAGATCCATTGCCATATATACGGGGTGGCCAGTGAACGGTTGTGCAGCGCGAGCAGTCGGTTAGCAGACGTTGCTCGCTAGCAGACGCTAGCAGTCACAGGCAGCGTCTGCTAGCAAACTCGCTAGCAGACGCTGCCTGTGTCGGCGTCGCGAGTCGAGAGAGGGAGAGGGGGGAGCGTAGGAGAGGAGAGAGAGAGAGAGAGGGGGGGCGCGCATGCGCAGTGGGAGTGTGGACGCTGCGGTCAGAGATGCCTAGAGAAGAGAGGGGGGGAGCGTAGGAGAGGAGAGAGAGGTGGGACGCGCATGCGCAGTGGGAGTGTGGACGGCGCGGGCAGGGATGCCTAGAGGAGAGAGGGGGGGAGCGTAGCAGGGGAGAGAGGAGGGGAGGCGCATGCGCAGTGAGAGTGTGGTTGCCGCGGGGAGGGATGCCTAGAGGAGAGAGAGGGAGAGAGAAGGTTTTTTATTTTTTGAAAGGGTTTGCGCATGCGCAGTAAGGGTGGTCACGCCGCACACCACCTCCACCGGATTAAGCTTCGCCATAGATGCTTCACATCTAACACCTGCCGGCGCGCACACCTCAACCTATCCTCCTCCTCCGCGGACAACGCCGCACAACGCCAACGCCGGATGCCTGACATAGCCCGACTATGAAATGCATTCGCATTTAAAAAACCGTACATAACAACGAACGAATGAATGAATGAGATATGTAGGCAGAATCTCCTATCAGAGATCTCTACGTTAGGTTAAAACGTAAATATTCATTGTATGTTGCGGCTTTCCCTAGAACGTTCTTCTTGTATGGCGTCAACACTGCTTCTTTCCTCTACAGCAGGTCTTCTCGAACATTCTGACCTTCAGGAATCTAGACGGTTTATCCAGTGTGCTGCGGAAGCCCGAAATTTTCTTTTTGCTCGAAGACAAGCGGAAGCGGACAGAACCTGCAGTAGTTACGTGCATAGGTCAGCAAAACTTGTGGAGCTCACTCAGACTCAGTCATGAAATATATTTTGTGCTTAGGACTCACTCGGACTCAGACTCACCAAAATTTTCCTGAACCGGACCCACTCAGACTCACACTCACGAAAATTTTCATCGACCGGACTCACTCAGACTCAAACTTACCAAAACATTACTCGCCCGGACTCGCTCAGACTCAGACTCGCGACTCGATCTGAGTCTGAGTGAGTCCGAGTGAGTCGACTCATGAGTCCGTTAGCCTAGAATTAGCTTCTTCGACCATGGTGTCAATGCGCTTTAACACCAATATTTCACGCAATCGGTGGTCTCCTTGGCGCCTTTTGATATAATACGTTCGAATACGAGTTATGAGTGCTCGCAAACCAGTAAGGTTATTTTTATTGAAAGAGATCACAACATAGGATATATTTATCAAGAACGTCCCTGGAAGAGCTGGAGGGGGGGAGGTCAGTGCACCCCCCTACGTAATTCACGCCTCTGATCAATAAATATTGAAATTGTGTATGAACTATACTGCTTTGGAATACGTGTGAGTAGACGGGAGTGTAAACGTGCATCCATGAAAGGCTAATAGTAATGCAGAACATGAGGGGATAGGACCATATGTCGGCAAAAAAAGTGGAACTCACTCGCACTCACTCAAGAAATATATCTTGCGCTTTGGACTCACTCGGACTCAGACTCACCAAAGCTTTCCTCAGCCGGACTCACACTCACGAAAATTTTCTTCAGCCGGACTCACTCGGACTCACACTCACCAGAATATTACACACCGGACTCACTCAGACTCAGACTCACCGCTTGATCTGAGTCTGAGTTAGTCCGAGTGAGTCGACTCATGAGTGAGTTCGCTGACCTATGGTTACGTGAGATACGTTACGTCACACCAGGAAGCTCACGGGACAAATTTTGAATACAAGGATCATCGCAACGAATTATGGTCAGGAAAAACGGCAAATCATCCCAAATATCTGAAATCACTGCGTATTCTTTACATTTGGTGTCTAGTGCTTATCTGTTTCTTTCGGACTGTACCAAAGAAAACTGCGAATTTCCAATATTTCTTTCTGTATACAGCTTAAAGCTTGGTGGCAGACATTGCGGCGCTACATATTCCATGGAATTGAATGAGTTCTTTGCACTTCTTTCGAGTTTCACAAAGCAGCGGAAAAGCACAACAAGCAAAACAAATCGGCCTAGTTGGGTATATTAGACGGCTTGCCGTCTTCCTGGCCATACTCTGCTAGGGAGACGCCTTTCTTCAAAGCTTGTGGTGTGAGCTTCCGGTTTGAGCATCCGATCGCCTGAATCGACGGCCTGAAGTTACATTATTATAATATCAATTTACGTGTCTTTCTTGTTATGTTTTAAAAAAATGAATATGCCGTAAGTTTTCACGTCCTACTGCTGTTTCATATAAAGGACGACACTCACGTGAGTAATTGAAAGGCTAATTAAATAATTTTCTTATTACTATTCTGAATGTAACTTTAGGTGCAGCAAAGTTTTACCGCCTTGGCATAGAGTTTTTTTTGCATTTTTGTAAAAAACTGTATTGTCTAAAAAAAAGAGCACTCTGTCTATAATATAGGGCGCGAAGCGTACTTACACAGAAGAAATGTAAATAGTGCACCACCGTGATAGCTTGAAGTGCGTCAGGAACATAAATGACAGGTCATCCATTGTATATACCAGAATATACGTTTCATCACCATGGTATACACCTGACTGTACGCGCACGCATGATAAACAAGCGATAATTAGTGAACTATATGCCATGACGACAATGACCTCATTTGCCTCACCGATTTAGATAGGGAATGCGTGAGAAAATATGGTGGAGGTAGAGTTACTGTATATATCATATACACTGCTCTATGCATGCACAAACTCCGCTTAGGGAAGGGGCGGGGGGGAGCGCCATTTCATGACTGCGCCTCAAAGGTATGTGAAGGCGGAGATTAGTTCGTAAAGCGTTAGGAACCGTTATTTTTCATTTTGGAGAAATCAATTAGCCAGCTCGGTCGCTTGACCTAGGTGTGCCAGACTTTCACCTGTGGGGGGCTCCTGAAGGACTGTGCGTACCGGAGAGGCACTCTCAGTATTACCGAACTCAATCAAGTCATTGGCGACGCAGTTGCAGGGATTCATGAGGATTTACGGAGGCGCATGCGTGACTTCAAGAAGCGTTTGCAACAATGCAGTGATGTAAACAGAGTCCACCTACCAGATGTAGTTTCAAAAAATGGGCAGATCCAACGTACCTTGGGAATCGATGTTATGCGCAGCATGCGGAGGAAAGGTGACTGTGTTCAATTTTTTTTTTGAGCGAAACGTTACGAAATGACGCTAAAGATATGTACAAATGTTGTACGCGTGGTCACATGTTGAACAGTCGCATATGCTTTATATAACCAGTTGTTTACAGTTGTGTAATGATGCCAATGGCGACATGGGTATTAGCAACACCAGAAGCATTAAGCTGATATGTAGCGCTTGTGCTCGCGAGGATGGTAGCCCTGGATATTGCTACACAAATGAAATTCAGTGGATGGCACTTAACTTCAATTGACATTAACCCGACGTGACGGCTGTATCACAGGAGTGCATATTGTTACGGGGAAATGTATATTTAAAGATTCTTACAGGCGGAGACAATCACTAACAAAATGGCGGGCTGAAGCCTGTCTCTTCACACTTCGTAGTTGTCTCCCCCCATACCAGGACCCTCTACAGCTTTATGCCCTAAACCCACTACTGCCTGGTGACACTACCCCGCGGCGTAAAAGCGCCGGGTCGGCGCTTGTCACGGAAGTGGAGAGTTAGAAGGCACATACGGCTTCAGTCGTACAACGTGCACAACAGTAGATGGTGGTGGCGTTGGGTCCACTGAATCGACGACTCTCTGGATCTCGTAAGTGAGATCAGTGACCTGGCGCAGGACTTTGTATGGTCCGTCATAGCGAAATAACAACTTTTCGGAGAGGCCGATGCGACGACATGGGCTCCACAAGAGGACTAGTGAACCGAGTTCGCGGCGGACGATACGAGTGACATTTTCGGACGAAGTGGCTGGCGTGAATATGGGGGGAGTCTTCGCAGGTCGATGTGGCTGCAGTATTAGGCAGACGCGCAAACTGGCGGCTGATGCGACGGCTCTTGGCGTGCTCGAAACGCTGACATTCCTTGACAACTGCGTCGACGGTGGCGCAATCCTTAACAATCAATAGATTGAAGGCGTCGTCGGCAATCCCCTTTAATATATGTGCGATCTTGTCGGTTTCGCTCATGTTCACGTCAGCCTTTCGACAAAGGTCCAATACGTCCTGAATGTAGGAAACGTACGATTCCGTCGACGTCTGCACGCGGGATTCCAGGTCTTTTCTCGCGGCCTGCTGTCGCCCAAATGGCCTGCTGAACAACTCGATGAGCTTCGACTTGCAAATGTCCCAGCTGGTCAACTCGGACTCATGCGTCTCATACCAGACGTGTGCCGTATCCCTCAGGTAAAAGACAACGTTGGCTAGCATCAACGTGGGGTCCCACCGATAATATTCGCTGACGCGCTCGTACATAGTGATCCAGTCTTCTACATTCACCTTGTCTTTGTCGGTGCCCGAGAAGGTTCCGGGGTCTCGTGGAGGCAGGAGAACCACGTGGGGCAGCTGCTGCTGCTGTTGCTGTTGCTGGGCAGTTAATCCCTGTTGCGCCATTGCAGTCAAAGGGAGGCGACGACCGCTCCGAGGTTCCGTGTTGGTTTACCGCGGAAACGCAGGAAGGCGTACCCCGCACCTCCACCAATAATGTTACGGGGAAATGTATATTTAAAGATTCTTACAGGCGGAGACAATCACTAACACAATGGCGGGCTGAAGCCTGTCTCTTCACACTTCGTAGTTGTCTCTCCCAGACCAGGACCCTCTACAGCTTTATGCCCTAAACCCACCACTGCCTGGTGACAATATTTAATGTTTATAAATTCGATAGCCAGCACTGCAACCACAAATGGACGTTTCACGAACATTAGGGTCCATTTGAAAAGCAGTTCCCAGACGTTGCATGGCTCTGTGGTAGAATACTTGATTACCACGCAGAATGCTGGGGTTCGATTCCTGCTGGGACCCTGACATTTGTTCTTTGCATTCGTCGGGTCGACGTTGCCGATGTCAGATTTTTCTTCACGTTCGCGCGTTAAAATTACCAATGTCTGGTCTGTTCTCGCCGTTCCTTGGTAGATATAAGCTATCACTCACCTGTGGCTCATACCCGCATACCTGCGGCACATACATGCCCGTCGTATACGGGTATGTGCCACACGTGTCTGGCGGAAAGGGTTTGACGACGTACGCGACGGGACTGTCACACTATTTATTTCATGAACCAGCGAGTCATATTCATCAAACCATCTTACCCTCCCACACTAATTTTGGTTTAGCCCAAGTTAAAGGGGTGATCACGAGAGCACCCAGACGTAGGCGGCTAGATAGATAGATAGATAGATAGATACGTTTATAGAAACGCTAAAAGTGCCTGCAGTACGCAAAGAAATGCTTCGCATTTAAAACGAGATTGCAATCGCTGGTAGGCATCTTTTAACGCGAGAGCGTTAAGGAGCTCGTTTCGCAGAAATAGCGGCGTCGGTGTCGGCGTCGTTGGCCTGTGAGCAAAAAATCATCATTCTGTCCATGACAGAAAAATTGAGAAAGATGCAAATAAATTGAATTATAAAAAATTACACCATCGCCCGCTAAAGGGAACCATGTGTAGATGTGAAGCAGCGGGCGCTAACGCTTACACTGGCGGCGGCGTTGACGCTGGCGCTCATCGCAGCGTTGCGCAGGAGAGAAAACTGGGGAGGCGCAAAGCAGGCAGTGATGGAGCAGTGTTTCCTACCGGAACATGCCAATCGCTGCTAATGGGCAATGAGAGACAGACGACTCCGACTGGACACAGAGACCCGCACTCCGCTTTTAGTTAACGCGCACGCTGCGAATTTTTATTGTTCAACAACGCACAGGAGAAATCTTCCCACCGGCGCCACCTTGGAGGTCAAGATCCATTGCCATATATACGGGGTGGGCAGTGAACGGTTGTGCAGCGCGAGCAGTCGGTTTCTTCAACCAAGAAACTCGCTAGCAGACGCTGGCCTGCGTCGGCGTCGCGAGGGGAGAGAGGGGGGGTGACACGCATGCGCAGTGGGTGTGTGAACGCCGTGGGCAGGGATGCGTAGAGGAGAGAGGGGGGGAGCGTAGGAGAGGAGAGAGAGGGGGGGGGACGCGCATGCGCAGTGGGAGTGTAGACGCCGCGGGCAGGGATGCCTAGAGGAGAGAGGGGGGGACTGTAAGAGGGGAGAGAGGAGGGGAGGCGCATGCGCAGTGAGGGTGTGGTTGCCGCGGGGAGGGATGCCTAGAGGAGAGAGAGGGGGGAGAGGAGGTTTTTTTATTTTTATTTTTTTAAAGGGTTTGCGCATGCGCAGTCAGGGTGGGCACGCGGCACACCACCACCACCACCACCACCACAGGATTAAGCTTCGCCATAAGATGCTTCACATCTAAAAAGATAGTAATGTTATATGAAATGAGGCTGGCAGCTAACTCTCTTGGATGCGATCTCACGCAACTCTACAAAACGCTGGGGTGAGAGTGGCCGTGTTCTCTTACACCTTCGCACCTTCCATCAGTGTTGCGGAGTTGCCACTCCGGAATTGGAATGACTCCGGATTCATTCCACATTTTTGCGACCCCTGGAATGGAATGGGAATGGAATGGGGACAACGCTTGGAGGAATGGAATGGGAATGGAATTATGTCTTTTGGCAAAATAGAGCACCTTTTCATCGACGCGCTGTTTTTCAAACTTGAAACATTAGTAAGTCAGAGCCTCGAATTTAACAATGAAGCAGTATTTTTCAAATGGCTTGGCTGATTACAAGCACGGTAGAGAGAGAGAGCGAATTTATTAGAAGGCCGAGAGGTCGGCCTGAGCTTGTGCGCTCTGGCCTGCTACTCAGCACAGGGGAAAAGGGAAAGGGAGGAAAAGAGTGATGAAGATGATGGGGACAGGAAGGGGTGATGCGTATTTACAATGACCACGTAACACAGTGGTCTTCTTAAAGGGTAGTTTCAAGTCCACTACTCTTGAAGAAAATCTATAAATGCCCTTGTAGCAGTCGTTGATGCTGTCTGGTCCAGACAAGCACGGTACGTTTATAAGCAACGCGCCTACAGCAATTCTGTCCTTATATAGACTGTGTTGCTCCGAAGTTTGTCTTTATTCTTCACGTAACCGCGGTTCTATGCCGTTGGTATCCGTCATGCTGAACTACGGCGGCGGCATACCCCCCCTTACGCCTTCTGATTTTTTTTCCTTCGGCGGCGCCCGAAGGAAACTTCGGGCGCCGTCGGTGACTCGGACGCCGACGGCGCCCGAAGCGCCGTCGGCGTCCCCTTCAATTTTTAGTTTTTACTTCTGTCGCCGTCGGTGGCTCGGACGCATATTCGAAAAAGCGCTTCTCTAAGTTCTATACCTGACATTGCATACCTGCGCACAGGCGAACACAGAAAGTTCTCCTCACCCAATTCATGCTTGCGAGGCGCGCTTGACAAGCGTGAGTGCTGACGAGCAGTGCGGCCCAGTGTTCCGTATTCGATGCAAAGGCACATGGTGCCCTAGCGGTGCACTGTTCCAACTAATACCAGCAGATATACAGGATTTTGTTCCCCATTAACCAAATCTTAGTTTTCTCCATATTCACGATCGCTCTAGACGCGTGGGAAAACTGCTAAGTCTTCTTGAACACTACTTTTATCTCCATAAAAATACGCTATGTCGTCCTTTTAGCATTAACACATTTAAGCTCAAACAGTATTAAAACATCGCCCTTCGTTCAAACACGGACCATGCAAATACTATATATAGCGGGAGAACTGCCCCTATGAGAATTTATAGGGTGGTTGTAATGCACGAGATATGTCACCAAACTACTATCCGTTGACCTTGGTAACGTGTTTTGTGTACTTTTGCAGTTCTTAATGCATCTGATGGCATCAGCTTCATGGGGAATTCAGTCTCAACTCGATAAAACTATCAAGATGCTCAGTAAAACAGGCTGGTGGGCTAGTTGGTAAATAATATCGAAGACTTAGCGCACGAAAATTTTAGTTCAAATCAGTTGTTAGTAGCGCTGTGTCCTCGTTCCTACCTTGCGTCCTCGTGTTTTCGTGGGCTAAGTCTTCGATATCAAGATGTCTTTCCTACATTGACGAATTAAAGGAATGGAATTGAACTGCCCGGCCATTCCCGGAGTGGGAATGGACTAAGTTTTTTCATTCCGCGGAATTGAAAGGAATGGAATTGCGGCAAGTTCTAATTCCTTGGAATGGAATTGGAATGGAATGGAGGCGCCCATTCCGCAACACTGCCTTCCATTCGCGTTGAGAGCGTAGCACGTAGAAGATATTAAGGCGAAAGCCTTTAATGTCTCATGCTCACGTCCGTCCGGTGTCCGTCCGGCGTCCGGTGTCCGTCCGTCCGTCCGTCCGGATGTTCGTCTGTCCGTCCGTCCGTCCGGATGTCCGTCTGTCCGTCCGGATGTCCGTCCGTCCGTCCGTCCGTCCGGATGTCCGTATGTCCGTCCGTCCGTCTGGATGTCCGTCCGTCCGTCCGTCCGGATGTCCGTCTGTCCGTCCGTCCGGATATCCGTCCGTCCGGATGTCCGTCTGTCCGTCCATCCGTATGTCCGTCCGTCCGGATGTCCGTCCGGATGTCCTTCCGTCCGTTCGTCCGGATGTCCGTCCGTCCGTCCGTCCGGATGGATGTCCGTCCGTCCGGTGTCCGTCCATCCGTCCGTCCGTCCGTCCGGATGTCCGTCCGTCTTTCCGTCAGTGGAATGGCCACACGCTTTCGCCGAACACACTTTGGAATGTACAAAGTGTCCTTCATTTTTTAGTGGAAGGGTATAATAGATGCCCGCTGACGGTTGCCGAGAAAGACAGGTAAGGCGAGCGCCAGCGACGAGCGCGCTCGTAAAATGATTACGTAATGAGTGCGCTCGACGAGCGCACTCATTACGTAATCATTCCCTTCCACAAGATTGGCGTTCTGCTGCTGTTATCCCTGTGTTTAAAAGCGGAAATCGCACGCATCCAAACAACTATCACCCTGTGTCCCTGACATCTGTATGCTGCAAGATTATGGAGCACGCAGTCGCAAAACACATCATTCAATTTCTGGAAACAAATAAGTTACTTTATGCGAATCAGCATGGCTTCAGAAGGGGCCTATCTACAGTTACACAACTTATTGAAACGGTTCACGATTTTTCACGAGCTTGGGATGAACACCTACAAACTCATGTGATTTGTGTCGATTTCAGAAAAGCGTTTGATAAAGTATCACATAGCAAACTGCTTTATAAGTTGCGTCAAGTTGGTATAAATAATGGTATTTTAAAATGGATCAAGGCATATCTGACAGGGCGGAGGCAAGTTGTGCCCGTTAATAATTCTGTATCGGGGTTTTTGGATGTGCTTTCTGGGGTTCCACAGGGTTCGGTGCTAGGCCCGCTATTGTTTTTGCTGTATATCAATGATGTCACAGTTGTTGAACCACCAGTGGTGTTGAAGCTGTTTGCAGGTGACTGCTTAATTTATGCTCCAGTTAACTGCGAAAATGACCGGGAAAAAATTAACCAGTGCCTCATGGTGTGAAAAATGGGATATGGAAATTAACTACGCTAAAACCACCTTCGCACATATTACCCGAAAGAGAAAGGTTCTTTCTTTTCAGTATCATATTGGCAATGTAATTTTGACAAATGTCACTGGTTTTAAATATCTTGGTGTTGTAATATCCGATGACCTAAACTGGCGTAACCAGATTGAAAACGTGTGTTCTGCGTCATACAAAAAGCTGTGTTTTCTTCGAGTGAAGCTACGAAACGCTACCAGAGACGTCGAGCTAATGGCATACAAAACTTTCATTCGTCCTGTTCTAGAGTGCGCTGCCGTAGTTTGGAGTCCCCATCAAAAAGGCCTAATCGCTGAACTAGAAAGAATCCAAAGACTCGCAGCCAGATTTATATGTTCTCGGTACAAAAAAACAGACTCAGTTACAGAGATGCTACGTTTATGTGAATTTGATTTACTTGAAGTTAGGCGAAACAGAAATAGAATAAAATTATTCTTTCAAATTCTCAAGGGTAACATAAATATTGATAAAGATATATACATAAGAGAACCCGGTAGACTTAGCAAGAGAATAAATCATAGTGCTGCCATTAGACCTTATGCCACTCGCACAAACGTCTTTCGGTATTCGTTTTTTCCCTTTGTTATTGAAAAATTGGAATGGTCTCCCTTCGCATATTGCTGAGTGCACTGATGTAAGAAATTTTGAAGAATTGCTCAACAACTATGTTCTCTGAAATTCTTTGGATGCTATTTTGATGTTCTGCGTTTCATGTCTTGCCAGTTGTTGATGATTTCGAAATTTTGGATTTCTTTGTTATAGTTATTTATATTTATGTTACTTAAGTGTGCTTCGTATATGTATTGTTATTTTATGTATTCCCTCCCTGTAATGACCCGCAAATGTGGGTTAACAGTATGTTCAAATAAATAAATAAATAAATAAATAAATAAATAAATAAATAAATAAATAAATAAAATAAAAGTTCGCAGTTGCTGGTCGAGGCATCGCTCCCTCCCCTCGCGCCCTTACTCCAGGACAAGTGCTGGAGTAAGGTGAGTGCACATGACTAAAGGGTTAACAGCTTCACCAAATCCGCCAGTTTGATGCAATTTTATATAAGCTGCTCAAAAACAGCGAATTTCTTTGAGATTGCGCCCCACTACGCCAAAATGCCCCCAACGTCTCAAAATTGTCTTAGCTACACTAATTTTAACAAGAAATAGGGCTCGCGCTCATTACCTGCGATCCAGAGGCGCCGAAAAGCCGTAGGCGTGCTTTAAATCGGGAGCCCGAAAAGAGTGTTATTTTTTAAATGTGTGTAATGCTTCCCTACCTGGACACTTAAAAATTAGAGCGGAAGTCCTGGGCAAAAATGTTAACCGTGTCCCGCCGGTGTATTCAACGAAAACATTGGCCATTTGCATGTCATCACACTCTCCCTGTTTTCGTGTAAGCAATCGCTGGTCTTATTCTTGAAGCTGCTCTCCAGAACGGCCGACGGGCTCTTCAACAGTCGAGCCCTTACCTTGCACGTAGATTAGGCGACCCTTCCCGGTCCGGCGTGTCTCCTGTTATATTCGGAGCGGCAAACAGAAAGTAAACCTATCTCTACTAGGCCGCTCAGTCAGCATAAAGGAGAGGCCGGGAACGATTCTGTGCCTCACACCCTCCTGCAAACCGCACAAAGCGTGGAGCGTTTGTGACAACAGGTGGTACTCTAGTGTAGACTCCAATGCTTTGTTCAACCCTACGGGCCCTTGCCTTCACCGCGCTTGTCTCATTGGCCGTCTTCCTGCTGGTCCAGGCATTCCACGTAAGCAAGCTGCACCGAAGTTAGCTCTATGCTTGCTTCAACAGCTACAACCTCTACCTAAAGGCAGTTAAGTGTCCTATTCACACACGTGTTGTATTAGTATGTCGTCGGTACTTCTTCTTCGCATTTATTTTATTTGTGCATTTGCGCCCTCTCTCGAAAATTTGGATTTTCTTTCAGTGTTCTCAACACGCATTGTGTAATGGTTTTATTAGCACTTTGGTAATTACACGAACCCTGACACGTGATTACATCTTTTGGAGGCCGTAAGAGAAAATAAGTGCTTAGCTGCTAAAAAAAGCTTTGATAGTGCTTCTTTCTCACAGGCGCTTTGCGCAGTAAGTTTACTGTTCCTTATTCACCTTCCTGTAGTGTTCATGATTTTGGTTTATTTGCACTGCATGGGCCACGTTGTCGCAGTGAACGAGCCATGTACCCAAATTTCACAACATTGTTGCAGCATAATTGGCGTTACCAACCTTTATAGGCATTTAAACAATGCTTGGTAAAATTAAAGATATCAGTTATCACTGTTTGTCACACAGACTTTCTTGTCACATTAGTACAGCAACGTGGTTCGGCATACAACTTTTATAACACAAGATTATGTCCTATCGAACCACTCTAGCATACACCCTTCCTTCTTGTTATCATAAACAAACACTTTTAATACTTTTGCTTGTACTAAACGATTTTATTTAAATGTTTCTTACAATTTCAAGTGTGTATCAGGAACCGGAATAATTGCTGTAGGATAATCTCACTCACAGAAGGGACAAATAAAGAAACAAAAAAGGGTGTTTCAAATACATTTCCTCATCCGATCAGAACGGATTATCGCGTTAGGTTAACAATATAGGCGATGCTTCTCCTCAGTGGTAGCCTGCTATTTTCCTGTGTTTTTGTAGCTTTCTCCGCAGAATGAAGGAAGTGCAGAGTTTGGTAAGTCACATTTGATTGCTTTTTTTATTTATTCTTGAGACACTTTGATATTAGGAACATTTTCTGCCAGTTTGCCAATCGTATCATGCGATGGGCAGAAAAGGGCCCTGGTTCATGCTGTTCGCAGTGAACCGAATCATTGCAAATTATTTCAAACATTGCTTCCACCGAGTCACAACGCATTACTTATAGCTTACAGTGCATCACCGTTCCTAAGTTCTGTTCTGAGAGCTAGTAATTGCGTATGGCTAAGCTGAAGGAAATTTTACACGACGGCGATATGCCGTCAATTGTATAAGGCCTGCTGCAGTTTGTGTGCTCTTTTTTTTTCGTTCAGCTTTCACAGATGGATCTACAGTCGTAATCAGTGACAAAAAAGTTAAACAAGGAAACGCTGGCGACAATTAAATATCTTCCTGCTCCCACGAAGGCCCCCATTATGAATGGGTCTCGTATTTCTCGACAACGAGGTTCTGCTAAACAGTAGTTATAGAACAACGAAAATCCATGGAATGTTTCGCCGCACATTATCAGCTCGCTTAAGATCAGCACGCTCTAAAACAGGCTGAGATGTCTTTACTTCACATTTAAATTGTGTAAAGTACCACTACATTGCCCTTGAAAGGATGCCTGCAATATTGGCAGCAAAATCGGCACATTGGCGGAAGCGGTTGCGCACGCCGGATGTTTTCATTGCCGCAATGTTGCTTGTTTAGACGAATTTTTATCTTCTGGTGCAAAGCTGCCCTGTCATTCACGCTAGCTGGCACGGCGGGGCGCTCTTTGCCCTTCTCGGGCTGCCACGCACAATTGGTTGTTTTTGCGCGCTGTTTCTCTTGCCACTTGAAGAATGGTCGTCGGCTACTGATTTTAGCGATGTTCTTCTCCAGCCGCACCGCAACAGTAGAGGGTTCATAGCGGAACATACTTCCATATATAGAGCGGACACTCCAGTAGGGCTCTGCGGTTGAGCTACTGCATGAAGTTACTGTGCACGTTCTCCTTGGGGAATATAACTGCACGTTTGATAGAACTCGACGCCCGAACCCCGATTCGCCAAGTGCGCTCACGTGCGCAGAAAGCATCCTGTCGAAGAAAAGCCAACTTGAAGGTTCCGCGTGCACTTTGTTCATTCCACAGCAAGGTTGCTGTCGCTGTCGACTTATTTTACACCAATAAACATTTCTTCTTTCACGAAGACTTGGCCAACGAGGCCATCGCAAGCAGCGAGCGCGAAATTGGGGTCAATGAGGAACAGCGCACAAGCCAAGGGGCGAAGACAGCCAAGCAACGCGATGTGTTACCCGCCACGGTCGTACAGGGCTTATGGTACTCCGCTGCAGACCCGAAGGTCACGGGATCGAATCCCGGCCGTGCCAGCCGCATTTTGATGGAGCCGAAATGCTAGAGGCCCATGTATTTAGATTGTGGTGCATGTTAAAGAACAACAGGTGGTTAACACTTCCCGATGCCTTCACTACGGAGTCCCGCATAATCATATCGTGATTTTGGGATATAAACCTTAACAGTTGTAGTAAATCACGCAATTCGTTCTACGTTTTCGGCTCAATTCAGGCGTTTCTGGCCGTGCGCAAAGACGATTTTGCAATGGCCATGTTGCGCCGTTCCCAACAAAGATCCATGCGTTCACTACATGAAAAGGGTCGAGAAGGCAAGCTAACGTAAATTTGGCGATAAATTTTGGTTTGCGTACGTTTGCCTGTTTCTACTGTGCTATTTCGCGCTCACAAAATTCTCACGTTAATAGCGAGTTTTAGTACATCGGGAAACGCTAACGTTTGCGTTAGCGTGCGTCTCAACGTCAACGCTAAAACGGAAAGCGCGGCATGCCAACTGGTGAGCTTTTAGTACAGCGAAAAGGCATTCCCACAAACGCTAACGCAAGCACATACGGCGCCATCTAGTTATAAAAACACTAAATGCACTGTAAAAACCTCAAGTGCGCCACTAAATCGAGCTGATTCGAAGCCATCGCTGCTGCGTCTCCGTGTCGCATTTAGTTCAGTGTTGCGTGTTTTCTTTCGACATATGCCACAATCGAGCATTCCTCAAGACCCCTATACCTGTCTCAGCTTGACTTGCGGGGCCGCATTTTCCCTATATCGGAAAGAGGCGAATTAATACAGCGTCGCCATCTCTGTGCGGATACGGAAAATATGAGCGAACCATGTAAACAAATTTTGTTAGGCCTTCTGATGGCTAAATTGACTGTGTATCTCAAAAACGGCAGTATACGGCTGCAGCAGTTGTCGGCAGTATACGGCTGGCGAAGCCTCATTACTCAAATATAAATCAAATACGAGCATTATTTGGGAATGAATGAGTTTAATAATGCAGGTCGAGGACTAGAAAGATTCGAAGTGGACTGCTCTCGCTTTAACAGGCACCGCCATCTTGCTGCGTACGGGATCTCTTGCGTGCGTTATCGTTGGACGCTATATTCGAGAAATAGCGTTCGTACGTAAGAGCTCGGGCTACGTTTACGTTTTGCACATCCTCAGTTTGGAGCACGCAACGCTAACGCTAACGCTAAATCCTTGCGTTTGCTGTTTCCCGCGATACTAAAACTCCCTAATGAAATTTTTTGTTTGGTTTCCATTCCGATCTTGTTGCTGCGGTCTTCAGCTGTAGAGCGGTTCAGTGATTCAATCTAAGCGCAAGGTATAGTGCTCATTTGCTCCAATATCCACCAGATATAGGACGATTACACAATTATGACTACAAAAAAGAAAGAAGAAACGCCCGGCCTGCTCGGAAATCGTAACACAGTCACAGCGAAAGATGGAAGAGCGCCATTTCTAGAACCCGTTGCAAATTCTCTTGGGGCTACTAATACAAGTACTCTTGCAAGGTATCCACTACTCCAATAATTGGTTCGGTGGCTGATGACGATGAAGAATTATGGCTGTACCCTTTGTATTGGGTCGGAAGCATTCCACGACCCACTCGTAATGCAATTCATATTGTGTCACGCCTGGTTGCACAATTCGCATTCTTTGACGCCTGGTTGTTATTTTACTCTTCTACCATGCTATTTGCGTATGTTAACGCGGTTCCTTCCCGCCATAACGCTTGTATAGAGATTTTGTGCGCAGGAGTTTCGAGCACTGACATGGCTCAGTGGTAGAATACTGGGCTGGCACGGAGCGGACCCAGGTTCGAACACTGTTCCATCCTGGATATTTCTTACTTCGTGTGACAGCGGTTACGGACACCGGCGGCGGCGGCGGCGGAGATATACGGCACCCTTGTTGTGATCTCATATCAGCTTTTGCTGTAAAACGCAGACAGCAACATTATGCCAAGGTTGGCGCGCCAAGTGCCGTGGGTTGTTACTATTACTCATACCAGGATACCCGTCGCAGCGTCGACGCGAGCTTTTCAAGCGGCTTTTTACAGCGAAAGATGTTATGAGATCATAACAAGGGTGCCGTAGTTTTCCGCGGCCGTCGCCGCCGCCGGTGTGCATAAACACTATCGCGCGAAATGAGAAAAAAAAAAGAAAAAAAAAATCGCCAGGCCTGCGCGGAAAGCGCAGCACAGTCACAGTGAATGCTGGAAGAGCGCCTTTCTAAAATCTTGACCTGCAATGCAGTGCCGGTGGGAGATTTCTCTTGCGCGTAGTTCAACAATAAAGATCCGCAGCGTGACCGTTATCTAAAAGGGACGGCGGGTCTCTGTGTCTAATTGCAGCAAACTGGGGGCTCCGATTAGACTCGTGAACTCTGCATGCTTCGCCCCTCCCCAGGTTTCACGTTAGTGGAGCTGAAACATCCTTCCCTACATGCCCCTTCACCACAATCTTTATTATTGCGATAGCAATTATAGGGACACTCTCGGCTGGTTTTCGCCGTCGGCGTCGCCGTTGCCACCGCCGTCATACCCCGTATATCTATATATATATCTATATATTTATAAAAGCCACAAAGAAAAATAATTCTGAAAAATGTTTCCAACGCGCGGCATCGAACCAGGGACCTCTCGCTCTGCAACGCGCGGCGCTAACCGCTGATCCACGTAAGCGCACGTCCGTCAAAGTTCAAACGGCGAGCTATTTATATACAGCGTGTTTCCAGCGTGTTTTCAGCGTTACCGGCGAGATGGCGCAGAGGGCGCGCTCCACGGGGCTTTAGGTCGGTCCCCCCACTCGTCGCAACGCGCGCTTTCAGGCGCTCCTCTCCGGGCGCGAACTTTGCTCGGTGGGGGGGCATGGGGTGTAGACGCCTGTGCGCGCGCGCTTATCTCGCGGTCGGGAAAATAGTACGGCTTAGCCTTTCGCCGGAATGACTGCGTTGTAGTTACCGATCGCACGAAGGTCACTTCGCTCGCTGCAGTCCCGCCGTTTGCGATAAGAGCACGCTTTTCAAACACAGCGAAGTAAGAACTGTGACACTTCTTAGTTCGCGCTAGTCTGTACCTGTGAATACGTTTCGTGCGTCGTTTTTGTTTGAGCAGCGTGGTAAGTGTCGAGCTGTGAATGTTGTTAGTTCGCTCTCGTCCTGTGCGTGTTGTTTTCGTGCGTCATGTGTGCGTGAGCAGCACGCTGCACGTTTCAACCTGCTTGACATTCCAATTTGTTGCTATCGCATTCATTGCTTCGCCTTGTGGCGAAACTGTGACTTTTGTTTTTGTTCCCTCATTTCTAACATTAATGAATGTGCGGTAATAAATGCATCATTTATACAAAGTTACAAAGGTCCATTCTCGCCTCCCAATGAGACCACCGTAGGTGTTTCCCTAGATCTTTCAGATGTGGTCAACTTATCCCCGGAAGCCATTTCCAACGACTCTGTTACCATCGTCTGGAAAAGGCCCACGGCTCCCTTCGACTACTACACTGTTGAAACAAGCCAGGACGGACGGAACAGACAAGGGGCCTCACTAACACAACCCGTTGGCTCATGCCGAAACGGGAAAGTCATTGACGGCCGCGAGAACAGGGCAACTTGCGGTTATTTCAGTGCCTGCACTTACGTACAATTCATCGTACGAGCAATCAGCAATGGACCACCCAAGCGTAGTTTCCCGGTCGTCTCCATCAGAGGTCTCCTTGTCCTTGGTGAAGGTGATGTACATTTGAATGGTGGTGTTTTATGTCACGACAGAATTAAAAAAAGGACACCGACCATGAAAAACAGTACGAAAAAGACGTTTCGGCTCCCGTGATGGGAGCCTTGTTCACGATGAAAACGAGGACGAGTGAAGCAATGTTTGCGGGGTCTTTAAAATATGACGTAAGCAGCGGGCGTAGATGAGAAGGAGGGTTCCGTCATTTCGGTACAATGTCTTATCCGTCGTTTGAATCAGGATGGATTCTAAGTGGTGTCTGGCACACAGTTTTTTTCTCTTTTTCGAAGATCGTAGCGTTATCCCAAGCGACTTGATGGCTCCAGTTTTCAGCGTGCTCTGCCAAGGCATTTGAAGACACTTTTTTTTCTTGTTGACATCATTTACGTGCTGTTTGACCCGCTGTTCAAAATTTCTTGTCTCGCCGATATATACACAACCACAGTCTTTACATGGGATCCGATAAACTACGCCAGGAAACTTCCTCTTTGAAGCTTGTCTTTCACATTCACCAGCCGATGGCGCAATTTCTGTGCAGGAACGTTGGCTGCTTGGACGTTGTAATGACGTAGAACGCGGGCCAGACTTTCGATCACACGAGGCACGTACGGTAAAGCGGCACGTTTTCTTCAGAATACACGGTCAGGTCTTGGCGGGAAACAGCTGACGTTCCACCGAGTTCAACAAAGACTTTGGGTAGCCACATGCCGAGGGGTCGCGGTGCACTTGCTGTAGGTCAGCAGCCCTGCTACTCGGCGTTGGGCAGATGCGGTTGAATCTGGCGACAAGTGAGACAACCACCGATCTCTTCTGGTTCGCCGGGTGCACCGAGTCATAATGCAGGTACCTGCCGGTGTGAGTGCTCTTTCTGCACACAGAAAACGTCAGACTGCGCTGGTAACGTTTCACAAGGACGGAACCCTCTCTCTTATCTACGCCCGCAGTTTACGTCACATTTTAAAGACCTCATAAACATCGCTTCACTCGTTCTTGCTTTCATTGTGAACAAGGTTCTCGTCAGGGTAGCGGATACGTCTTTTTCGTACTTAGTTTTTCATGGTCGGTGTCCTTCTTTTAATTCTATCATGTTACTTCCCGACCAGACGGGCTTCCGTCAAAACCTCGGTTTTATGTAGCGTACCAAGGTCTTTCCTTGGTTACCGTTTACCACATAGGGTTGACTAGTGCTTTGTGTAGAACATATTGTGAGGTTTGGTTTTAGTGAAAGAAGACGCCCACCATAATAAATTGTATAATGAGCCTGGATTAGGCTGCGCACATTGTAACGCAACGTTGTAAGAAAATTATAAGACGCAAATCACCAAAAAGAACAGGCGAAAAGAAAGTGCGTCACTCGCAACTGTTGTGAGTGAAGCTTTCTTACAAAAAAAATATTATTTCGAAATTATTCAGAAAAATTATTGGTCAATGTTCACATTGTATGAAAGAGCGGTTGTCTGTCCACTGAAAAATCGTTGAGCCCTTCACTGACACCCATAAAAAATTTGCCACTAAAATTTTATCAAAACTTTGTTGACAAAGAAGTAGTTCAATGGTAGACTTGGTAGTGGACTTGTTATCGAAAGTACATTGAGCCTCGAGAATTCATTGTGACAGTCCTGTGGAATAATTATTGAGCGGCAATTGGAGCAGCATTGAAATACGATGATGTGTTTGCTGAAAGTACACATACAGCACGTTTTAATAGTTGGTGAAGTTTCGTAGACATACAAGAGCAATACGCTACCTCAATACAAACAATGCCTACTAGCATTGTCCAAAAGGTCTTACACGGAACCTCTTGAATAATTCCTGCTGAGGCACGTGCTTACCATATAGTATGTTGCAATTCCCCATCGTATGCTTGGGGCTCATATACTCTTTTCGTAACTTCAAAAAAAGCTGCTGGGTGCACTTTCGTGGGATTTACATGAGCGCACAGCTGTTTGTACATATGCACTGCTGATGTATTCGTGCATAAAGAACTGTAGTAGGCTTGCACAGTTCGCGTGTTATAGCAAAAAGTTTTTTGCGCCTGATATAATGCTTCAATTCTTCCAAAACGCGCGTAAACCCTAAAACAAAGTAAACTGGGCGAGAACTAAAAAATCAGGACACGGGCACAAAAGTAAATTGAATAACTCATACACAGTCACTCTGAGAAGTCAGTTTTTTCATGTTTTGTGAACTTTAGTTTTCTTTAAATGCCACCAGTAGAATGAAACAAACGCAAATGGGCGGACAGCTACCTTTATTTAACCGAAAAACTGCGAGTAGCCCCACCACCACAGAAGAAAGCCATGATTTAATTGGTGTAGTGTTTGTTTGAAAATATAAAGCGTGAGTCCCACCAGAAAAAAATATGAGAAAAAGAAAACTATGATACAAACGTAGAAGAGGACGGCGTGAAAGCGCGAAAACTCCATCACATCGTACGGCGACAGATGGGCGAACATGCTACAATTAACCAGGCTAAAGCGACGCGCGAGTGAACTTGTGCCGTGATGTGAATTTGCCTAGAATGTTTCGACGCGCGCCTTCAAAGGCAGCTTTACAGAGCGGGGTTATTAACACAGCAGGGTAAAAAGCTAAGCTTCAATAAAACTTCGGTTGGGCCTAGTTGGTACATAGCATTTAAGGTGAAAACTTTAGCGCAAACAAGACGGACCACAAAGGAAGAAGAGACGAAGCGCCAGTGCTCGTCTCTTCTTCCTTTGTGGTCCGTCTTGTTTGCGCTAAAGTTTTCACCTTAAAAAGCTAAGCGACCACTTTGAAGGCGCGCGTCGAAACATTCTAGGCAAAGTACCATCAGGGCACTGGAAAAGACGCATAACTCCTCGCCATTAAACACGATTTAACAGTCACCCTGGTACATTTGAAACTTTTCTAGAATATCGCATCTAGGCTATCGTTACATGGAAATAGCACTGTGCAGAAAGACATGACTGCGCTGGTACAAACATTTTCTTATCCGTAAACTTGATGAAGAGACGAAACAAAGGACACGACACCTGCTGTAATTTCGTGTGCCGTAATTAGGAGGTACAAGCAGTTTTGCAGGCGTAGAAAAGTAGTGCATGTGCTCCAATGTAAACGTTAATGCATACCTTGAAACAAGCTCAAATAAGTGTTCCATTAAGTCAGTACGTTCGAAAGTGAACAGAAATCGGATCCTACATTTATATTAGGACATTTAATTCATGTATGTCACAACACTGACGCAGTCAAGTACTTCTGAAATATGTCTCGCATGCAGCACGTGCAGCAACAAAACACGCGTTTTCATTTCTCATGGTTTTCGAATGAAAGGGAGCACAGGTAAAGAAAGCGAACTCATCTTCAACAATGGCAGAGGCCTTAATATGGCGCATTGCAAGAAAGAAGAAACAGTCGAGCAGACCGACACAAGAGGAACAGAGCGCTATCTTCCAACTGACAATTGACAACAGTTGGAAGATAGCGCTCTCTCCTCTTGGGTCGGTCTGCTCAGCCATTTCTTATTTCCCGTAATGCGCTACACCATTTCAAGTACGACAAACCAACTCGCCCAATCTTCAACACTAGTGGGCAGAGGCCTGTATACTTTAAAAAATCCGCATATCCAAGGCACAGACACAGCTCATCAAAGTGATCGCGCCTGTCCCTCCATCTCATCAGAAATGAAGCTGCGAGAGTCTAGCACGCAAAATGAGATGTTCCATTTCTCCGTCGAAAACGTTATGGAACTAAGCCTAACTCACAGTCCGCGTAACAGCCACTCCAGAGGAAGGTACCTGCATGCTGATCCACGACTGCTGAACATGCCACAAAGTAGCTTGTTCACAACTGCGTTTATACTTCCCATGAATCACTGTATTTACACCGTACGAAACAAAGCAAGAGGTGGCGAGTGCGGCACGCGCCACCATAACGTCCGAAATTCCGTGTGCTCAAGCAAAGCCTCCTCTATTTACAATGCCAGTGCAAACGCTCGCTCCTCAAAGGGAGCCGTCGGTCCGCTTTAGTTCAGGGAGTGGTCGTGATGCGACGCTGCATAATGGGTCGGGCTTTAGGTCGGGCTGCTTGCGTCACACGTGCGTCCGACCGCTTTCCCACGGAGATGCGATAGACGCGTTTTCCCTCTCCAATATCATGTGTCTGTCAGATTTGTTCCTTCGTGTTCCTTCGTGTTCCTTCTTTGTCGCTCGAAGCAATGCCGCCGCCGCCTCACAGCGCTCGTGTGGCACCTCTTAAAGACAGCACATGCAATGCAGCATCGCAGTGACGCGTCCTCATTGGTTGCCCGCATAGCGCCACGAACGGGCACGCGCTGTCTCAAAACACCGTGTCCCTTACAGAGCCAGCGTGACCGCCAACATAGTGAACATGAGGGATGCAAGACGCCGCCCCACGGATCTGTACACAACTGAACAAAAAATTACTTTATATGATTTCCGTCGTGAGGCACCACATACAGGGTGCTCTCCCCCATGACCGCAAAGCACACGCGAAGGTTATATAGGCGATGGGCGAGAGTAGGAAAGGGCTAGAGGCGAGGGCGGTGAACGGCTGAAACGGGCGCATTTGGCTGGCATTGATAAAATAGCGGAGGCGTTGGCTTAAGTGACACAGACGGTAGCGCGGATATCCGCCCGTGCTGCCGTTGTCAGTTCCGCTGCGAAGCCCGTTGTGTAGTTAGGCTGTTATCGCTGTTATTAGTTGCGTAAAGCTAACCGGTTAACGACCTTCGAACCCCTCATGATTGCTGACACAATGCCACAACTCAGAAATTTATCATTTTGTGCGTTATTTTCTTTGTAGCAATATGACATGGCGCGCAGGCTCGAGTTCAAGTTGCAACGTGTTGCCACGGTTTTTGCATGGAGCAAATGGCGCGGGTGGCGTTCGTTCGCCAACAGCAGGACTAGTAGTAAAACAAAATGTGAAGGACAGATAGTCTCCGGTACATCACGTTCCTCTCATATCTCGTTGCGGTGAGGTTTGAGACACACGGTCTTATCGACACCGCGTGCAAGCAGGCGTTGGATTCTGCGTCACAACACCCCCCCCCCCCCCCCCCGAATTCATTTGGCGATACTTTTATGCCATGTAATGTGTGCGTGCGTGCGGAAATCGCTATCGCGTAAGGGGTAAGGGTCCCCCCAATTTTTTTGAAGCAGGCGGAAATGCTGCAGGCCATTTATTTCGATATAGGAGCACGTCGAAAAGCCCCAGGTGTTTCAAATTTCCGGAGCCCTCCGCAGCGGAGTGCCTCATAATCCTATTGTGGTTTTGGTGGATACAACCGCAGCAATTAATTATTCAAGATTTCTTTCTGCATACAGCGGCAGTGCAGTTGCTGCCCACGGCTATGTACATGAAGGTTACACTCGTACTGCGTTGCTTCCGTTACTGCATCCAAGAAGTCAGCTGTAGCATTGTTGCCGCCTGTTATGTGGTGGGTCGTTCGGTTAGAGCTAATTAGTACGGACAAGCTGGAGAAATCACGTGTCCAAACGTATGTAGCTAGTACTCAAGCGATAGGACACCGCTTATGCACTGGACATTTGTAATATGCGTTCTATGGTGGTATGGGCTGCTTACTTTGTTTGGTTTCATCCATAAAAAGGTTTCGATACTTTAGAAGCTTGGTAATGCGCGCTCATATATACACTGGTACTCAATAAATACGCAACCAAAAGTGAACACCTTTTTGTCAATCACTTTTTCGCTGATATACTCAACAGAAAAACTGTGTATATCTTGAGCAACCTCAAGACATCTTGCCACGTCATTGAAATGCGGTTGTTTCAGCGTATGCTCAATGGAACTTCAACAACTCAATAGTCAATTTTAAAAGGGCTCTTTTCTTTCACCTATCCTTGTTGGTGGTTCTCGTTTTTTTTAATTTTCTTGAAGCACGTGCCAACTAGCCCAACCAGAAGTTTTACTAAAGTAACACAACGCCTTCACACGTCAGCATTGAAGGCTCAGCTACTGAACACAACGCACGGCAATGCACAAATGAATCCCGGTAAGCTGAACGCATAATAAGGCCGACTGTGCGGCTACTTGCACTGCTGGGCACGTTGCACCATCTGTACTTGTCCTCGCTAACCGTACATAGCTCATCACTGAAAATACAGCACGCGCAACTTATGTCATCGGTCCCTTATAACATAAATTATGTTGTGACTGTCCTTTGCCGTGCAGTCACAAAAGTTTCATTAAGCCAGGTGGTGAAAGAAACAGTGTTAGAAGTTAGCGAGTGAGCATGCGACTGCTCAAAAGTAAAAAGAACGAAAAAATGGAAGGGTAGCTGGTAATTTCTGGCACAAAAGCTGCTGTCTTCTAGTGCTACACTTCAAAGACATACCCCATAAGCAGACGCCGTGAGAGTGCAAAGACTCGCGTTTATACTTTGTCACCAACATAATAACAATTGTACACTCGTTTCCACTTGGCCAAAACGTCAGCTTGGGAAAATAAGTGTAAGGATGCACTTGACAGAAGGAATTGCTTTGTACAGTGGAATATAAAAACATTGAACGTTTCTCGAGATATAGTGTTACCTTCTACCCAATATCAACGGAGTTTCAGAGTCCGCAGAACGACCGGTGCTTTCACCTTTAAAACGTAACTTCAAAGTAAAACTGGGCAGTATCGCCATGTAAGAGTATCGCGATAGTATCTTAGAGATACATTTGAGTATCTATATTTATGTATCAAATTACATTTGCAAAATGTATTTGTATCTCAGTATTGAAATACTTTTAAGGTGTATTGGTTGTATAGCGATATAGTACAGGACACAGGTATCTCGGTACTTTTTGTTGGAAATGAGCTCACTCCAAGCAAAGGGACGCCTCTGGTCGCCGACACACTGGGAAGTGGCGAAGAATGGCTCATGTGGCAAAGTGCCCAACGCTGTGACGGCAGTTTCGCGGCGGCAGTATTTTCATGCTCTGCCGACGAAAGTCGCAGTATCTGAAGGCAGGTGCCACACCTTTATCTTTTTCGGGCGGCACCTCATTTCGCAAGTTTTGTGTTGAGGCCGAGCCGACGTTGTCTAAATGACATTCTATTTGAGAACCTGCTGTTGCTAAATAGCAGTTAACGCAGCAACCATGTCAGCAATACAGATCTTGTTTCTAGAATACATATGTACTTTTTCTTTATTAAATGTTGTTCGTAAGTGATTCGAGCGATATGCTCGACTTGCAAGTTTGAACGCGGTGATGTATTAATCACATTACTATCATGCACCAAATGAATATCTTGACGGAGCATCAGTATTCGCAAAATGAAAAACGTATTCGAGTATATATTCCTATTCTTGTATTTGTATACCTGCATCTGTATTCCGGAATACTTTTTTCGTGTGTTTGAGACGTATTTCGGAAATATCCCTTTACGTCAAAGACAAATGAATCTGTATTTGTATTGTAGGCTTCCAGTACGTGTATTTCGATATATGTATTCCGGAATACTCTTCTGGATATCTCTGCCCAGCCCTGCTTGAAAGTGAGAACGCAGTTCTAACTACCTTCCAGCAAATTGTTAATGCGACGAACTGCCTGAATTTTTATTGCGCTCACCACGAGGTGTCCTGCGCTTCAGCAGTCATCCTTGTTATCAGTGTCATTGTGTTACACACACACACACTTCAGTCTGCACAAGCATACGAATAACTTTTAGGTTGATATGTGCAAAGTTTTCTCGCTGTATAACAATCTATAGATGTCCCTTTCAGTTTTGCAAAATAGTCATAGCGTAATATTTGAATAATTAGAGAGGAGTAAATAATCCTTCTCCTATCCCATTGCAGATCCAGACCCGCCAAGTAACATCACCACGGACCAGGTGTCGCCTTCCATTACTCGAGTAGAGTGGGACGCCCCGGCAAGTGCATCCGGCAACCTTGGTGCATACACAGTCGTGGTCTGCGACCAGTACCGTTCGTGCGATAGACAACAAGACCTAACGAGTTGCCTCACGCTACAAACAAATGAAACGTGGTTGGATCTCGACAACAGTCCGGTGACTAAGCACTGCGTTTTGGTGACGGCAAGCTCACACTGTGGTGCCCGTGTTTTAACTAGTCTGCCCGCAATCGCAGAAATTGCGACGCTATATTACGGTAAGAAGCGAATTGCTCCCGCATAATTATTTGCATTAAACATAACAAACAACAATTCATACAACTTTTTCTCAGAAGTGGTAGGCGTGCGCAGGGTTTCCCATTAAGGGGGGGGGGGGGGGCAGGTTTATTTGCAGCGCCCTCCCCCTCCCCGCCTGGTTGGCGTAGCCATGTAGCTATCTGTGCCTATCATGCTTCCCAATGGATGACGAAAGATGAAAAGGAAAGGTTGACTAGCTCATAAAAAGTGTCTAGCTTTGACCCTAAAGATGGGAAGTGAACAGCTCTTGTATTGCAATATCTGAGGCGTTTGGTCGCCATTATTCTAAAAAAAGACCTGCGTGGCCATAACACTAGCCTTTCAAAATGACGGGACTGTGTAAATGTGTGGCGCGTACTTTGCACCCCGCTTTAGGTTATAAAGGTGGCGACCACCCCCCTGCCTAGGGTGGCACCATATGCCTGTGGAAAGAAAACTTCCTTTTGTATTTAATCAAGCATATTTTAAAGCTTGTGAACATATCTGTGGCCTTAGTGCTCACTTAGTCTATCAATTATGCAATCTTTTGTATCTATTGATTATAAAATACACCGATGAATTTACAGATAGATGTACTAGAGAATAGATAGGCGTGTACATGCTGTCTTCTCTCCTTTTGTTGTCCTTGCTAGAGCGCAGTTAAAACCATTACAAAATGAACTTCACCCATCTAACCCAACTTGATGATTTTCGGTTGTACCAGAGCAAAAGGCTTTATAGATATTTGCTGTTTGTACAACAGCTGTATCATCGCAAGACATTCCCGCCATATTGTTGGCCCGTGCCGCCTCTGGGAGACTAGGGCAGTGGGGGGCATAACTAGGAAATACATAAGTGCAAATGTTCCGGTGAGATTTCATGCTGGTGCTCCGTTTATTTGTTTCGGTATTGATTGCCACTTCGTGCATCATAGCAAGATTTGCGTCGGGAAGAATGTCGTGTCAATCGGTGTCACGGAACGCCCACATGACAGCTTAGTGTACCAATTAACGTTTTCATTAAAATAAAATAACATTCCCAAAGGGAATATATCATAGGACCACTATCGAAGCGCCTCTGCGTGAAATAATTTAAGCGCTCATAACAGTTATAGATAGTGTTCACAGACTTTCAGAATTGGCCGCGAAAGGCGAGGCGAGGAAAAAAACAATATACAGTTTTATTCAGTGCTAAAACTGTAGGAAGTGCCGATGAGTGATTCGCCAGCCCTTGAGCGGCGCTGGCGTTTATAGGCAGGCATTCTAAACGTGCTGTCTGATCGGAATCCACGCCGAAAAACGAAACGTTCGCTTGCAATGCAGTGGCGCCCTCTGCACTCCTCTTTTTTACCTCTCCTTCTTTCCCTGCTCCTCACCCTCAAATCTCTCATTCACACTGTCACTTCATATTCCGACGCCCTTGCTAAAATTTACTATACCCGGCTATGTACTGCTTTACCCTTCCGTCCTACTTTTACTCCTCCTCATCCTGACTTCCATTTCGCACCCCTTGCTGTACTTTAAAACACACGGGAATGCTTTGTTTTCTTGTATTCTCCTCGTTTATCACCTCCTCGTTCTTACAACACTCCACCATCCCTTCCCCTTCCCACCCCTTGTTATACTATACTACATTTTCCTATGGTATACAATACATGACTATACTATGCCTTACCATCTTTCTTCCTCTGCCTCCTCCTCAACATCACATCCCTCTTTCTCACGACACTTTCCTTCCCGGCTCCACTGATATACTACAGGAGGGATGGCTATGCTATACACGTTTTCTTCTGCGTGATTTCAAGCGACGACATGAGACGACAGCTGATGATAGGAGACATGAGACCCGGGCCCCACAAGTGACCCGCGCTTAAATGTCAGCCACTTGTCTATATAGGGCAGTATCGTACTTGTGTGTATTCTAGAAATTCGTAGGCGGGCGCCATTCAGTGCACTTACCAAAACTATTGCGTAGCGTGCATACAGGCGACGACTCGATATTCACACTTTCCATGATAAAGGTACTGGGCTACAAAAAGTACCGCCGCTGCGCTGTCTATCGAAAATTAAATTAGCAGAGAGGTTTCTCTCGAGCTGTTCAGTATAGCTGTTATGGTCGAGGTTTGCCTCATGTTGCAGATAGAATACTGTGGCCATGATCGACCGGCACATCCTCTCCCCCCATCGCCTTCTTGATCTACTGCTTTCCTCCCAGAACACATCAGCCGATTTGTCCGGCGTGGGATGGAATAACTCTGATGGGCCGCAGAACAAGTACAAAGAAAGAGATATAAAGAAAAATAGAGGAACAGATAAATTCTTGTCAAAAAAATTTTTCGGCGAGGCGAGATTCCAACCTGCGGCCCCACGAACCGAAGGCGGGTGTCCTAACTACTCGGCTATCAGGGCACGCTAGCAAATCCTGGCATATCCTTTTAAGTACAGTACAGTATAGTATAGTATAGTATAATATAGTATAGCAAAGTAAGTATAGCACGGTGGTGGAAAAGGGAAGGGGATGAGTAGGAGGGAAAGGAGGGGGGAGAAGGAGTATAGAGTGTGAGAGCAAGAAATATACATAAATGGAAAAAAGTGTTAAAAAGAACCCGAGAGACCGACGACAAGAAGACAGAGAAAAGAGGCATATAAAAAAAAAGAAATAGAATGGAAAAATACAGAAAAATATAGAAAGACACAGATACAAGTGGACGGAAAGAGAAAGACGTAGAACGACAGAAACTCAAAAGGACAGACAAAGAGACCAAGCTTAGCTATGTATACTATAAAGCAGCAAAGGGTGACAGAGACAGGTGAGAGGGTAAAATCCTAGCCAAGCCAGAACCAGTTAGACACGCACCAGCTCTGCTGTGACATAGGCATATGTGACTTAGTACAAGCTATGCGATTATTTATGTATATGCATTATGGCGAGCCCCTTTTAACCTAGAGCCTCAGAAAAGTTTATGTGCACGTGTGACGCAAGACGGCTGCTTTTGAGCCTATCAATAAGACTATATGAGACTAAATAAGTCTATATGAGACTATAAATAATGCAACCAACGGACAATGAAGCAAAGGAACGTATAGGGGATATAATTTCTCGCTTATATTTATGTCATAATTACTATACTACAGTTAAAACATGCAAGTAATGCCGTTTTATACTTTCCTTAGCTTCGTTCTCTGTTGGTTTCAGCGCATTGTGTCTAAAAACAAGAGGGGAGCCATCAGTCAATTCCACCTCTTTCGTCGACTATAAGTGTGAAACATTCACCATCAAAAATGAAATATGTGCTTCAAATTACGCTGTTCTGCAGTTCCTCATGCACCAGACGTCACCAACTTAAAGTTGGCTGCTATCGGGAAGGACTTCTTCAATGTCACGTGGCAAAGGCCCTCGGAAAAGTTTGACGCTTACTGGATGGAAATCAGCGAAGCCAGTGGCGCGAACATGTTCACAGACCTCCACCGCTATGGAGCATGTTCCGCTTCCATAGAAATGCAGCCTCACCAAACGCATATAAGCTGGAATAGACTCGAGCCTTGCAGCAAATTCAGCGTCACAATTGGCACCCTCATAAAATATCACCATCGCCCACCCGTTCCAGTGGCATTACGCTGACAGGAACTCTCATTTCCGAAGGTAGGGATTAACGCCGTTTACTCTTCACTATAACACATTCCAAGTGTGGTGGCTTGTCAAAGTTATGTCAAGCGTGTGCTTAACTTGTGTTAATGTTTACAGGATTGAGTTTTGCGTTTGCACATGAAGTAAAAAACCTGATAACGCCTCAGGAATCCTGCTTATATTCTATCATACTGCTTACGGAGCACGTATTTTATGATGTAGGGAACATTTTTTGAAACTGTGCGTCAATCAGTTTTAATGTCCTCATTGCACTCTCGATCCTCTACACTGGCCGCTGAGCTTTATGGGTGGCACTACTC
>JALIZH010020176.1:0-29136 GCA_030522465.1 Rhipicephalus appendiculatus
TCTGTGCGTTGGTACTCAGCGCAGTGCAGTTCAAGTTAAACCATAGACACTCACATACACGACACGGGCACGTCGTCGTTGGCGTAGGCCTTCCATCGCTTCGGGGTCTTCTCGCAGCCACCGTTACCCTCCCCGTTCACTAGTATTGTCTCGCCGTACTTACGCGGGGCCTTCAGTTAGTCGCCGCCGCGTCGTAGCCATGTTGTGCATAGTGGGATTTAACCCAAATCTGTGGCAATACCCGTTCATGATGGTGATAGTATTTTGATAGGCCGCACAAATTTATGTGGAACATGCCCGTGTGCTGGGCTAAAGGTTGTCTTATTCATTTTTGGTCGACGAGTTGTCAGTAATGGGATTTACCCAATTTCAGTGGAGCATACCCGTTTACGATGATGATAGTTTTCTGGTACGGGGTGAACAAGGAACGATTTGCCGAAGAGCTTGATTTGCTGAACAGCTAAAATTGCCAGGACGCAGCCCTGATCCTCACAGGGGTGCGCAGTGTTCCGCTTCAGGGGTCGGGGGCGAATGTTCGTTGCCCCCCCTCCCTATTATGTCAATGTATGGGGATGACATTGGGCGCCCCCCTCTTAGGTGACTAGGAGGGGCGCGGCCACCCCCTCCCCGCTACCCCCGCGCGCGCTCCTGCACACGCCTATGCTGATCCTCCATTCTGGTTTCTAGCAGTGGTACTCGCACCTCAGCGTTCGTGTGCCCTGATGTATTTCTTATGTTAACCGTGTTTAACTCGCTGCCGAAGCGAATCTCTGAGGCGACGTAGAAAGAAGAGCGGGGTTGAGATCTGCTCCCTGCTTTCAATGAAATAGATTGGGTAGGACTCAGGGAACCACAACTCTAGCAGACCAGTGCGCCAGGCTGGTCGGGAAATGCAGGTCTCTGCTCCTTAAAGGGGCCATGCAACACTTTTTCAGCATGGTTAGAAAACGCTGCTGATAAGTAGTGGAGGCTCCCGAGAACACGCGAGCCGAACGTTAGAGCGCAGCACGCGGCCTGGAATGGACAATTCTCTAAGTCATCTAAAAATCGCGCCCTCCTCTCTCAACAAATGAAGCCATATACCCATACCACTGGGACATATAACCAAGTCCACGGTCATTGGCTCATTTCAGCATTATGACCGCCGGTGTTGCTGTGGCCCTCCGCGAGAGGCCGCCACGCGCCCGCGTGCGTGCTCACGATCACACTGGAAGTAAGCTGTGCGTTGAAAGAAAAAAATGAAAGGAAAGTGCTCAATGTCATGACGCGCGCTGACGAAGGCACACATATTCTCGCCTCCTTGTCACCCCCCTTCCTGCGTAGCTTTCAGCGAGGCTCGCTGGTACAGAAGGAGAGGAAAAGCGCTTAAAGAGTGCGAGAAATCCCTGTAACTTCGCTCGTAGTTCACGGATTCAAAAAAGCATTTGTGGCAGCCCATTCATGAGGCAATAAGCTTTTGTAATGAAGATATTCGATGATGACTTGAAAAAGCGTTGCAGGGCCCTTTAATGACCTCTTCCACACATCTGGTGAGGAAGCTGGCTGCAGAAGCTCAGCCTAGTTACCCTCGTCTCTCTACCATTTGATTTCAATAAAGTTTAGTCTTGCCCCTGCTTTCATTGAACTGAATAAAATAATTTTTATCAGTTACCCTTTCAGGTACTTGGCCTTTCTCTTAAGCAAGTTTATGCTCCGATATCATAAGTATGCCAATAGCTTTTAACTTGAACCAGAAGCATCGACTCGTTTCTTAAAAGAATATTGATATTCTTAAAACCGGGAGTGCTTGACCGCATAATCTTTGTAGAGAAATAAGGCTGTCATCCGGTCACATAATACAAAATTTTATTGAGGTGATAAGCGTGCTTCGTTCGAGGTTTTATTCATGCCCTTAACCCAAATGACGGATTCGAGTTAGCAGCTTTGCCATGCTTCCATTAATGTAATGACGATATTGATTAGTGGGGTGTCTAGAGTGGAAACATTTTGCTGATGTTAAACTCGCGGGCACTTAAAACGCATCTATCAAGATTAATGGGATCCCGTTTCATCGAGCCGGAGACGCACGTCTGTTCTAGGTATACGGTGTAGTCAAGCGAAGTGGAAATCGTCGGCGCGTGCCGGTGCCTACTCGATGCTTATGTACTACAACGCACGCGACGAGTAATGCGTTTCACAACGTGTTCAGCGAAAGCTGAGTGGGCTTATCTTTGAATATTACCGGAGCACGAGCCAGCGTGCGAGAGCCACGCGACCCAGTTGGCAAACAAACGTATTGACCGTTTCTTGGAAACAAGAACGAGGCCAGCGAAGTCTGGGAGGTTCTTCAAAACCTTAATGGAAGATCAGCTCCGGGGCCGGATGGCATCTCTAACAGGGCCCTCAGGAACCTGGAAGACGAATCCGTAAAGTTTCTTACCGATGAAATCAATCGCATATGGGAGCAGGGTTCTGTCCCAGACTCCTGGAAAATGGCGTCGGTCGTCTTAATCCCCAAACCGGGGCGACCTGCGGGTCTAGCCAATCTTAGGCCCATATCGCTCACGTCCTGCGTCGGCAAGGTGGCGGAGCACGTCATTCACAACCGCATATCTAAGTACATCGAGAAGAAGGGTCTTTTCCCTTACAACATGGTTGGTTTTCGTCCGTCCTTGTCGACGCAGGACACGATGAAGCTAATCAAACATCAAATAATAGACATGAACACAAGGGACGTAAGAGGCATCCTAGTTCTTGACTTGGAAAAGGCATTTGATAACATCTCTCACGCGCACATCTTAAACTCTATTTCAGAGCTTGGACTGGGCGAAACCTTTCACCGATACGTCAGCTCCTTTCTCGATTCCAGGAAGGCCACGCTCAATATCGGGGACCTCAAGTCCGCTCCCATAGCACTGGGCCCTAAAGGCACGCCGCAAGGGCCGGTAATATCCCCGCTTCTCTTTAACATTGGTATGTGCAAGTTGTCCAAAGTGCTATCTAAAGTGAAGGGCATCAGCCACACGCTTTACGCTGATGACATTACCATCTGGTGTCCCGGAGGTAGCGAAGGAGAGGTCGAGACTGCCCTCCAGGAAGCCATCGATCAGACGGAGCTCTTCCTCGCTGGAACAGGGCTGAGGTGCTCTTCGAGTAAATCGGAGCTGCTTTTATACAGGCCCAATAGGAAGGGAGCCAAGCCGAAGGACTGGAAGCCTTTATCAGAGGTGGACATTGTTCTTCACACCGGAGGTGGCGCCCCCATTCCCAGGGTGGACGCCATTAGAGTGCTCGGCATGATTATTGAATCAAACGGGTACAACGGGCGGACCATTGCTAAGATTTCCACCAAGACCGAGCACATGATCAGGTTGATTAATAGGGTTTCGAACAGAAGGGGTGGACTAAGGGAGGACAATCTCCTGAGGCTCTTTCACGCATTCCTCATGAGTCATATTACGTACGTTGCTGCCATGCACTCTTGGTACGGATTTGAAAAGAAGAAGCTGGAAACTTTGATACGAAAGAGCATAAAGAGGGTGTTGGGCATCCCCGCGCGGACCAGTACTGAACGACTTATGCAGCTGGGGGTCCATAACACCCTAGAGGAGATCATTGAAGCCCAGAAGACTGCACAGCTGGTGCGCCTGTCATCTACGCCGGCTGGCAGGCAGATTCTGTCCGTCTTAGGTCTCAGCCCTGCGCTCGTAGAGGAGCGCCGTCTTCAATTGCCGGATGAACAGCGTACTGCAATCCAGGTCTCTCCCTTCTCCCGGAACGTCCATCCACAGCACAACGTGGGCAGACGCAGGGCTAGGGCCATCACGCTTCTTAAGAGCATCAGGAACGATCCTACTTCGGTGTGTTTTGTCGACGCCGCTCAGTACGGTCGCTCGGCTAGGTTTTCTGTTGTCTCCGTCAATCACGAGGGTTCTATTATCAATGCTGCGTCGCTTAGGGACTCTACTCCCTCAAGAGCTGAACAGTTGGCTGTAGCACTTGCCCTTTTGGACGACAGTAGGTCGCAAATCTTCACCGACTCCAGGTCGGCGGTCAGGGCTTTTGCCTCTGGTTCCGTCTGTGCCGAAGCATCCAAACTACTTGAAAATAGGACACTTACTCCACATACCATTTTCTGGTTCCCTGCACATCTCGAACCCCTACTGGACTCCCTCAAAAACCTCAACGACACTACTCACTCCCGGGCGCACGCCCTAACCCTCCGCGCTGGGGAGGACTTAGGTCCGCAGGTCGGCTGTGGGGTGTTTAGGGACGCTTTACTTACATTCCATGAAGTCACTAAACACTACCAGTTGAGTAGGCGGTCATTTCCTCCTCCGCACAGTAAGTTGTCTAGACCTCAGGCCATCACATTCAGAATGATACAGACCAGGTCTTACTGAGGGAAACTTTCAGACGCCTAAAACACCGCAAGAAGAACGAAGCAGAGGGAAAGAGCGTTCGTTCCCTCTGCTTCGTTCTTCTTGCGGTGTTTTAGGCGTCTGAAAGTTTCCCTCAGTATGATGAACCAACAAGCCCAGCAACAAGTACTTCTAAGACCAGGTCTTATCCAAGTCTATCCTTCCTCAGCATCATCTCATCAGAGGCTTTCGATTCTACTTGCCCTGATTGCGGTGAGGTTAGTAACTTTGAACATATGCTCTGGTGGTGCCCCTCGTTACGGGGCCCAAGTCGGCTCACAGAACAAGATTGGGACAGACAGACAGACAGAAAAACTTTATTTGCAAGTGTGTTTGGACCCCCCGGGGTCCCTGGACCACCGCGCGGTCCCACGCCACGTCTACACGGCCATGCCCCCTCGCCGCGATGACATCGGCAGCCCGAGTCACCGCAGCAAGCTGCAACGCCGCGTCCTCAGACGAGAGCAGGGCCTCCCAGTCCTCCCAGCTGGAGATGGCAGGCTGTCCCTGCGGGGGAGGATCAGCAGGGCAGCCGAAAAGAATATGGGAAAGGGTGGCGTGGGGTTCGCCGCACAGGGAACATTCAGGGGAAGTGCCGCAGTAGCGCGACAACAGCTGAGGAGATGGGAGAGTGCGGGTCTGGAGACGTCTCCATAGGATTTGTTGGGAGTGGGTAAGGGAGGGATTTGGGGGGAGGGTATGTCCGGCGGTTCAAACGGGGTATTTGCGTGAGCTCTGCAAAAGTGTGCGCCCGCTCCTTCGAGAAGCCCGAATCGAGGCTGTCCTGAGCCCGGCAAATTAATCCTCGGGCCAATTTATCGGCAGCCTCGTTTCCGGGGTTCCCTGAATGAGCCGGCACCCACTGGAGCTCTACCATGCGTGGTAAATTTTGCGTGGGGGGTGTTCAGCAACTGCCAGGCAGGGGGGGTGTATCCTGCCCCTGGCGTAGTTGTACAGAGCAGTTTTTGAGTCAGTGAAGATGTACTGCGCGTCAGATTGTGCAAGGGCTAGGGCGATGGCGGTCTCCTCTGCCTCCTCCGCTGTAGAGCCTGAAGGAAGGCGGTGAATCAAGGGATGTGGTAGAGTAGGGTTGTAGGCAACTGCTACAGCTTCTTGTGCTGTACAAGCGGCGTCTACCCAAATGGCATCCTGAGCTTGTCCGTAACTCTTGTGAAGGGCATTTGCGCGAGCTACGCGGCGAGCGGTGTGATGCTGAGGATGCATATTGCGAGGCAGGGGTTTAACTATTAGAGAGGCATGAATGTGTCGAGGAATGGTTATAAAGGTTGGCTGGTTAGCGGGTATGTTTATGCGAAGGGAGGCGAGAATATGGCGGCCAGTGGCGCTCGCGGAAAGTCTTAAATACTGTGCCTGAAGATGGGCCTCAACTAGCTCAGAAAGGGTGTTATGCATGCCCAGTTCAAAGAGTTTGGCTGTGCTTGTGCTACGAGGAAGGTTCAGGGCTGCCTTAGTTGCGAGGCGGATCATGGCGTTCATGCGTTCAGTTTCAGTGCGGTTCAGTTTGAGATATGGGGTGGCGTATAAAATGCGGCTAAGCGTGAAAGCATGTACAACTTTCATGTTGTCCCCTTCGTCTAAACCCTTGTGCATGGAGGATACGCGGCGTAAAAGCTGCAACACAGATTGCGTGGAAGCCTTGAGTGTTTTGAGGGTGTGGTCATTTCGTCCAGAATCCTGCAAGTAGAGGCCGAGGATGCGCAGTGTTGAGGTAAGGGGGGATAGCGGTTCCTTGTATAGTGATTTCAATGTGCGAGTTAGCGGCTGATTTTGGCCTCATGAGAAAGAGCGCGGATTTAGAGGGGGAGCATTCGAGCCCAATAGATGACGCGTGAGCTGAGATGGTGTCGGCTGCTAATTGAAGGGTTTCCTCAATTTCCCCGTCAGAGCCATGAGTAGTCCATGTGGTAATATCATCGGCGTACAAGGTATGCTTTAGGTGTGGGATAAGATTGAGTTTGTGGGCTAAGGGGATGAGAGCAATATTAAAGAGAAAGGGGGAGAGGACCGCGCCTTGAGGAGTTCCGACCTCGCCGAGCGTGTAAGGGGCCGTGCTCAGGTTATCAATGTGCAAGGAGGCAGTGCGCCCAGAGAGAAAGGCACGAATGTAGTTATAAGTTTTGGGGCCTACCTGTAGTGCCTGCAATTGCCGTAATATGGCATCATGTCGAATTCTATCAAACGCCTTAGTGAGGTCTACCGCCAGGATAGCTTTAGTCAGGTGGGGTATGGTATCGTCAAGCACGTCGTGCGTAATTTGGAGAAGGGCATCCTGCGCAGAAAGATGCGCACGAAATCCCATCATACTGTGGGGGGAAAAGGTGATTATCTTCCATGTACGTCGTCAGCCGAGCAAGGATTATGTGCTCAAAGACCTTGGCAAGACAGGATGTCAATGAAATAGGGCGAATATTGTCGATGGTGATGGGTTTGTGAGGTTTAGGGATAAATATTATTTTTGCGTGCTTCCAGGAGGCAGGGAGGGTACCAGCTTCCCAACATTCATTAAAGTAATTCACTAGATCAGATATGGAGGCATCATCAAGATTGCGGTCTTATCCAAGTCTATCCTTCCTCAGCATGATCTCATCAGAGGCTTTCGATTCTACTTGCCCTGATTGCGGTGAGGTTAGTACCTTTGACCATATGCTCTGGCGGTGCCCCTCGTTACGGGGCCCAGGTCGGCTCACAGAACAAGATTGGGACTCTGCCTTACGAAGTTCTGAGCTACTTCCACAACTACGGGCTGTCCAGAGAGCCCATGATGCGGCGGTGAGGCTAGGCCTCCCCGTCCCCACGTGGGAGCAGCCCGCGGCGTTGCTCTAATGGAGTAACGTTTCTCAGGACCCCAATAAAGTTCTGTGTCTGTCTGTCTGTCTGTCCAAGGCCTATTTGTGGAGTCGGCGCCGCATTGAACGACAATAAATCTGTCTCTCTCTTTTTGCTTAATCAGCTACGACTCGTTTCTAAAGCAACGACAAGAAGAACATATGGTTAACGCACGCTGCCGAACTACGCCATATCCATGGGCGTTGGCAGGGGGTGTAAAAGGGACTCTTGCGCCACTCAAGCCACACCAGCACTACACACCTGCCCTCTCCTTCCTCCCTATGCTTCCGATGAACTTTCGTAGCTGTTGACATAGCGTACAAGATAGAATGAGACGTAATTATTGTTAAAGGCATACCGTCACGTGCATGCGAAGAACGTCGTGAGCAAGAAGGAATGGGTACAGGGAAAAAAGAATCTAGAAGTAGAGGCATGGACGTCCACAGTGGAGTGCAAAAGGAGCACTTGCACCTCCCCCCTCCCTACGCGACGCAAGAAGGGTTCGCTCCCCACAAGACAAAACGGGGCCGACGCCCATGGCCATATCTGACAGGCTCGTGCGAAAAACATGACTCGCTTACAGCGCGAATAAGGGCACACGTCACTCATTAGAACAAATCGAATCAAGCTTTTCTGATTATTCGCTAAAAGTGGCTAAGACATCTCGAGCGCACATAAGAAACCGGAAGAAGCTGTTTATCAATGATAAAACTAGGCGTTGCCTCCGACATGGCTGCATTCATTCATCACGGCATTTCAGAGCGCTTCACGCACTTTGATGCACGCGTCCAGCGGTGAGCTTTCATGCCATGCAGCACTGTACAAGAGCGTAAAGCATTGTGCAATGCAGCTATGAACGTAGGAAGCCGTGTATAAACCAAAGAACGCTTGGAAGCACTCGTGTAGCGACGCGCTACGGCGCGCTTTTTTTTTTTGTTCTCTCGCTTGGCAAGTTTTTCCTAAAGGAAACAACCAGCGCAACATATATGCTTGATCGTGAGTATACTTAAGGCGACCTACAACGTAAACTTAGCCCTCTACCGTTTAAACGTTTGATTAAACAGTCGACTAATTAAAGTGAATTTAGTAATCAATATTTAGTGATGATAAATTTATTGTGGATATACACGACTGCCGCTAATAGAGAGCTGGTACAACTTTCTAGAGCGCATGGTTTTCTCAAAAATCTTGGTCCGACTTAGTTTGGACACCCGCTAATAACGCTAATAATACCGCTAATAACCGACATAGATAATACCACTGATAGGTAGATAGACAGATAGATAGATAGATAGATAGATAGATAGATAGATAGATAGATAGATAGATAGATAGATAGATAGATAGATAGATAGATAGATAGATAGATAGATAGATAGATAGATAGATAGATAGATAGATAGATAGATAGATAGATAGATAGATAGATAGATAGATAGATAGATAGATAGATAGATAGATAGATAGATAGTGCAGCAGCGCTTGACTTGGCCATACGCCTGGCACGCTACTCCAGTATTCGAGGATGATGGATGAGGCGGCTTAAATTAAACATAGTGCACGTGTACACAGCGTGCGACACTAAGAGGCCAATGCAATTTTAGTCAAGAGTGACTACAGAAAGTGCTTTGTGTAGGCATCGAGGATGAAGTTTAATAGCGCCTTCGGTGCTGGCAAAGAAGCTGCGATTCTTTTTGTGCTGCCACGGTATCACATGGCGAGGCAAAAGCTGCAACTAGCTTGGCAATAAATGAGTGGTAGCCTAATGTCACAGCTCCTGTACCTGAATTCTTCAATATGTAGGTCGCCCAACACATTGTTTAACAGCCGAGATAATTTTATATGTGTTTCTTTTTTCTAAACGGAGGCAACAAAAGATGCTATTGTTCTGCTCGCAGGACTGTTCGCAGAATCGGTTCTGTGTAGTATAGAAAGAGACAAAATAATGACCAAGCCGCAAGCGCGCATAAAAAAACAGCGCGCCTTCAAGGTAAGGTGGCACAGAACATTTTCTCTCCCGGCTGGGATTGCAACTGTATTGTGTGAAGAGCCTGATGTGGGACGCGCAGGAAAAAAATTAAACACACGCTGAGTCAAAATCAATGCGCATTCGCAACGAACATCATGCTACATTTTACGTTCAGTGTTGCTTTGGTACAGACCTTATTTGGTGCTTCCCTGAGACCCAGAATGTATAGTGCTTAATAATGACTGAACAGCTTAAGCCCATGAACGGTACCACCACTTTCTGGATTATGTCTCTGATTCTTCCTTTCGTATTTCGTAAGACGTCGCTCTGCATGTAGAGAACACCGTTGCAAAATCTTTGACGAATTTCAAAGCCCTCTGAGACACAAATTACGGGCTCTGGAGTCTCATGATTCGCTTTGCGTGGATCTCTTGAAGTGCTGTTAGGATTTTCCGGAAAGAATGCTCTTGAAGAATATGGTGCAGTTTGAAATAGCTTGGCAGCAAAAGCTTGAAATGAACCCATGGGCGCAAAGCAATCAGCAGAGTTGGCTTTCTACAATCGAATTCTTGTTTTTTACGCAGCTTTCGTGATCCTCTTTCGCCAAGACTAGTTGAATTCAATGTATTATTAGAGTTTGTTGCCCAGGAACATGCATATGCAAAAAATTCGGCAGATTCCACGTACCTTGGGAGAATCGATGTTATGCGAAGCATGCGGAGGAAAGGTGACTGTGTTGTAATGTTTTATTGAGCGAAACGTTACGAAATTACGCTAAAGATATGTACAAATGTTGTACGCACAGACATATGTTTCACAGTCGCATATGTTTTGCATAACAAGTTGTTTACAGTTGTGTAACGATGCCAACAGCAACATGGGCAGTAGCAACACCAGAAGCGGTAAACTGATATGTAGCGCTTGTGCTCGCCAGGATGGTAGCCCTGGACACTGCAACATATATCAACTTCAGTGGATGGCGCTTTACTATAATTGATGTTAACCCGGCGTGACGGCTGTATCATCGGAGTACATTTGTAATGTTTATAAAATTGGATAGCCAGCACTGCAACGACAACTGACGTTTCGCGAACATTAGGGTCTATTCAAGAAGCAGTTCCAAGACCTGGCGTGGCTCTGTGGTAGAATGCTTGATTGCCACGCAGAATGCTTGGGTTCGATTCCTGTTAGGACCCTAACATTTATTATTTGCATTCGTCCGGTCAACGCTGCTGATGACGTCAGCTTTTTAACGCTCTGGCGTTAAAAGTACCAATGTTTGTCTCGCCGTTCCTGGGTAGTCTAAACTGTCAATCACCTGTGGCACATACCCGCATACCTGTGGCTCATACCCGCCCCGTGGTATGTGCCACAGGGTTTGCCCGAAAGAGTTTGACGACGTACGCGACGGGATTGTCATTATTCATGTCACGACCAGCGAGTCATATTCGTCAAACCATCTTATTCTCACATACTAATTTTGGTCTACCCCAAGTTAAAGGGGTAATCACGAGATCACCCAGACGTAGGCGGCTAGATAGATAGATAGATAGATAGATAGATAGATAGATAGATAGATAGATACGCAGATAGAAACGCCAAAAGTGCCTGCAGTACGCAAAGAAATGCTTCGCATTTAATACTGTAATCCTATATTTTGTAGCGAGCGGTCGATTCCTCCCTTCCAATACCTGCGCGAAATAAAAAGGTTGTTTGCTTGAATTCCCCCGTTAGCGAGTGGTCGATATCGAAGATGTAAACATGCGACGGGTGTTTGAAAAGAAAAAGAAAAACCGAATAAGCCCAGTGCACATAGTTCGAAAGCGTCGCGTGCTACCAACTTTACTAAAAGGATGGGTGGTTTGAAAAGGTTACTGGCGTAAAGAAAAAACTGAAGAGAGAAAGTGCTGCCTCAGACGTGTGTTTTGCATTTAGTACAGTCGACGTGTTAAAAAAAAAATAAATAAATAAGATTGAGAAAAAGGTGATGCGTGGCACTGAAAAACATTGTGGCGAGTGAGTGATGGGAAATTAACAAAATGGACAATGGAGCATGGAACGCATGTGAAGAAAAATGTTGCGGGACAGTTATAAGATGGAAAGAAACCCGACGCTCTTTTGCTTTGAAGGGCTATTGTAATGCCCCTTTATTGCATTTTGGAGCACTGCAAGGGACGTAGCCTCGTCACGAGCTCACAGTTTTCGCCACCTCCACTTCGCTCTCCTTGTCTTCGATCTGTCGTCCAAACGCCGATATAAAATAAAAGTCCAGGTATAATACGCTATTTTCCGCTTCACTACCGAAACAAGTACAGTGAAAGTTCACTCGAACGAACTTCAAGGGACCCCAGGAAAATCTTCGTTAAAGTGACAGTTCGCTGAACTGAAATAGCTGTGTTGCAACTTCTTGTCAGGAGCTAAAGAAAACACCAGTCGTTGAAATGAAATTTGAAACCCTTTATTTGCAATGCTGCTTATTTGAATGTGAATTTCTGCTTATGGTTCACTCCACGCCAAGTGTCCCATACGTGGCGCTCGACCATCGCAGATTTTACCGATAAAATTTACACCTTCTTCGTACACCCCATGGAGTACTGTGGCCAAACATTTTGCTCGAAAAAATTTCTCAAGACGGGGTTGTCCCCTCAAAGTTCGCTGGCTTCTGCTAAACTGTGCATTATAAAAAATGTATATCAAATCTATATTTGTATGTAGAGCTTCGAAATTACGCTTGAGCTACTACAGCGGTTTAGTTTAGTTGTGCTACTTACCGATTCCGAAATTTTTGCGTTTCCCTGCTAGCTAGGCCTTTTAAAAAACAACAAAATCTTGAAAGCTCACCATTTTTTCTTATGCTATCTGGAACTCTGTCTAAGCATTCTTAATAATATTGTGGTTTTCAGGAAAGTGTATTTTCGTACAAAAATGTTTAGGGGGTGAAATAGACTTAAAATCTTCCCGAAAAAAAATTGTGAAATCGAAAAAAAAAAAGCAATTTGTCCCATATTATTTGACCGTATTTTTCGTACTGATACGTTCCAAGTAAAAATCCTCACGATGCGGCGTTTGATACACCACTTTATGGCTAAGTAATGACGAAAGTCCATTCAAATCATTTTTTGTCTTAAGAAAGAAGATAGTTTTTTAAGTTGCTCCTCAGAACGCACCCTGAATTCCTTTCGTTCCACTTCGACGCAAAGCACGCGGTCGGCCTCGCAGATGACACTTGTGTCAGGAAGCGACAAGGTGCTAGATGTATGTCAGCGGCTATTGAGTGGTCGAAAATCTTGTTGCTTTGATGTCAAGTCTCCGAGTTTTGAGTTCGCTTTACGATGTGAGCTTGCTTGGCGTGCCCATTGGGAAGTATGGACGCCGTACAGCAGCTTGCGGTATTGTTGGAACATTGTGCTGGAGGCCGTCTGCACAACTATTATACACTGACCGAAACAAAAAATTACACCATCTCTCGCTAAAGGGAACCATGTGTAGATGTGAAGCAGCGGGCGCTAACGCTTACACTGGCGGCGGCGTTGACGCTGGCGCTCATCGCAGCGTCGCGCAGGAGAGAAAACTGGGGAGGTGCAAAGCACGCAGTGATGGAGCGGTGTTTCCTACTGGAACATGCCAATCGCTGCTAATGGGCAATGAGAGACGGAAGACTCCGATTGGACACAGAGACCCGCAGTCCGCTTTTAGTTAACGCGCACGCTGCGAATTTTTTTATTCTTCAACAACACACAGGAGAAATCTCCCACCGGCACCACCTTGCAGGTCAAGATCCATTGCCATATATACGGGGTGGCCAGTGAACGGTTGTGCAGCGCGAGCAGTCGGTTTTTTCAACCAAGAAACTCGCTAGCAGACGCTGCCTGCGTCGGCGTCGCGAGGCGAGAGAGGGGGCAGCGTAGGAGAGGAGAGAGAGGGGGGGCGCGCATGCGCAGTGGGAGTGTGGACGCCGCGGGCAGGGATGCCTAGAGGAGAGAGGGGGGAGCGTAGGAGGAGAGAGAGGAGGGGAGGCGAATGCGCAGTGAGGGTGTGGTGGCCGCGGGGAGGGATGAGGAGAAAGATGGGGAGAGGAGTTTTTTTTTTTGAAAGGGTTCGCGCATGCGCAGTAAGTGAGGCCACGCGGCACACCACCACCACCACCACCACCGGATTGAGCTTCGCCATAAGATGCTTCACATCTAATAACGCACATTTTGTAGTCTTTTATTGCGCATGATATATATAGTCTGCCTTGCGGCCACAGCTGCTGCCAAGCAGCAGGGAAGCAATAAAACTTCTGAGCGCAGATTTTTAATCTTGCTACTTCTCTCATGATAGAATGTCTTATGAGATACGACATTGCATGTCATATAATATATCACTCATCACATCGTTTCGCATTGTTTTCAAAACGAAGTCGTCTATACGCTGCTCAGCAGTTGTACATGATGCGTATAAGATCATTTGCATTTATGCTGCAGATGTTTCAGATACGTTTATTAACATGGCCGCATCTCTAAGTATCCGAATTACCTCCAATATTTGACACTTACTAAGTGCAGGAGGCGGGAAGCAGTGCTCTTGAAGTTTTCAAAATCTGCGTCATAAGACATCTATGGGAATACTGTAAACAGCGTTAGGAGATAAGAGTGCCACCTGTATTTTTCTCTAACCTCTTGACCAGCCCCTAGTGGGCCTCCTAGCGAGGTGACGTTGGGTTTACTCGGGTATATTGTGGACCTAATAGTTTTTTTCACTCACTCACTCACTCACTCACTCACTCACTCACTCACTCACTCACTCACTCACTCACTCACTCACTCACCCACGCACCCTCCCACCTCGCCATCACCTATTAAATAGAAGGACGAGCGAAAATATTAAAGACGAAGAAAGGTTAACGACGCCACCGACGTAGACCCAACAAAGGGGAACGTGGGTTGCGTCCTTAACCTTTCTTCAGCATGAACCAACTAGCCCGACAACGCGTTCTAGTAAGCGAAAATATTAATCATACAAGAAAAAAAAAGCCCAAGAAATTACGTCCCCGGATTGAGAACTCTGCTCCTCTATCCATATTGGATGTGCGCTCGAGACCTCTTGCCAACGCCTGGTCGACACAAAGGGCTTCACGATGGGTGGCGCAGAAGTAATAAATTAGGCAGAAACGCTCCTCTCGTATGAATGAAGGCGCGACACACAAGGCTACATTGTAACTCGCGAAGAAAGTTCCTTGACATTGGCTCACAGACGGGTTCACGAGGTTCGGGAAGGACGGCGACAGGTTGCCCAACGCTGCTCGTGGAGAGATTAATGAGCGTGTACTCCTTTCCATTCTTCTCTCTCTTTTTCTGTCATGTTTTTGTTCATGTGCAGGGCCGACACCTGTCTACTTAGCGACATGGTAATATGCGTTGCATACCCCCCCCCCCCCCGCCCCCCGTTGTGAAATAGAGGAGATGACAAGCAGGTTCTTAACGCTGTGCAAATATTGCTGCAGAAATGCCCAGACCAATTTAGCCATCGAGTGGCAGTGATATTCGGTATGCGACGGCTGTACTCAGCTTTCTTTTGACTTAGAATGGAGTGGCGTGCTGGCAATGGAATATGAAGCATATAATTCTGCTATTCCATTTCTGGAAAAGGAGAATGTCATACAGGGCGAGTTGATTGAAATGCATGGTACTTGAACAGCAGGGCAAATGACGGGGCCAACAAAGAGAAAAGAGAAGACTCTTGCAACGCTGTACTTGCACCTGAGTTTACTGGAAGAAGTGTTTTATAAACCTGATAACAAGCATATGTGCATGCTGATTGTAAAAAAACAACAACAAACTAAGAAAGACACCACTGGCGTGAACGTGAAAAGGCATAAAAGCATTGCCTCATACACGCACGTGTGATTAAAGTCGACATTAGCCCTGATCAAGCAAGCATATCTCTTCACTAGACAAGGCTACAGAAGGCTGACTGACACATATCTAATGATCCGCCACTTCTCTAGCAGACATATATTTATGAACAAACAGTATACCGGTATCCACAAAGAATGGTACACAGCCGCATTAAAAATGCTTAGCCAGATTAGGTAATTTTACAGAGTGGTATGCGTCTTCGCTTTCTTGGTTCCGTCATTTGCACTGCTGCTCAAGTGCCATATAGTACTACATTTCTATAAGCCGTACCATAAAGTTCTAAGTGCAAGTCAAGGATGGAGGAGTGCCGGATGAGAGAAAACGAGTCACCCGACGAAAATATGTCTGAATTTCTCGTTACTGAATTCACTACCCTTTAAGACATCAGAACTGAGGCCGGCAGGTATTGGTGATGCTTGAGCTTCATGACATTGTGTACACTTAAGCCTGTTGTGAGGGTGTTAACGTACATTTATGGTTGGATGTTACAATCCGTATTCATCTCCAAATCATCTTATAATTCTGTTACTTTACGGACTTATCAGCATAAAAGAAGTTTGTTGCTCAACTTTATCGTTACGTCTTTCAGATAACTTTATTTATTACTTTAAACAACAATTATGGGCAAGGAATGTGTTTCTACCGTTGTACATCAATTCCGATTGTAAAGCATGAAACTAGAAACAGCTACTTAATTTTAGTCGCACGAGAATAAGTTTTATTACTTAAAATTTTGTGCCGATGGTACTGTGAATTGAACGAAAAGGCTAGTTGAAAATCTTCGGTAAATATAAAGTTATCTACAGAGTTTGCGGATTATCACGGCATTTTCGGGAGAAGCGATCGATATGCTTGCTCGACAGCGAACGAGCTTGTGCTACCATAACCACAGTGCGCCGGTGTATGGGGCTCATCGAGTGCTTCACAGTGGTTAGAACTTTCTAGGAATTGAGATCAATGCAGAACGCCCGCAGAGGCATCCCCGTCGAATGCAGAATGACAGAACACCGGTAGAAACGTGGACACCAGTTAACGGTTTTCGTTTGGTATACTAGCTTCCAAGAAGAGAAAAAAAAGTCAGTTTCGCTGCAAGGGCGAAGCAATGACTGCGATAGCAAAAAGTTTGAATGCCCGCGAAGAATGGCAAGCAGATGGAAACGTGCACCGCACTGCTGAAGCACAAAAGACGCAAGAGAAAACACACACAGGAGGAGCGCTAACAACGTTCACAGCTCGACACCTAACGCGCGGCTCAAACACAAAGGACGCACGAAACGTACGCACAGGTACACACAGGATGAGCGTGTACTATCAAGTGTCACAGGTGTTACTTCACTGTGTTTGAACACAGCGTGCTCATTTCGCAAACGGGGACTCTGCAGTGAGCGAAATGACATTCGTGCACTCTGTAACTTAAACGCAACCTTTCCGGTGAAAGCGGAAGACGTACAAACTGTACCCATGCATAAGATAAGCGCGCGCGCACACACGGGTGACTACGTCTCGCAGGGCAAAGTACGCGTCGACGAGCGGCGTGCCGAGCACGCCCTTCGCGCCATCTCACTGATAATGCAGATGTAATAATGCACGCCTTAACACAGAGAACACTCTGATATTCCCCCCCCGAGATCGGCGTAGCGCCCGCGGTACATGGTGCATATTTTGAATTTTAAAATGGTTTTATTTCATATTCTACATACCGATATTAAGCACTTGTCGGACCTGTACCCAAAGGCTAGTTGTAGGTCCGATAAAAAAGAATAGATAGGAAATCCTAGCACACCAGGAAATAGAAAGAAAAAACAGCAGTTGTAACATTTGCAATGAATAACAAATGTCAACGTTGATTTCTCAGTGAATTGAAAGTATTTAAAAGAACCACTAACTAACATACATAGGAGTCCCAATGAACAAGGTAGCGGCTACGTACAAACACTTTGAAGAGGTATAGTGACATGTAGAAAAAAATATAGAGTACAAATATCTATCAAACATTAATTAGCAGGCAAGATATGTCTATTAACTGCAAAATGCGTACATAATGCGCAAATGAGCAAATAGCTTGTGCCGTTGGTATGCTTAAGGACATGTGATGTCATGGCCGAGCGGTCAACGCCGCGCGCTGCGTAGCGAGAGGTCTACCGTTCGATTCCACGCATCATGCACACAAAAAAAATTCTGATTTTTTGTGGTTGACATATATATATATATATATATATATATATATATATATATATATATATATATATATATATATATATATATATATATATATATATATATATATATATATATATATATATATATATATATGTGTGTGTCAACGTTGATTTCTCAGTGAATTGAAAGTATTTAAAAGAACCACTAACTAACATACATACGCTTCTCTCCTCCTTCCATCCTCATATATATATATATATATATATATATATATATATATATATATATATATATATATATATGCGGGACGCGACGGAAACAGCGTTGGCAAAAACCAGCCAAGGCTGTCTATATAAATGCTATCGCAAAAAAACAGGACGCGCATTCGTTCATAGACATAATGTTTGCTTCAAGCATTCTTATGAACAGGTTTTCGTAGATGACCATGCCGCTAGGCAGCCACACGGCTCTCCGTGAACTGAACTTGCCTACAGGCTCTAAATAAAATTGACATTTGATAAGCAAACTACAGATTACAACTGAATCACGATTACGCATAATAGAGGCTCAATAAGTTTTTACTGTAATATTCTGTAGTGAAGAGGAATGCCCAGCGCTGCTGCCGCATCGACTGCTTTGCACGAGGCACGAGCTGTAGCTGCCTGGCCTGTTTTGCTGCTGCAACGTTCGCAACAATTGCAAGTAATGATTCCATGCATTAAAGAGAAAAAAAAAAGAGTCATGACCAAGAGCACAGAATGGCTGCTTAGCAATGGCTAGGCAGGTGGTGGGTGCAAGCAAAGAATAACACGCACTACCGGTGGTGTCTGTCGCCCACGTTGACTCCATTCCTTGAGCTTGCTTGCACGTGCTTGCGGGGGGCTTTGTCTGTCCCTCCTTCCCGCGTCCCGCACCCCCTCTCTCTCCTCTCCTACGCTCCCCCTTTCTCTCCTCTAGAAATCCTCTACTCTACCTCGAAAAGCAGCGCCCGAGCGAAAGCGCCAGGTGCTCGTTACCACCCCAGCACAGGGGCAGGCGCGGGTGCCAGAAGAAGGCGAGAGTAGCGAGGACTGCTCGCCGAGTAGAGGACGTCACACCGAGGTGATGTGAGGCCTCATCACGATGACCCTCCCCTCGCGGGGCTAGGACAGTCGTCCGCCGGATCACCAAATAAAGTATTTCTCTCTCTCTCTCTCTCACTCTACGGAGCGGCGCCGGCGTCCCGCGTCCCACACCCACACAGCGCATCTGCGTCTCCTCCCCCCTCTCTCTCCTTTGCTACGCTCCCCCCTTTCTCTCCTATAGAAATCCTCTACTCTACGGAGCGGCGCCCGCGTCCCGTTGACTCCATTCCTTGATCTTGCTTGCATGTGCTTGCGGGGGCTTTGTCCGTCCCGCGTCCCGCGTCTCACACCGCCGCAGCGCATGCGCGTCCCCTCCCCCCTCTCTCTCCTCTTCTACGCCCCCCCCCCCCGTTCTCTCCTCTAGGAATCCTCTACTCTACAGAGCGGCGCGCACGGCAGGTGGTGCGACAGCTGCATACTCCGCTGGGGGGCGCCACCGTCAATGACGCCAATAGAGAAACAGAAGCTGAAGCCAGAAAACGGCGCTGTTTAAAGGGATACTGAACTAAATTTTTGCCGCCAAGATTTCCAGCCAGATTGAAAGACTAGGGGTTGAAATCGATAGACACAACCTTCATTTCAGGCAGCAACTAGAGGAAAATAATGAATTTGATGAGTTTTACAGCGAAAGCTGTTATGAGATCACAACAAGGGTGCCGTAGTTGTCCGCCGCCGCCGCAGCCGCCGGTGTCCGTAACCACTATCGCACGAAATAAGAAAAAAACACTTTAGGAAAAAAACCGGCAGATCCCACGCACTGTGGGAATCGATGTAATGCGAAGCAACCAGCAAGGAGCAAATCATGCTGTACGTGATATGCATGTCATTAGTTACATTTAGGGCCTGTCATTTGTGTTCGTCGTGCAGTCACGTCGCGCAATACAAATTTTGGTATATACCAAGCTAGCGTACTGGACGCAAGCGCACCATGAGCGTGGCATTGTAGATGACATGCATGCCAAGATTTTCGTGTTACCACCTGCCACTTATGTTCGCTTAATTTTTTTAACTCGAATCGCAGCGAGACGCGACACCAATCTGCCTCCGTTTGGCATGCGTTCGTATTCTCGCGCTTTGCGCATTGTGCAGACGCCATCCGCGTTCCAGCGTTTAAATTGACGGACACTTTGTCAATTCCAAGGCGCGTTCCTCCAACGCCTGTGCCCACTGAGACGGGGTCGGTCAGAATGGAACGTCATGCGCGCGTCTCCCTCCTTGCATGATTTAGAGACGCTGTGCACAGCACGCTACGTAAGCAAAGCGCGAGCACTGTAGAGTCCGACGCGACCGGCGTCCGTTTGCGCGCCCCGGCGCCCAACTGGCACCGTGCCAGGGCACGGCTGGAGGGAGGGACGGACGGACGTGAGCATGAGACAATTAAGGCATATGCCTTAAAGATTTGACGTATATCAAGCTAGCGAAACGGCCACGAGAATGACATCAGCGTGGCATGCAAGTCATGTTGCACATGACATTTCCTGATTTCCATATTACCACCTGTCATTTGTGCTCTTCATACAGTCACGTCACTCAATACCAAATTTGGTGTATATCAAGCTAGTGAAACGGCCCCGAGAGTGTCATGAGCGTGGCATGCAAGTCATGTTGCAATGACATGTCATGATTTCCATATTACCACTTGTCATTTATGCTCGTCATACAGTCACGTCGTTCAATACCAAATTTGGTGTATATCAAGCTAGTGAAACGGCCCCGAGAGTGTCATGAGCGTAGCATGCAAGTCATGTTGCACATGACATGTCATGATTTCCATAGTACCACTTGTCATTTATGCTCATCATACGATCACGTCGCTCAATACAAAATTTGGTGTATATCAAACCAGCGAAACGGCCGCGAGCGTGCCATGAGCGTGGCATGCAAGTCATGCTGCACATGACATGTCATGATTTCCATATGCCCACTTGGTATTTATGTTCGTCATACACTCACGTCACGCAATACCAAATTTGGTGTATATCAAGCTAGCGAAGCGGCCGTCAGCTCGCCATGAGCGTGGCATGTAAATCATGTTGTACATGACATGCGGGTCATGATTTTCGTATTACCACAAGTCATTTATGTTGATTATCGAGAAATGTCTCATCGTACCAATTTTTAGATAGATCAAGTTAAGAAAACGGCCTCAGGAGCACTATGGCCATGGCGTGTAAATCATACTTTTCATGACAAGTTATTCATGATTTTCATGATATGACCAGCCATTCATGTTTGTCATACAGTCATGTTATGCCATACCAATTTTGGTATAAGTTCCATTAACGATACGGCCAGGAGAGCACAAAGTCGTAGGCGGCTAGATAGATAGATAGATAGATAGATAGATAGATAGATACGCTCAAAGTCGCCGAAGTTCGCTAAGAAATGCTTCGCATTTAAAAATGTTCAGGATGAAACGGGGTTCGAACCTGGGTCCGCTCCGTGCCAGCCCAGTGTTCTACCACTGAGCCATGCCTGTGCTCGAAAACCCGGCGCACAAAAAACCTATACAAGCATTATGTCGGGAAGGAACCGCGTTAACATGCGCAATATAACGTGGCAGAAGAGTGAAACGACAACCAGGCGTCACAGAATGCCATTTGTGTAACCAGGCGTCACACAATATGAATTGCATTACGAGGGGGTCGTTGAATGCTTCCAACCCATTACAAAGGGCTCAGCCATAATTCTTCGTCGTCATCAGCCACCGAATCAATTAATGGAGTAGTGGGTACCTTGCAAGCGTACTTGTTTTAGTAGCCCCAAGATAGATTGCAACGGGTTTTAGAAATGGTGCTCTCCCAGCTTTCGCTGTGACTGTGCTCCGCGTTCCGCGCAGGCCTGGCGTTTTTTTTTTTTTTTTTTCACAAACCGCCGCGTCTAGCGGCCGCGCCGTGAACTAGAGGGTGTGACGTGAAACTCGCCGGAAACGGGCATCCCACCAATGCAACCCGTCGCCCGCGTCTCTCAACCCGCTCACCTCGCACTACGTTTCCCAGAAGCACTACGGGAGCGAACAATGCTCCTGGCTGGGGTAAGGCATCAGCGCTTTTGTGGAAGGGAAAGAGTGGAATGCAAGGAGATGTGGAGAAAAGGAAGAGAAGGACAGGAACTCGTGTACCCTGCATGCGGCAGGGAGAATCTACGTCGCGGCTTGCGCTAGCGAACAGCCGCCGCGCGCTGACAATCCACCAAAAATACAGGCAACTGTTCAAACATACGTGAAATAAACTGTTTATCGGAACAGTGGCGTCTTCCGAGCAGAATTTCGATGTTTTCGTCAGTGGCGAAAACATCGAAAAACTGACTAGTTTTCGTCAGTTTTTCAAATTTTTGTTCAGTATCCCTTTAAGCTTTACATCGATTTTCTTTTCCGGCACTGTTTGAAACTTCCGAGTTTGGAAGCCTTTCGCGAACAACGGGTGTGTTGAAATGGTGGAACTCATTGAATCCACTGCACCCTTCTATTGCAGCCCTGTATGCTTTGGAGAAGAATTGAAATAGCTCATATAAACATTGTGTCACTATGCAGTGTCTCGTTACGAACAAAGAACAAATACAGGGTGTTTTTTTTAGGAACGGACCTATTTCATTGGTCTGTAGATTTGTTACCAAGTGTCTGATTCTAATGACGTTTGCGGCAAAACAATCAAGAAGAACCAAAATTTATTCACCCGTCGATTTATTTTATATCCAACGCCGAAAAATAGAATAAACAACAATGCTCGAAAATTGTCAAGTGCTATACAAGGAAGGATAACCAGCTTCTATAAAGCGTTGCTAAAAACTCTTATTGCCACGCGGAATGCCAAATATGACTATAAAGATTTTTAAAGATTGTAAATGTTTATAATCGCTTACCCTACATCAGTTGTTGAAAATGACCACCGTCGTGGCCTAGGCGTAACCAAACTCGCTGCTCAATGTTGGCTGCAACATTCCGTGGTGTGACGGCATTAGTGCCGACACATCGCGTTTGCAATTTCCCAATAAATGTGGTCGTTTTATTGTTCCAGTGTCCACTGTTTATCGCGACGGACACGACATGACCCGGTGGGTATACGTTTCTAATTTCTGAGCAAGCGAAGCTGGCTTTGTACACTCCCGCATCAGCACTTCAAAATTTTGCGGGGAAAAAATTTGGGGAAAAAATTGTTCACATGTAAAAATATTTTTTTCCAGGAACTGAGCCACTTAACCATTTCTTTATGGCTACAAAATTAGAGCATCTGCCTTGTTAGTAAAACGCACCTTCAAATTTACTGCAAATTTGTTGAGGGTTGAGTGAAGCTGTCTTTGCGAAAATCATTGCCATGTGTCGTGCAACATTGAAAAAAATGGCTTTACCATGTGCCCAAGGCATATTATCCATATCAGGCAGCTTCATAGACAACTATCATATTTCTGAGTTGCGGTAAATTCTACATAGTATTCTCGTTATAGTAGTACTTCGTGTGAAATTGTTGTTTGGGCTAGATCTTTTATGTGAAATATAAATGTGTGCTGTGTAACATGGTTACTAGGGGTTCCTGCAAAGCAACGTACTGATTAAAATTTCTGACCATGGAGCAACTGCACAAATAACGTGCGTTAATTTTTTTTAGGGGGGGGGGGGCAGTGGTGGGCGAACGGTTACTGCAAAGCGTCACGTTTTTAGTAGGTAGAGGGTGGTACCGCACTTTATTTTTCTGTAAGCGTAACGGGCAGCGTATTTAGGTACTTTTATCGTATAGTGCTACAGCAGTGGGCGCGTCTCATAACCAAGTCTTCGTTTGCGCACATGCAAAACAAAATTCAGCCTTTGTGCTGAGTGGTTCGGCCACCGTGGATATTGAAGAAAATTTACATGAACATTCATGGTGTAATGATAGCAATATTTATTATCCTTGCTTTGTTACCAACAAGGTCACACCATGATATGGCAGGTTCTAGCGACGCGGACGCCAGAGTTGCCATGGATACCGACGTCGACGAATGCCATAACTGCTGACGCATACTTGTCTATTGCCGACTTGGGCACAGTTGCATCCACCATGGCACGCACTGTCACGCCGTCCTGTGCAGGGCTAGACAAGTGAATGGAAGGCGACATATGGTACAGGTCAATACTAAACTGTGCCGTTCCATGGTTTCGTAATTTAACCATTTTCGCGAACACTTGCATGTCTGATCATTCAGGAGTGGACAACGCGGGACTGAGCAGAATGAGTGAATGAATAAACTTAATTTAGGTTAGTCCGGGATTTAATTTTTTACGGCAGCGATGTTATGGTCGAGGTTTGCCGTGGGACGTAGGCAGATAATGGTCATCATCATGAACCGGCAGGCCCTCAGTGACCACCCAAGCACTCTGTACAGATCGTTCACAAGATATGTTGTAACGTGCGGCCCCTTATAGGCGTTTCCCACTCGTATGTTCTTTTGGTAATTTTTAGTGAATCACTGTGGGGAATAGTGGGAGTTACCTAATTTCTGTGGCACATACGCGGTATAGGAGTTTTAGAGCCGAACTATTCATGATAGAGGTCGGCCGCGTGTTGTAGATGGAAAGAAATACAACGAAAGAGTAAGAGATTAATACATAGCAACAAGGGGAAGAAAGAGTGAAAAAAATATGCGAGGGAACCACTACAAAGAGAAAGAAAGACAAAAAAGAGAGAAAGAGAAATACACAGGGAGACAGAGAAACAAACCGAGAGAGAACATGATAGGAAGATACAGACTAAAAGAAAGATAAATAGCAAGCATACTCATGTATAGGATAGAAAGGGTTGGGGAAGAGACAGGTAACAGGGTAAAAGCCTAGCGAAGTCAGCACTACCCAGGTGCCCAACAGCTGTGCTGTGGTCTAGGCTTGCGCGACTTAGGGCAAGCTGCGTTAACTTATTTATTAGGCCTACAAGTAAGATTCAGCTTGCAATGACAAATATTTAGGGCTTACTTTAAACAAACATTGTGGGTACAGGCGACTATCGAGCGGCGCGTCGGCACTCGAGGCATTCCTGCAAAGAAGTGGAAAACTTCTGGTCAAACTTAAATGCACCATACGAAGTTTCACACTGACGTATACTGTATTAACGATGTGACTAGAGATATTTACGTATCCACAAAGGTCAAGCACTAAACAGCTGGAAGAGAGCGCAAGACTACTACCCACAGTTAGGGGTCATAGGTGTAGTACGTTTACTTAATAAGTGCGAAGCGTTTCCTCGCGTGCCAAAGGCTCTTCAACTCTATCTATCTATCTATCTATCTATCTATCTATCTATCTATCTATCTATCTATCTATCTATCTATCTATCTATCTATCTATCTATCTATCTATCTATCTATCTATCTATCTATCTATCTATCTATCTATCTATCTATCTATCTGTCTATCTGTCTATCTATCTATATATATATCTGTCTGTCTGTCTGTCTGTCTGTCTGTCTGTCTGTCTGTCTGTCTGTCTGTCTGTCTATCTATACAGCCACCCACGACTTTGTGCTCGACTGGCAGTGTTGACTTTGCACATCAAAATGAGCATAACAGGAAAATAGTGAATCAAACACGATTAACGGCTCATCACGTAATTGACGCGACATGCTCGTCGCGTGCGCCATAAAACACTTTCCGTCGACCAGGTGTGCCAGATACCCGCATACCACTGCCCATGGAATGCGGGTATGCGCCACAGATTAAACTTTGGACATCTTAGCAGGACAGCGTTCGGGATCCTGTGTGGCAGAAAATCCTCTGCTGGCGTTATCGGCATTGTCAGTGAGCGAAAATTTCCAATGAACGCTAGGCATAAAAACTCAGTAGATCACACGCCTCATGGGAATCGGTTTCATGCGAAGTAGCCGGCGAGTAATTGTCAATGCTGCATTTTTTTTTTTTTTTTGGCTTTGCGGCAAGCGTTACGAGGTCGGTCGAAGTTAAGTGCAGTAGCTGTGTGCACATTGTGGGCTTGCCAGAAACGTCCAATACGTTGCTTTCTACTGGGGACAAAACTGGGTAACCTATGGCCTGACATAATGTCAGCACTCACGCTCGAGCACTGATGTCAGTATTATTGTAACGAATTGCGCTTTACGGTGTGACGATGTGAATATCAAAAGTAATTTTCGTCAGCGTATTCCTCCAGCTTCGAGCAACGCTTGAATATAGCTTGCTGAGTCATATTGTTGCGATGATATTTGGAAGATATTTACACACAGGAAAATAGTCCGACAGTGAACACGGTGGCTGTGTTTCACCAGAACACGTTGTTCTCCTCCTATTCCCTCACAACACCGTCGTGATGGCTGCAACACCACCACATCGACTCCCGGCGGCGAGAGCGCCGACCCGGCGCTTGTTAAGAGGTGTTGGGCGAAAGGTACGGTTTCATACGGGTCACGTGGACGACGTCTGAAGATGTGGAAGGCGCTGCGGGGTATAGAGGGGGCTATTTCATAGGTAACGTCAGTCACCTGGCGTAGCACTCGGTAAGGGCAGTAGTACTTGGGAAGCTTTTCGGACAGGCCAACATGCCGAGACGGAGACCACAGGAGAACGAGGTCACCCGGAGTAAAACGGGCGTTCCGGTGGTGACTATCGTATGCATCTTTCTGGCGCAGCTATGATTCGGAAAGGCGTCGATGAGCAATCTGACGGGCCTTTTCAGCTGTGGGAATAGCGTGGCGAGCATACGTTGTCGGCAGGTGGGCAGGGTTGGGTAGGAGTGTGCCGAACGGCAAGGTCGGGTCTCTTCAAAAGTGACAAAGGGTAGCGCAATGTCCCAGTCGCGCTGATAACTCGAAACATACATGGCGATCATGTCAGTGATCGTGCGATTCAAACGTTCTATGAGGCCGTTTGTTTGGGGATGATAGGCCGTCGTATGCTTGTGCTTGGTCGCGCATGAATGAAGTAGCTCGTCGATTACCTTGTATAAAAAGTAGCGACCTCGGTCCGTCAGAAGTTGACGAGGAGCGCCGTGATGTAAAGTGACGTCTTGGATCATATAGTCGGCGATGTCGGTAGCGCAGCTGGTCGGGAGAGGTCTCGCGATGGCAAAACGGGTTGAATAATTCGTAGCGACGGCGATCCATCTGTTACCGGTTTTCGAGAGAGAGAAAGGACCGAGAAGGTCGAGGCAGACACGAAAAAAGAGCTCGGCAGGTATGTCAATAGGTTGAAGGATCCCGGCGGGGTGTACAGCTGGTCTTTTGCGGCGTTGGCACGACTCGCAAGAAGCAACGTAACGATGTGCGGAACGCCAGAGGCCGGGCCAGAAAAAGCGCTGGCGGACACGGTCACACGTTCGTACAACACCAAGGTGACCGGCGGTTGGTACATCGTGTAGCTGCTGGAGTACGGTCAACCGCAGATGAGTGGGTACAACAAAAAGTAGTTCCTGTCCCACGGGATGCATGTTCCGGTGGTATAAGATGCCATCCATGATGACGAACATGCGAAGTGAACGGTCCGTCGAGTCAGCAGTCAGGTACACTCGGGCACAGTTCAATCACCATCCGGTACACGCGGGCACAGTTCAACAGCGACACAGGTTAGTGCTTATGGTGGCAGCCGAACGAAGTCAGTACACCAGAGCTTGTACCGAATCGGCTCTGACACGTCGGCGGACGCAGGTAAGTCGAGTTGTACGACACCGGCTGAACAGTCAATGACAGCGGAGTGGTCAGATAAGAAATCTAGTCCCAGGATGATGTCATGAGGACAATGAGCAAGAGCATGAAACAGAACGGAAGTTTAGCGGCGACGCTTACACGTGCGGTGCACATTCCGAGCACAGCCGGAGTTCCTCCACTAGCGACACGTACAAATAGGGACTCGGGCGGCATAAGGACTTTACTCAATCGTACACGGAGATGAGAGCTCATAATGGAAATATGTGCACCGGTGTCAATGAGGGCAGTAACAGGCAGGCCATCCACTTCCACAGCAAGCAGGTTCTGGTCCGTAGTCAGGGTGAGCAGAGTGTTTTCAGGTCGGGGGTCCAATGCAGCGTCACCTCCGGGAGCTGCATTGCTCAGTTTTCCGAGTATGGGCGTCCGGTAAGGCGGGGAGACGAATAACGGCGGGGCTGAGGTGATCGGGAGCGATGTTCGTGCGGGGACGGCGAACGACTGGAGCATTGGACTGATGTGGCAGGTGCCTCATTGTATGGTCCACTGTCACGAGCGGAAAACTGTAGGGGCCGGTTGTCGTGACGTTGATAGCCAGAAAAAAGCGAGATGGCGATGTGTGAGCACGACAATAGCGGGAAATATGTCCCACACCATGGCAACGAAAGCATATTGGCTTGTCGTCCGGCGTTCTCCACTGTGCAGAGTCACGATAGCGACGAAACGTTTCCGGTGCACGCGACGGTGGCGTCACGGCACTTAGACGAGGTTGCGTGAGCGAACATACGGCCTGCAGTCCGATATTTGCGAGCTCTTCCCTCCCGACCTTCTGAATCAACAAGATCGTTCATTGAGGGTCATCGGACGGTTGCGTCAGAAAAGATGGTGGAGACGCCGCCTCGATTTCGCGACGCAAGATGCGAACTACGCTCTCGGTGGTAGGATGTGGACTGTATGTCGGCTGAAGGTCCTCGCAGGATGACGTAGCGGCAGTTTTTGAAGCCGCATGAAATGCTGGGCAATGCAGCGACTCTTCAGTTCTTCGAATCGCCGGCACTCTTTGATGATGTCGTCCATGGTGCAGCAGTTCTTGGACACCAGCAGATTGAAAGCATCATCTGCAATGCCTTTGAGCACATGGCTGACTTTGCCTTCTACGGTCATGTTGATGTCGACACGACGGCAAAGGGCGAGGACGTCAAGTATGTACGACACATATGATTCAGTAGAAGTTTGAGCCCGACTAGAGAGATCTTTAGAAGCGGCTCGCTGGCGCCAGGCCGGTCTACCAAAAAGGTCATGGAGCTTCTGCTTGCAGGCATCCCAACTAGTTATATCTGCCTCATGAGCCTGAAACCACACGCCTGCCGTTCCGCAGAGATAGAAGGCAACGTTGGCCAGCATCATTGTCGGGTCCCACCGATAGACCGTTGCAAAACGCTCATACTGCGCAGAAGTTACCGGGATCGCGCGGCTGAGTCAGTATGACCGGCTGTACCGGCTGGTCTGGAGTCGCAGTCGAAGCAGGAGTAGCAGAATTTCCTTCCGTCGACATTGTGGGGCTGTCCACGACACGACCGCTGCGAAGTTCCATCTTGCGTCGTACCCAGCACGTCCACCAAAATGTTGCGATGATATTTGCAAGATATTTACACAGAGGAAAATAGTCCGACAGTCAATATGGTGGCTGTGTTTCACCAGAACACGTCGTCCTCCTCCTCTTCCCTCACAACACCGCCGTGATAGCCGCAACACCGCAACAATATAAATAAAATGTAATCTTTATTAGACTGCTATAAATGTGGAGCCAACATTGGAACCACAGCTGACGTTAACACGGCATGACGTCTGTGTCATAGGTTTACAAATGTAGTACGTATTGCTCTGTAATTAAATTAGCCTACTTTAGTAACAATTTAACCACAGGTGAAGTTGCACCAACCTTACGCCAGCATAGCGTCTTTTTCCAAAGCAGTTTGGATACCTGGCGTGGTTCTGTGGTAGAAAACTTGATTGCCACGCAGAATGCTTGGGTTCGATTCCTGCTGAGACGTTGACATGTTGGTCAAACCCTCTTACCCATGCATAATAATTTTGGTATACACCAAGTTAAGGAGGCG
>JALIZH010020177.1:0-18120 GCA_030522465.1 Rhipicephalus appendiculatus
CAAGTCCACACTTCTGGTTGCTGTGCGTACGGGTCTCTTCTCGTTTATGAGAAGTGGTCAAATTTCGAAGTTTAAAGTTACTACATTTCTTACAGGAAAAGGTGCAAGAAATATAAGGCACAAGCCTCTGGTAGGCTATTGATCTGTCTTGCGCGTACTGCATATTGAACTATCTTGCGAGTGGCTGAGGCGTCCTGCTGCTGAAACCGAAATTTCAGTCACGATTTCTTGCAAGCATGGTTGCAGTCCAGTGATGCCGTATTCAAGGACGCCAAGGAGCTGTGAACTGTCGCGTAATAAACATGTCTAAAAGTCGAAGTTAATTTAAGGTGGTAACATGGGGGGTAATACGGTGGTAACACGGTAGTAACATGGTGCCTTTCAAAGCCCTTGCGTTGATTTATGGCAGGTAAACCTCGTGCTTTAACTTTAACATCTTTTTTTTCTTCTAAAGGAAGTGGAAAACGCACCACGTTTAACAGGTAGCACGGAGCATCAGATTAATGTAAACGCAGTCACTACTGCAGCAAAATGGAATATATTTATATACCGGGTTATTATTTCAACAGAAATACAATAAATATATAATTCAGGTTTCAATCTTGTTTTATACATTACCTAAACTGAAAATCTGGATTGAAGGTTCTGGTAGTTCGGAGCTTTCTGGTATGCATGGAATAGATGATCAACGTGTATTGAAATCCCCAAGAAGAAATAATAATTGGTAAATAGCCTTGGAACGCATTTGTGTGTTTACCACTGGAAGTTTTAGCACGGAAACTGCATTTGTAATTTTCAACACAAGTCAAACCACGCTCTCCTAATCTTTGTTGAAGAAAAGCATTAGATGATAACGTCAGAGAGCAAAACGATAAAGGTGCTGTATGTGCTCTTTCATATCCAGCTATTACTACATGAAATGCACAACGACATAACTCAGGCATACTAATGGTGTTTACTGAATATGTAAGAGCTACACAGGCCGTAATAACCATGTTATTCAACAATGCGAGAGTGCACCAAAAGGACATTGACTACAGTGACATCAGTTGTGTGCTTACTCACGCCGATGAAATGCGTATGACTGTTCGTGTACTGCACTTTGGATACACATGCGGTCGAAGCTAATCTAGAGTCGAGAGTAAGCAGAGCACCCCCATTTTCGGTAAACAGATTGCAGAATCAGTAAGCGTTCTCTGTTTTCCTTTGTTGATATGAATTTAACGGAGGTTTGACAATGTTTCTGCCCATGTGAGAATTATATCATTTTACATATCGTAAATTAGTTCATGTTGAATTATCACCCTACGCAAATTCATTTCGAACACTGCATGGCATTACTATACATTGGTTGCTCTTGCTTAGGTCGGCGCTAGTACACAGAGCATTTTGATTTATTGCACTGGTAGTTTTGATATTTGACTAACACATTTTCACAAATGAAACATTATGCTAATTTATTTACGGCACATTTTGCAGTAAAGGAAATGCAACTGGTTGCTTCGGAAGCCCGTCGTATCGATAAATATGTTGCCAAGATGCAGCAAATTTCACTGATGTTCGGTTACTGTGAGCTCGATGCCTAATTTTTTTTTGCTTTGTTTTATGACGTTACTCAAAAGAACAGTGCATTTTCCCCCCAACTTTGACAGCCTTTATCTCGGAACAGCTCGTTCTTCAAAAATTCATGTCAAAACAACATCACCATCATCATCGTCATCATCATTATTCTCAGCATATATTATGTCCTCTGCCGGACGAAGGCCTCTCCCAATGATCTCCAACTTGCCATATCTTGGGCTAGCTGATTCCCTTTTATCCGTGCAAACTTCCTAATTTCACAGCTTCATCTAAATCTCTTGCGTCCTCGTCTTCTTTTCCTTTACCTTGGTATGCCCTCCATTGCTCTAACTGACCAACCGGTATACGCATTACATGGCCGGCATAAGGCCACTTCTTTCGCTTAGTATCAACGAGAATATCAGCTACACCTGTTTGTTATCTTATCCATTATACTGTCGGCCGATCTCCTACTAATGTTGCGTCTACCATTTTCTGTTCCATTGCGCGCTGGCCAATCCATCACTTTTTCTCCATTTTCTTGTTCTTTCTTGTTTTTTTTATTGCTTTCCTCGAAGTTTCGGCCTCATATATTAGAAGTGGAAATATGCAATTATTAAATACATTTAGGTTTAGGGAAAGCGACACATGGTCTGTCATGATATGGTAATGTTTGCCGTATGCCCTCTAGCCTACCTTTATCCTTTGATGGATTTCCTATTAGGTGCGGAGCACTTTGGGAGACCGGGCTCTCATAGGCTGTCGTAAGTTGTGATCGTATGCTGTCGTCATCGCTTGGCGTAACGCAGGCAAAACCACATATAGCATTGCCATCTGAGCACGCGCTCGCGCCAAAGAGAAGTCTCCTTCCTCTTATTCTTCGAGCGCCTTGATGATGATAGTAATTGCCTCTGTCTCGTCAGCGTTATATTTCTTTATATCACTGGCTTTCTTTTTGTTGAACAGCTCTTTTGCCTCAGTGAATTCTATTTTTGATATGGATATGAAGGGTAAGAGCGCACTGAAGACGAACACACAATAAAGGCACACAGACGCACACACATAGCGCTACTTTCAACAGTTTATTTTTGTGATCTCGACACTACTTATAGGGCAAACCATGAGCACATCTGCTGCGCAGAAGTAACAGCAACATTACTAAGCATCATGACGGACACCAAGGAAATCAAATTCTTTTTTTTGTCAGCGCAATAGAAGGCATACTAACACACATGTCACCCAACTTTTCAATCTCTCCTGCTTCGATTATCTCGCGTGTAAGCTGATTTCTATTTCTTGACAGATTTCTATTTCTGACAGAAGGAGAGATTGAAAAGTTGGGTGACGTGTGTGTTAGTATGCCTTCTATTGCGCTGACAAAAAAAGAATTTGATTTCCTTGGTGTCCGTCATGATGCTTAGTAATGTTGCTGTTACTTCTGCGCAGCAGATGTGCTCATGGTTTGCCCTATAAGTAGTGTCGAGATCACAAAAATAAACTGTTGAAAGTAGCGCTATGTGTGTGCGTCTGTGTGCCTTCATTGTGTGTTCGTCTTCAGTGCGCTCTTACCCTTCATAAACATGGAATACCAACATGCCCGCATTACCACCTTGGTGAACTTCATTTGATATGGAGTTAATCACTTTCGTCAGTTGTGGCTTGTTTATTGTATCGTGGCGGTATTGCTTACTTCATGCATTGTTCCTACACCTCCAAATTGAATTTCTGCTTCAGATGTCAGCTTAGTTATGGCTTCGTCCATCCCCTTTAAGTCTGTACTTCCTTCTTGTTTTAAAGCTTCGTATTTGTTAGGCTAATTCTACGCTCGTGTATTTTTATTCTGACTACTTGAAGGTTGACCTGTTTCTTAGTGGTCAATTTGGCTCTTGTTCTGCTTCGTGCATCCACTAGTTTATAATCACTACATTTTAATTTGCATATCGCGTGTATGTCATGTATATGTCTGGATGTCTTCATAGTATAAAATATAGTATTTCATTTTCTGTATACGCATTAAGGCTTTTTCATGTCCTCTTCGTATTCTTACGTTTTCTGGATGTGTTCACAATGTGGATTTGATTGCGTTCGGCAACTTTAGCAATCATTTCTCCTCTATTGTTCCTAGAGTAGATAGACTAGCTACCGACTGCGCATTCTCCTTTGTGTCTTCTTCCTTCTTTAGCGTTGATGCCTCCCATAAGTATGGTTTATTGGGTGCGCACCTTCTGCACTGCTAAATCAACATCCTCATAGACACGTTCTATTTCTTCGTCAGCATTCTAAACTGTCATTTTACTCGTGTTTTTAACGCCACCGCCTCTTGTACTAACTTCACTTTGTTTATGGCAATTTTCCAGTTTTAACTGCGTGCTGTTGTTTGTAATATCGAAGTGTTATTAGGTAATACGATTCTCAATGGAATAATTTAACGTATGAAAGAAATATTTTCAACCTTGTTACATTATCTCTACGTATTTACATCCTCCTGTTCTTTGGTTTGTTCGACAGGATTGTTTGTGATAGTATGCTACAATAATCTTGCGTACTTTTCAAGCTCAGCTTTCTTCGTTCTATTTCTGGCACTTGCTGGTATGGTAATTTCTAAAGGCCTATTTGTGAGTATGTGAGCCTTCAGATAAAAAAAGAACATTTTCGCAGACCGTGTCATTGCTAGTTGTTCCACGTCGAAGTTACAACTTTTGCTTGTCCACTAATCATTATTGCTTGCTTTTTATTATACTTACTTCACATTGCCCACATATACGAGTATGATGACAAAACAAGACGCTGACTTCGATAAAAGCAAACAAAAAGCGCGACGTTTAGGCTCCTGCACGGGAACAAGGTTCCGGTGCGGGAGCCAAAACTTCTTGCTTTTTGCTTTTATCGTGGTCAGCGTATTGTTTTAATTTTTTTCATGACTGTTTCTGACCAGACGGGTTTCCGTCCAACTCTGGACATCATTTACGATTATGGTGTTAAAACCTCTCCAAGTGCTACATTGAACAGAAGCTTTATAAGCCACAGATTTCGGTGGGGGGCGGCGCAGTTGTTCGCGAAAAGCCCGGCGCCGGCGAGTTGGCAGAAATGCCGGTGAACACAAATGAGGCCCTCGAAGGTTCGCCGGTCACATGCGTATTTGCATGCACCGTTTCGCAATTACTGATGTTTTCTCGTTCATGGGCTTGTAGGTGATCAGGCCTTTCTGATATGGCAATCTAATCATTTATAGAAATCACCTGTTATTTCACGTTGCCACATTTAGTTCTTGTTTTTCCTTATTATATAAGATTGTTTCACGCATGACCTTCGTTGTTGCCTGTAGCAGCAGATGTGTTGCACTGCTAAAGGCGTGAGCGAAGGTGCATCCCCGCATCGAAGACAGAAACAGTTAGAAGAGAGCATTCTTCGCAATGAGAAGAAAAGCAAGAAAGAAAGAAAGAAAGAAAGAAAGAAAGGAAAAGAAAGCTCTTCATTTTTTCACTGAATTATTACTTTTTTCGTAGTGTTTGGATTTTATGCAGTCTACGCACAAAAGCAATGGTCTGATGACGCGTCAAGATGTTCTATATTATGTTCCGGGATGGCATTCCAATTTAATTATTCAGAATTTTCACTGGATACCACAGGATTTAGGAATGCTCATCCAGCATAACACTCATAATACGGAAGCTTTAAACAAACTACAGGTCACCATGCAACAAACAACAAGACTTCTAAGGAGAGTGGCCACTAAAAACCAAGGAATGAAGGAACCAGACTTATGCAAATTAGTTCATGCCTTTGTCATCAGTAGAGTCACGTACTCGTTCCCTTACTAACACCTAAGAAAGGGGGGATGTGGAAAAACTAAACTCCCTCATTAGACAAACATATAAGTGTGCTCTGGGCCTTCCCAGGTACGCAAGCACAGAAAAACTACTGCGTTTGGGCATCCACAACACAGTGGAGGAATTAATCGAAGGACGCCTAACGTACCCCAAGAAGAAAGGCTTTCACGCACCAAGGCAGGCTTGCAGATACTCAGCCGCCTCGGCCGACGCACTAGTTACACACTCAACAATAGGGTTTTCTTACCAGCGGCAACTCGTGCACACCTTACGATTAAGCCCTTGCCCGAAAATATTGTCACGTGGTCGTGACGTCGACGAAGGCAGTAGGCAGTAGTCCGAGATGAAACTGTTTATTAGGCCGAACTTGTGGCCGGTAAACTGAAGGTGAGATTACAGCAATAAACGCTGGCACTGATAGCGGCGAACAGAGCGTCGGCCGTCGATCAACTGTACATCGTTGGAACGCGCCGGCTTTTATAACGCACGCGTCGAACATTCTAGCCTTATCACTAGTCGTCGCGGAAGCTCTGGAATAAGCTGGTCGGTTCGCGTCCGGCGCGCAATCTTAACAAGACGATCTACTATAATCGCGAAGGTTCTCGAACACTAAGGCGTGGTCTGCGCCGAGCGTTACTGACAGTCTTTGTGGGCGAAAAGCGAATACAGCAAACGCGAGAATAAGAAACACGCGTGGCAATGCCCCCCCTCTGAAAAAGCATCGTCCCGATGCTTAAAACGGAACACGGGGGGAAAAAATGCATGCAACAATAAACAACAACAATAAAGCAAGAAAGTACAATAATACAGCAATATGTGCAGTCCTCAGGTTCGCTAACGCGCGTAGTACGGCTTAAGGCGTACGACATGGACGACTTCAGGTCGCGCACGGCGCCGTTGAGAGTTGGTAATGCCGTCCGGGACAACCTCGTAGTCCAGAGCGCCTAGACGTCGAAGCACTTTGTATGGCCCGAAGTATCGCCGAAGAAGTTTTTCACAAAGTCCACGTCGGCGTATCGGAGTCCACACCCAAACGCGGTCGCCGGGCTGGTATTCCACGAAGCGCCGTCGAAGGTTGTAGCGGCGGCTGTCAGTCACCTGCTGATTCTTGATACGTAGGCGGGCGAGTTGTCGGGCTTCTTCGGCGCGATGTAGGTAGGTGGTGACGTCGATGTTTTCCTCGTCCGTGACGTTTGGTAACATGGCGTCAAGCGTCGTTGATGGGCTCCGTCCGTAGACCAACTTGTACGGCGACAGCTGCGTCGTTTCTTGCACTGCCGTGTTGTACGCGAAGGTCACGAACGGAAGGATGTCATCCCATGTCTTGTGCTCGACGTCGACGTACATGGCCAGCATGTCGGCGATGGTCTTGTTTAGACGCTCGGTGAGGCCGTTGGTCTGTGGGTGGTAGGCGGTGGTGCGGCGGTGGCTTGTTTGGCTGTATCTAAAAATGGCCTGAGTTAGCTCTGCAGTAAAGGCCGTACCTCTGTCGGTGATGAGGACCTCTGGGGCGCCATGACGCAGGACAATGTCTTCAACGAAGAATTTCGCTACCTCGGCGGCACTGCCTCTAGGTAGGGCCCTTGTTTCGGCGTAGCGGGTGAGGTAGTCGGTAGCTACGACGATCCATTTATTCCCGCAATTCGATGTAGGAAACGGCCCCAGTAGGTCCATACCGATTTGCTGAAACGGGCGGTGAGGTGGTTCGATCGGCTGAAGAAAGCCTGCTGGTTTTGTCGGCGGTGTCTTGCGTCGCTGACAGTCTCGACATGTCCTGACGTAACGAGCGACGTCGGCGGCAAGGCGTGGCCAGTAGTACTTCTCTTGTATCCTTGCGAGCGTTCGGGAAACACCGAGGTGTCCAGCCGTCGGGTCATCGTGTAGGGCCAGGAGGACTTCTGGCCTCACTGCTGAGGGAACCACGAGGAGGTGTTCGGCTCGAAGGGGCGAGAAGTTCTTCTTTAGGAGAACTCCGTTTCGCAGGAAGAACGACGCCAGTCCTCTCTTGAATACCTTCGGAACAGTGGTGCTCTTGCCCTCGAGATATTCTATAAGGCCCCTTAGTTCTTGGTCCGCTCGCTGTCGCTCGGCGAAGTCGTCGGCACTTATGGTTCCCAGGAAGCAGTCATCATCCTGGTCGTCCTGCGGCGGTGGGTCGACGGGGGGCACGAGATAGGCAGTCGGCGTCGGAGTGTTTTCGCCCGGACTTGTAAACGACGGTAATGTCGAATTCTTGAAGTCTCAGGCTCCACCGTGCGAGGCGACCCGAAGGGTCTTTCAAGTTAGCTAGCCAACACAAGGCGTGGTGGTCGCTCACAACTTTGAAGGGCCTGCCGTAAAGGTAGGGGCGAAACTTTGATGTAGCCCAGATGATGGCAAGGCACTCCTTTTCTGTTGTGGAGTAGTTGGCCTCTGCCTTGGATAGCGACCGGCTAGCATAACTGATAACCCTTTCCAGTCCATCCGTCCTCTGCACAAGGACGGCGCCGAGTCCCACGCTGCTTGCGTCGGTATGCACTTCTGTTTCGGCGTGGTCGTCGAAATGTGCAAGTAACGGAGGCGTTTGCAGGCGTCGTTTTAGGTCTTGAAATGCTTCCTCCTGTGGCGTTTCCCACTTAAACTCGACGTCAGCCCTGGTGAGGTTAGTGAGTGGCTCGGCGATGCGGGCGAAGTTTTTGACAAATCGCCTGTAATAGGCGCACAGGCCAAGAAATCGACGCACGGCCTTCTTGTCGGCGGGTGGCGGGAATGTAGCGATGGCGGTTGTCTTCTGCGGATCAGGGCGTACTCCGGACTTACTTATCACGTGACCCAAGAACAAAAGTTCTTCGTACGCGAAACGGCACTTTTCTGGCTTGAGTGTGAGTCCGGAGGTCTTGATTGCTTGAAGTACAGCTTCAAGGCGCTGGAGGTGTTCGTCGAAGTTTGCGGAAAACACAACGACGTCGTCCAAGTACACAAGGCAAGTCTGCCACTTCAACCCGGCCAGTACAGTATCCATAACGCGTTGGAATGTCGCGGGGGCCGAGCAAAGACCGAAAGGCATGACCTTGAACTCGAACAGGCCGTCTGGTGTTATAAAGGCCGTCTTTTTCTCGGTCTCTCTCGTCGACTTCGATCTGCCAGTAGCCTGTCTTCAGGTCCATCGAGGAAAAGTACTTCGCGTTGTGGAGTCGATCCAGGGCGTCGTCTATACGTGGGAGGGGATACACGTCCTTCTTCGTGATCTTGTTCAGGCGACGATAGTCGACGCAGAAACGTAGGGTTCCGTCCTTCTTCTTCACCAACACCACGGGGGACGCCCAGGGACTCTTGGACGGCTGGATTATGTCGTCGCGAAGCATTTCATCGACTTGTTTCTTTACGGCTTCCCGTTCTCGCGTAGAAACTCGATACGGGCTCTGACGGATTGGTCGGACACTTTCTTCTGTTATGATACGATGTTTCGCGACTGGGGTCTGTCGAATTCTTGACGACGACGAGAAGCAGTCCTTAAATTGCAGGAGCAGACTTTTGAGCTGGTCTTGCTTGTGCTTCGGGAGCCTCGGGTTGACGTCGAAATCTATTCCGGGACCTCGATTCGTCGAAGCAGGTTCGGTAGCATCGGAGAGGGCGAAAGCATTGCTGGCGTTCACGAATTTCTCGATGTAGGCAACCGTTGTACCAATGTTAAGGTGCCTATATTCGTGGCTGAAGTTTGTGAGCAGTACCTTTGCTTTGCCATCACGCAATTCGGCGACGCCTCTTGCGACGCAAATTTGACGGTTCAGGAGTAGGCGCTGATCACCCTCGATGACGCCTTCAAGGTTCGCAGTTTTTTCGGTGCCGACGGAAATAATGACGCTGGAGCGCGGCGGAACGGTCACCTGCTCTTCTATCACATTCAATGCATGGTTCCCTGGCGTTGCGTGGGGCGGGGGCGCTTTGTCTGAGGTTAGTGTTATCGTCTCAGACCTCAGGTCGATGACGGCGCCGTGGTCACTTAGGAAGTCCATTCCAAGTATCACATCCCTGGAGCAGTTTTGTAGGATTACGAGGCTCGCAGGATAAGTCCGGTTATTGATGGTGACTCTCGCCGTGCAGACTCCAATCGGCGTTATCAGGTGGCCTCCAGCTGTCCTGATTTCGGGTCCACTCCAAGCGGTCTTTACTTTCTTCAGCTTGGTGGCGAATGGCCCACTGACGACGGAATAGTCGGCCCCAGTGTCGACGAGAGCGGTGACGTTGTGGCCGTCGATGAGAACGTCGAGGTCGCTAGTACGTCGCCTTGCGTTGCGGTTAGGTCGCGGCGTCGGATCACGGCTGCGTCGATTTGTTGCGGTGCTTCCATGCTGCGTCGTCAGGTTTTCTTCGGTCCGCATGGTTTCGTCGACAGGGCTTCGTCTGCTTCGCGTCGTGTTGCGCAGGTCTCGTCGCGTTGTCGTCGTCGGCGGCCGCGGAGGATCTTCGGCATTTCGTCGAACAGCAACCGCACCTCCATCGGTTGCTGCCCCTAGTTTCCCGGATACGGGCTAGGCGACCGGGCCCGGTTTGGGCCAGTGTACTGCCGGCGGTGCGGTGACATGTAGCGGCCGGGCGACGGCGAACGGGAAGGTCGGCGCTCTTGCCACTGTGCTCCGGTGAGGTAGTCGTCGATGTCCCGAGGTCGTTCACCTGGCTGTGGACGCGGCGCATTGACGGCGAAACCACGCAGCCCCATCTGTCGGTACTGGCAGCGGCGGTAGGTGTGGCCGGCCTCCCCGCAATGGTAGCAGAGCGGGCGGTTGTCAGGGGCGCGCCAGACGTCGGTTTTCCTTGGCGCGTAGCGCTGGCCGACAGGGGGGACCGTAGGGCGTCGGTCGTGGTGGTGGTGGCGGCGGCGGCGTCTGGCGACGGAACTGCGGCGATGCGGTGACTTGATGTTGTCGCGGAACGGGAACAGGACGGCGGACTGCAGCAGCGTAGGTCATAGCCTCTGGATGTGGCTGCGGGGGGTTCGGGGACTCCCAACGCTTGCTGGACTTCGTCACGAACAATGTCGGCGATCGAGTCCACCTGAGGCTGTGTCGAGGGTAAAAGCTTGCGCAGTTCCTCCCGCACGATCACTCGGATCGTTTCGCGCAGGTCGTCGGAGCAGAGGGAATGAACGTCTGCATACCCTGGCGTCGAGCGGCGATTGAATTGTCGGGTGCGCATCTCCAGTGTCTTTTCAATCGTCGTTGCCTCGGAGACGAATTCCTGGACACTGCTTGGTGGATTCCGCATAAGCCCAGCGAAGAGCTCTTGATTTACTCCTCGCATGAGGAAGCGGACTTTCTTGTCCTCGGGCATAGCAGGGTCAGCGTGGCGAAACAGTCGTGTCATTTCCTCTGCGAAGATGGCCACGCTTTCATTCGGAAGTTGGCTCCGTGTCTCCAGCAAGGCTGCGGCCCTTTCTTTTCGGACGACGCTCGCGAACGTCTCCAGGAAAGCGCTGCGAAGAAGGTCCCATGTTCGAAGTGTGGACTCCCGGTTCTCGAACCAGGTCCTTGCTGCGTCTTCGAGGTAGAAGTATGCGCGGCGCAGTTTTTCGTCGGAGTCCCAGTTGTTGAAAGTCGCGACTCGTTCGTACGTTTCTAGCCAGGTCTCGGGGTCTTCACTTGGCGATCCATGGAAAATGGGTGGCTCTCTCGGTGGCTGGATAACGATCGTTGCAGGGGACACAGCGGCCGTCATCGTGCCTGTCGTCTTCGTCGCCGTGGCTTTTCGCTTGTCCGGTAGAAGTCCGTGCTGCGGGGCAAGTCCTTTCAGTCTGCGGCTGGCTCGACTGTCCGTGGTGGGGTGGGTGTCTTCGTCACGATTTGGGCTGGGTTCACGGCTTGACGGGGGCGTCCGGTACATGAAAGAGGCAGCACCTCCACCAGATGTCACGTGGTCGTGACGTCGACGAAGGCAGTAGGCAGTAGTCCGAGATGAAACTGTTTATTAGGCCGAACTTGTGGCCGGTAAACTGAAGGTGAGATTACAGCAATAAACGCTGGCACTGATAGCGGCGAACAGAGCGTCGGCCGTCGATCAACTGTACATCGTTGGAACGCGCCGGCTTTTATAACGCACGCGTCGAACATTCTAGCCTTATCACTAGTCGTCGCGGAAGCTCTGGAATAAGCTGGTCGGTTCGCGTCCGGCGCGCAATCTTAACAAGACGATCTACTATAATCGCGAAGGTTCTCGAACACTAAGGCGTGGTCTGCGCCGAGCGTTACTGACAGTCTTTGTGGGCGAAAAGCGAATACAGCAAACGCGAGAATAAGAAACACGCGTGGCAATATGCTGGCAGGAATAGATGACGAAAGAAGAAAGGCAAGAGCAGAAAAACTCGCACAAAGCTTTCAGGATCGCCAAAACGCAGTCTATGTCGACGCTGCTCGACAGGCGAGAGACCGTTACACCATATGCGCGGTGACCGGCTACGGGGAACCTATTACTGCAGCCACCGTAAAAACCGCTTCCGCCTTTGAGGCCGAAGAAGCCGCCATCGCGCTGGCCACCTCAGTCCACGCAACTAATTACATCTTGAGTGACTCTAAGAGGGCGCTCACAAACTTTATGATGGGCTGTGTTGGGCCGATCTCGGCCAACATCCTTAAAAATAGCAAATGCAGCAATAAGATGCAACTTATATAAGTACCCACTCACGCGGGGGAATCCGGGGAATGAGGCGGCCCACCGTGTAGCCCGAGGTTTAATCAACCGGGAGGTGGACCCCTCAACCCTGGACTTCCCGCAGGAAGGAATCACCACATATAATGAAATTACAGCATATTATAGAGAGAACCGCAAAACATACGCGGCCCCGCATGCAAACCTCACAAGGTAACAGGCTACGATCTGGAGGCAAATTCAAACAGATTCTTTTCCCAGCCCTCATCGGCTGTCTCAAATTTACCCGGAAGCAATTCTACCACACTGCCGACATTGCGGCTGCCTAAAGGCTACCCAAAATCACATTCTTTGGGAATGCGAGGGGAACCCACCTCCAAAAAGCAATACTGCTGCAGGCGTGGGAGTCACTCCTGTCATCAAATGACCACCGTACTCAGACAGAAGTTATTAATTGGGCCGAAGAGGTCGTGGCGAGCTACTGGCCACCACCATTCGAACCCCCGGCAAGCTAAATTCAACGACCTCGCTGTGCCGTCAATAAAGTTGTTTTTCTCTCTCTCACCGTTTCGCGAGGCGCTGACGCTTCATCCAGCGCATATTAGTTTCAGGCTTAGGCAGCAGTACTCTTTTGGGGTGCTGCAAATTAAGGCGAGGCATTTTGACAAAGTATTTCGGTGCTAACCCTTGAGAGCCAGCAAGCTGGCCCCATAGCTCTTTTCCTTAGAGGTGGCACTGCCCACTATAGGGGTGAAGACCGCCGCCCCACAGCAGCCTTGACATATCATGTGCATTGATTGAGCCTTCGAGCGCGAGAGGTTATCATATTGCTAGTTCCCTGCGGGTGGATATGCTGCCCATTCGGAACAAGCTATAGAGTTTGCTTTTTTTTCCTGGCCATCCAAGAACTACAAGGGGTCTTGAAATTTAAGGGAGGCGACCTTTCCCCTTTGCGACGCTCTTGATTTCAGATTATATTAACGCTTTCCAACCAGCATTTTGACAACGTTTTCAAAATGTCTTGAACAAGTCGAAGTGTGGTTCGTTAGGCTAGTTGGTCAGTAAAAGGGAAAAAAAGAGCACAATTGACGACGCGAAGGCAGCCCTCGTCCTGCGTGTTCTTTCGCTTATTTTTTGTCTCTTTCTGTATTGTTTTTCCCTTTCTCAGATCTTGAAAGTCGGTTTTAGAAATCCTGGTAAACGGGATTATTCGAAATACCAGTCCGCATTTTCTCTACTACCTGCTCATTCTTTCTCTGCACGGTGGTGCGTACCTTACCTGGATTATTAGCACTTTTCGTGCTGTCCCATTGTATATATCGAAAGTTGGCTGATCAAATATTGTCGGTATTCGGGATCGAGAATGTTACTTCTACCACATTCGACATTGATGACCGACGAACGCTTAGGTTGTGATGAATATGTCGGCGGTGCTGCTGGCGCTAGAAATTTTCGTCTAGAGAGGCGCTTCCATGTCAAAATATCTTCAGATCTGGCGATGCCTTGCATCCTTCAAAATGTTCTACAAATGATAAGAACGCCATAAGCCAATGTTAATCAAGTTTTATTCGCGTAAACTTTTTCCAACAGCTAGGGCAATTCTCAAGTTGTTTTTGTAATCTGTTTTGGTTGCGCTTAAAGCATTTTGTTAAGAAAGGAACAAAAACCACTTGGAAGTCAGTGCCAGTTTCTCGTGCTTTTTTTGTCTGAGTTTCACGTACATGCTGTTATAGCTTAAAGAAGCCCGCAACACTATGAGCATGGTCAGAAACCGCTGTCGATCGGTAGTCGAGGATTCAGAGAACGTGTGAGCCAAAAATTAAGTGCAGCATGCGGCCTGGAATTCACAATTAATTCTCAAAGCCACCTATAAATCGCTCTCTCTCTTCTCTCGACAAATGGTGGCATAAACCCAGATGCCCACGCCATAAGCCCAAAGTCCGAGGCCATTTGCTGATTTGAGAATCGAGAGCTGCGTAGTCACAGCGGCCGCCGCGAGATGGCGCCACGTGCCCGCATGCTTGCTTACGATCACACTAAACGTAATCCGCGCGTTCGAAGAAAAAACAGAAAAGGAAGAGCTTAAGGCCATTACTCACACGTGACATAACTTCTTGCCGCCGGGTCAGCTTCCAGCGCACTCGTCGGAACGAGAGCAGAGAGAAAGCGCTTTTAGCGTGTGACGAATCTCCGTAACTCCGCTCGTACTTGACGGACTGTAAAAATTTTCGCTGCAGTCAATTTGTGAGGCAATAAACTGTTTAATGAAGCAATGCAATGATTACTTGAATAAGTGTTGCAGGGCCCCGTAAACATAGCCAATCGACGTCGTACGACTTTAACGTACACACCTTGCTTACCTATGCATATTTCGTTGTGCTACACACAGAAAGAGCAGAGCAGAAAGTGGATGGATCCATAAACCTCCACATGATTTCCCAACAGTCCTCTCACATGTGTGCCTGCTACCGCGGAATGCCACTTTGTCATATTCAAAACACGAGGGTAACGTTAGTGTGACTGACTTATCAATCAGTTTGATGTCCCTGTGACAACGCATCCATTATGCCCTTGGAGATGCTTTGCAAGACCATATTAAATAACACGCTCTGTATGATTTGGCTTAAACCATCTAGCAGGAAGACAAAGACTTATTACAGAAGTAATCAGTCACCGCAGTACCAGAGTGCTAGCAACTCTTCTCCCGGGAGTAAACACGTGCCCCTTAATAACCGCGTAGCTCTTTATCCCTTTCCTGCCCCAGAAAAATATAACAGAAAAATAGCTAAGTTGCTTAAGAATATTAATATTTGCTCTAATATAATGAAGTTTTCAAAAGTAAACTGGAAGAATCGGAGTACTTGACCCAGGAAACAGATTCGCACATATGTGTGGGCTGGGATTTTATTCATGTGATTGACTGCAGTGAGGAATACGCTCATAACGGCTAAGACAAAGCAATAAATACGTGTACGGCGCTGCGAATTCAACATCTTCAATTATATTTTGTCACTTGTGAGGCAGAGGTATAAGTTGTACTTCATACAAAGTGTACTTGTACAAGAAGTTACACCTGACAGCCTTCAGTGATGCGCTGATATGTAGTTGTGTGCTGATGGCCAGTGGTACAGCTGAATCCGATAGCTTGTCTATGCCGGGTGCCTTTTACACTCCAGGAGAGTTCCCTACGGTTGATCTTGTGGCACATTTTTCTTGCTGCTTTCAATTCTTGGGCGCCTGGGGACGAGCAAAGTTCCCCAGAGATTGCATGCAGCCTATGATTAGGTGCATACCTAAAGCTGCTTGATATTTTGCATAGTTGCTTTCAAAGTTTTTCTACGTCTACAGCTGAGGCACATCTGTCGTTTTGTCAGCAGTAACTTCAAAAATCGTTGCAATAAATTGTACTGAGAAAGTCGGCAAATGAGTCTTGACATCAAAAACATCGGCTGTCTCACCGCCTCCAGGTCAGACTTTGTTGCCGAATGTGTTTTTTTCAAAAAAAAAAAAAAACGTATCACCTTTACTTAAACTGACAGGATATGATGAGTGGTCACCTGACCTAGTTATTGCGGAGGTGACTGCTCAACAACTCGCCTTCCTCACTCAAGTTTTCATCGCTAAGCTCGCTCAAACCACACATTTGAATCTCTGTCAGTTCGTCAACGTGGTCCCTACCCAATTTTGACGCAAGACATAAGGAGCCTGAACATTTATTAACGCGATAGCGTTAAACAGCTCGTTTCGCAGAAATTCCGGCGTCGGCGTCGTTGGTTGTGAGCGAAAAATCATCTTGTCCGTGACCGAAAAATCGAGAAAGAAGCAAATAAAATAAATAATAAAAATTTCCGGGTCCGAGTGAGGTTCGAACCCGGGTCGTCTGCGTGGCAAGCAGGTGTTCTACCACATAGTCACGCATCTGCTTAGAAATACAGTGAAAATAACTTCCTTTGCTTGGAAATGCAGTGAAAATAACTCGTGCTTCGCAAGCGCAAGCGTCCTTTATATAGGCGTCACAATATAACATGTAATATCCCAGGAATATTGCCTGGTACAAGCGTATATTGCCATCGGGCGTCAGGATATGTGACTATCATAAAGATTTCATAGTTTAAAGCCGGCCACCCATTACAAACGGCACACTCCTTACAAACGGCACACTCCTTACTACGTGTATTCCCTTAACCCCACGTAGTGGGTGCATAGCAAGTATGCACTAAGATTTCATAGTTTAAAGCCAGCCACCCAATACAAACGGCACACACCTTACTGCGTGTATTCCCTTAACACCACGTAGTGGGTGCATAGCAAGTATGCACTAAGTGGTTGAAGTAGGCACTCAGGACGGGATGTTGCTATCGCGTTCAACTCTTAAAGGCGAAGATTAAGGGTCCCCCAATTTTTCCATGTCATCTTCATTCTCTGGTTTGAAAATCTCTGCACGTGAAAAAAAAGAATCAGCGCGCTCAAAAGCTGGTTCTCCAAGTTAGGTAATTTTAACAATTTTATCCCTCACTGTGATTTATTGTCCTTTTGAATTCACTGGCGATACTCAAGATCTTTATGGTAGGCAATGTAATATCTAATGCTTTGAAATAGTATGTATGTTGTAACGCACATTCACAAAATTAATATTTTCTGTGTAAACGGAGATCACAATTCACGCAACATCACTTCACGTCGCTAACTTCACATATAAGAAAACATCACGAAACACCAACCAATGAAGTGCAATAAGATGCCAGGAAAGCTATTCGCAATAAAATAATAGACGCGCAGGTGTAACAGCGCGCGAACGAGCCAACCTGCGCCGCTGTGACGTGCATTTGACGAGGACAAAGCCCAGCCCGCACAAACGTGCGGGTGACTTTTTCGCGCGTGTGTACACAGCGCGTGTAGTAATAACGGGTAATTTTTTTTACCGAGGCATGTTTTTCTTTGTCTTAATATTTCTTTCATACGCATACACTCCCTAAAAAATAGTATAACAAGGAGGGTTGATTTACACGTCTGAGGGAGCCGCTGTGGACGCACGTGCTCAGACAGCTTTTTTCGTGGCAGATTCCTCGCCCTCTGAAGCCGAAATTATTGAACTACTCAAACAGATATATTCCCATAAACATTGACTTCAGCGGCAGTGAGCTATGAAACTTAAAATGAAGCAGGTGCCGTTCGGAAAGCGTCTTTATTGACCCACACGTTTGTGCGGGTCAGGCCGTAAAGGGATGCCAGCCGTTGTCATCTTCATCAAAATACCATCATCATGAATCCCCACGCGCTACGTCCGTCCTCTTCATTTGCTGCATCGATTCCAGAACATGTGCGCCGATTTGTCTGGCGTGGGATGGAACAAGTATGATGGGCGAGAGAACGAGTACAGAGAAAGAGAGAAAGAAAGAGAAAGACGGAAGTCCTTGGCGAAAAATATTTGTTTCACGAGACGAGATTCGAACACGCGTAGGAGCAGTCCGAAGGCGAGAATCGTAACTGCTCGTCTATGCAGGCACGCTAGCAAAGCATTACATATCCTTGTACAGTAGAGTATAACAAGGGGGGTAGGAAGGGGAAGTGAGGGTGAGGAGGAGAAGTGTGAAGGGGGAATAGGATGGAAAGAAAGAGGGGAGAGAGTAGAGCCCAGCATGGATACGCTTGGATACGCTTTTGTACATTTATTTGATTCCGCAGAGGTGACTTAATCATTCCTGTCTCTTTACAAAATTAGGCTTCAGGTGCAGCTTAGCTGTCTTGTTGAGCCGCGTCTCCGGCAGTGGCGACCGGCTGAGGCTTACAACCGATGAATGCGTTCCGGAGCTGGATGTTCTCTTCATGCTGAAGGGTGTAATGAGAAAATAACAATAAATAAATAAATTGAACGCCGAATTACAGCACTTCAGAGAGTTATTAGTTACGACGTTATGTATCACTAATTCCACATTTCGTTTTGCACCACAATAGTCACGTAAACTATAATTTGTGGGCACGTTTTCTTACTTCGGTCATTGAGCAAAAGTGCCTAAAAAAGGTTACACGAGGTAAGCGAACAATGCTGATAAGTTGTTTGTTCAGGAAAACACATTTCAAGAAAAGGTGACACCAATCACGATAATTA
>JALIZH010020178.1:0-10948 GCA_030522465.1 Rhipicephalus appendiculatus
TTGTAATATCGGCCTTAACAGGTAAAAGGAAATCAGTTTAGATTGATAAATTGTGCTCAGAGAACTCTAATGTTGTGAAGTTCACCATCATAGGTAAAAAGAAAATCAAGGTCAAATGCTCACGTTTATATTTCGTGCCGAAATATCTGCATATGATGGCCTGGATTTCAAAGTGTATTTTTCGTATTTTGGCGACATATGCTTGACAAAGCATCCTCAAACTTGCTATTTAATGTTAAGTCTATGGTCCCCTCAGAGGACAAATATGCTTTGTCCTCCAATCAACCCAGGTCCTGTGCTTGCTGCTGCCACGTTATACCAGCAAACTTCTTAATCTCATCTGCCCACCTCCTTTCTTGTCTCCCTCGCGCATTTCCCTACTCTTGGAATCCAGTGAGTCACCCTTGATGACCAGCGTTTATCCTGCCCATGCGCCCACATGCCCTGCCCCATGTCCATTTCTTCTTCTTGATTTCAACTATGATGTTCTCAACACCCGTTTGTTCCCTGATCCACTCTGCTTTCTTCCTGTCTCTCAAGGTTACACCTATCATTTTCCTTTCCATTGCTCGCTGTGGTCGGTCAAAGCGCGCATTTCCTGCCAGAACCACGCAATCCCCCCCCCCCCTTGTAGCTCCTATCTCTATATGCCATTCGATCAACGGAAACAGACGGCTCGTTTGATTTCTGCTTCAGCCGCGTTCATCGCTAACACTCGCGACGTTTTCACTCGAGCATGGAACACACCACACGTGGTGATGTTACCGATTTCAACTTTAAGGGAACATGATGATGATGCCAAATGCAAAAATGCGCCTAGAGTGTCCATCATACAATTGCAATAAAAAATAATGTGCGCCCTTGCAGGCACTTAGACAGAGTTCACGTGCACAGTCGACAGGCATACGGAAGTGCATGTGTCGAATGAAGCGACCGCTGCGCTACATGGTCCACTTGCAAAAAAAGAAAAAAGAAAGAAACTGTGTAACGGCTTTCTAGGAATGTTTATTATCCAAACAAAATGTCTTATTCACAGACAGCTTTTTGCACGTCATGTCCAGCGTGTTACCCCTTCATCTTCTCAGCGAAGGTGCACCAGCACCACAAATGCAGGCATTTACGACGGTTCGCAACTCGTCACTACAGCTGCCTTTAGTTTCCCCATTTTCTTCCAGCAACGTGTCAAGGCTCACAACATTCGCCTTCCTCTAAAAACTTGCAGACATTTCGTTCCTCCGCACTACACGAACACGACAACGGAGGGAGAGTGCATAATAGAAAAGGAACTATATCTGCTTCCCTCAGCAGTGGTCAGGTGGTTAGAACGCCAGCCTCCAATGCTGGAGGCACGAAGGTTCGATTCCTGTTGCCGCAGTTTTGTAGCGAGAGCTACATTGGCCATATTCTCGCAATTTCACTGTGGCTGGTGGCCACAACGCAAGCTGAACCATTGGCTAGCAACCACCGCAGCTGGCAGTGCTGCTCACCGCACCATATGGCATGACGTCAGAGGAGGAGCAAGTGAGACAGCATTGCAACAACAGAGAAGGAGCCAGCGTTGCATCGTATATATACAAGGGGCAGCTCGGTGGGATTCATCGGCAGATATGGAAAGTGAGTTGAAGAGAGCAAGAAACCAAGAAGCCAAGAAACCAAGAGGAGGCAGCGAGCTGAGGAAACAGGAAGAATGAGCGGCACGCCTCAAGAAGCGTCGTAAGTATGAAGTGGCCAACCGAGTGCATTCAGATGAGGATGGTTCATCATCTAGGCAGCAGACACAAACCTTGGCCTCAAAGTACTGGGTTGGAGCAATTGAGACGGCTGCTTGCTACTTCACCGACCAAGGGGCGGGCCGTCTTTGTGGCAATTGAGAGACAACAAGATTAAGACTTTCAAAGTCAATGTGTTACACTTTAAGTAAAAATGTCTAGTCTGTGATGTAACCATAATTAACAAGAGGTAACAACCAAACACAAACACTCAGACATACGAAGCTATACGATAAAGACGTAACCGTACAGAGAACCAAGCTAAACAATAAGATTGACCGTACCTCTCGCTACTCAAACCCAGGCATAACTTGAGTTAAGCCACAGCCAATTTTTTCTCATGGCGAGGGAGGTGCCATGGACTGGCGCTATGGTGCTGTGGGTAGACATATCTCAGGAAGGCGGCCTCCTAGTTCCGCTTTCTACTTTTACTCCCCCTTCCGTCCCCTAAATACATTATGGTGTGATCCAGTGCCGTGACAGCAACGCCAGAAAAGTGGTAGAGTTCCAAAAATAAGCGTATTTCCTCTCCTCAAACCACTACCAATGATGCGACCATGGCCCATGTACAGTGGGACAGTACTGTGGAATGTAGCCGGTGGAGGACAGTATTGTGGAATGTTGAACACCCTCTACATCAGTCGGCACTTAACTCTTTCTGGCATATGGCAGCGCACACCAGGTAAGACAACGATCACGCACACAGAGGGACGACACAAGCGCTGTACATTATGACTTACCAACTAGCCCGCAAATACGTTTTAAGTAACTCTTTCTGCATGATGACGATGTGGATGCGCTTTGAAGACGTGGACAGAGAGTTTTTTTAGTTGCAACTACATACAGGAAAGACAAATTCATAAAGAAACATTACACGGACCATAACACCCAATTTTCGCTCACAATCTGTGATATGTGGGTTAATCCTTAGGTATTTGCAAACAAGCTGGCAAAATTTGAGCGCATTCGTTTAAGAACTTAAGTTATAACCGGCCAACGATATTGTTTCGTGGCCAGCTGTGCGTGCAATGGAACTGCTAGTGCTTTCTTCAGTTTGGTATTGAAAACTGAATAGTTTGCAGTGGTTGAAATTTAAAAGACGGCTCCACTTCGTAAAGCACATGAAGTCACATGCCATGGCAAGATGGTAGTTGCCGGCAGTGGGCGGAGGTTGATAGCCAGCGACTTCCAGTGCTCATTTTGCAATTAAATATTCTTTTACAGTTCTTTTTTCATACATGTACAGGCACAATATACCCTCTACTTCTATATTTCGCAGAAAACCGCAATTTGGCGGGGAACCGCGTCATGGGCCCTTTAAAGGGGCCATGACACCTAATTTTCGATCATAATCTGTGTTATGCATGTTAATTCTTGAGCATTCACAAATAAGCTCGCGACATTTTAGCGCATTTGGTCGAGCACTTAATTTATTATTGAATAGTTTCGAGCGGCCTGAGAGTCGGCAACACTGGCACACTCGCGAGCCGTGACGTAACAAGCAGCTGGCTGTGCGGCGTCTGCATTCCGGCGAACGATGTTGTTCCGTCGTCAGCTGCGAGTGAAATCGAGATATTTGAGCTTTCTTCTGCTTGACACCGAAAGTGAACGATTCTCAGCGGCTGAAACTGTGCTAGAACACGACGGCTCCGCTCCTTGCTGCACGTGACGTCACAGGCGCCATGGCAAAATGGCGGTCGCCAGCGGTGGGCGCGGGATCATAGAGTTTCCTATAAATACACTAGAGGGAACTCTGGCGCTAGTGTCGATGGGGGCTGCAACACACGGCGCTTCAGCCAGCATGGGAATCATGGGAGGGTAGTACACAAATTTGCCTAGTCTTCGTTCTTTTGGCTGCGTAGCGGAGTCGCTTTGCCGCAATACAAAGTTCAACAAAGGTTTAGCAGTTACGCTTCATCACCTTCACCTTTTTAGGCTCACGATTCAAATATGCTCACGAAGTTCACACAACGGTCCATCCTTTTATCCGAAACTGAATGAAAAGCGCACCAATAAAGCAAAGCCACAACTGCGTTTGAAGCCGGGAAGCACGAACTAGGCAAATCCGTGTACTACCCATCATTCCCATGGTGGCTGAACGATTACGCGCCAGAGTCCCCACTCTAGTTAATTTTAGGAAACTCTATGGGCGGGATTAGGGTTCCTCTAGAGTTACTGTATATGCTACCTTTAGGTAGCATATACAGTAACTCTAGGTTCCTCGATGCGCGCGCTCCCCTCCGCCGCCGTGGAGGGTGGAGACAACAGCGTCGTCTGCTACGGCGTCCGCCATTACGATGCCCTCTCCGCAGGCCACCTATAGCCACGATAGGCAGCCAACGGGCGTCGCGCGGCTGCATGCAGAGTTCGTTGTGTCAAAACGAGTGGTACTCAAACAACATGGCAAAAAATACAAAGTTTTCGCATCGGGAGTGTGAAGGTTTCAGATTTCTATTCTCTAATCTTTATTTTTAAAGCGACGTTAGCAGCTGGAGTTGCTCGCAGCAGAAAACTACCGTGCCACGCGAGCCGCATTAACACCTTCAGTTAGCATCTTCTTGGGCTAGTTGGTAACTGTTCATATTGGTTAAAGATGCGAAACACACGCACCGAAGTCCCATGGCATTTCATTGTGTCTGTGTGTTTCGTGCCTTCCACAAAAGTGTAAAAATAGTTTGCCTGCCGAGCAAAAAAAAAGAATTAAAAAAAAAACCACGTGCTGTCACGAGAAAAGAGAAAAACTGTGAATGCACACCATATTTTCAGATCTTGTTTTCGAATTATTCATCAGCTACCCCATTTACGGACCGCACCCTGCAACGCACAGTATTCTGAATTTTGTTTTCATCTCTTTTACCTTACTGTAAATAGCAGATGGGCAAAAAAAAATTGTTGAATACATATCATACTATTTGGGGCTCTACATACGGCTTTTATGGCATTAAGTCTTGAAATTTATGGCATTAAATCATGCACACACGCACGCGCACACACTCATGCGCACACGCACACACAGGCACGCACAATCATGCGTACATGCGCACACGTACGCATGCGCGCACACACGCCTGTACACACACACAGACACACACGTATACGTATACACACGCACACACGTACAAACCCACACAGGCACGCAGATATGCACTCACGCACACGCATTCGCACAGGCTCGCACTCACACGTACACATACATACACACACACACATACACAAGCATGCGCGCGCACACACACGTACACAAAAACACGCGCACACATAAGTACACCCACACACACACGTACACGCACGCATACACACAGACGCGCGTGCGCGCACACAGACACGCACGCGTACAGGCACACGCAGGCACGCACAATTCATGCGTACATGCACACAAACACACACGTACACGCACATACGCCTTCGCCGTTCGGCAATACGCGTCCGGGAACCAGCTGACAAACGCCAAGGCGTCGTTTCTGGACCTAGAATGCGAGAAGAGTGAGTGCCCCGAAAGTATTCTTTCGGCAACGCATACGTTGCGGCAAGTTACGTCGAGCGAGAAGGCCAGCGTAAGCGCGGCGAGTTATAACTCTCCAAATGCTGAAATGGCATACCTTAGGCTGCACAAACACGAACGGTCCGCGGGTTGACACTTGTCGCGCTTGATCTTTACCAGCCACAGGAATCGCCTTTTCGGATCTTTCGGAAATCTGAACATGTCATAGCCATTTCGCGAGTGGTTTGTGCACTGTGGCACGCAACACCCGGGCATTTTGTCCGAGAAAACGCCGCGCACCTGTCTCACTCAACCAGCCGCGACGAGGCGGGGGGAGCCGAATGGCGGCCGCCGATCTGAAGGCGGCATTCACCCCCCTCAAAGAATGGCTCCACCCTCCAAGGGGGCGCGCGCATCGAGGAACCCTAGGCGGGATCTGCAGCCGGCGACTTCTAGGGCCTGTTTTGCACTGAAATTTTCTTTCACGGCCCACTTTTCATATCTGTATAGGCATAATGGACCCTCTACTTCCAGTTTACGCTGAAAATCACGAATTGTTGGGTGACCGTGCCATGGGGGGCCTTTAAGGGGAAATATTACTTGCTGTAAGTAGGAGCTGGACCAGTACACTAACACATTTCGAAGTATTCGTTTTAATTATTTATTTTTCAAGAGCGAAGCTCTTTAAGCCGCCATTAAAACGTGCGCGTGCCACGAAATGCCAGGTTTCCGCCCCTCGGCCAGATAAAGCTATGGGACGTGTGGTAGCGACAACCACGGAACTGCTAGGTGTCTCCGTCGCTAAGCCGCGTCCGTCGCTAAGCCGACCGTGACCTCCTACTTTCTTAGCGCGTCCCACGGCTGTATCTGATCGAGCGGTGGAAGCGCGGCGGAACTCGGTTGCACGAGGTGTCTCCGTCGCTAAGCCGCGTCCAGCGACGGAGACACCTCGCGCAACCGAGTTCCGCCGCGCTTCCACCGCTCGATCAGATACACCCGTGGGACGCGCTAAGAAAGTAGGAGGTCACGTGGGCCTTTCTTAAGCTCACTCGAACATCACCCAGGCTTTTTTCAAGGTCAGGCGCACAATGACATACGTAAAGGCTCGTTCACGCCTGCGACTGCAATCGCATACATAGGCGTGCGCAGGGTTCTCCGTTCAGAGGGGTTAGTTTTACCGCAGCTCCCCCCAACTAATGGATGCGAAAATGACGCTTCATTTTCATTTTCGCAATGCATGCGAAAATGAAAATGAAACGATGTGCTTCAAACAAAGGCCCGCCATCGGTGCCCGACTTCCCGGGGCGCATGCGTGGAAAGTAAACAGTTCTTTGAATATAGCAGCAGGGATCCTTGGCCGCCGTTACCGTTTAAAAAAAAAAAAAAAACCTGCACAGCCATAACCCTGCGCATTAAAGAAAGGCGTAAAAGGTCCTGACCGCGCAAAGGTTTGGGGCAGAATTGGCGCCCTATTTCAGATGATTAGGGAGAGCCCCCCCCCCCCTCGTGCGCGCGCCTATGGTCGCAAACCTTTCTGAACCAATCAGATGCGCAATAACGAGACGTCAGCTTGTTATACTGTGCAATGGCAATGCGAACAGACGTGAACCGGGTGCGCACTCGCGTGTGAACACCGGTCGCCTTGAGTCGTATGGTTGCCAGTCGCAAATGGTCGCGCGACCGCAGGTGTGAATGAGCTTTAAAACACAACGTGTTGCCCCGGCTGCTCTACGACACCCAATTCTGCGTCACGATGGTCAACTTCTGAGAAAAGAAACAGTATTCAGTGTACAAAAAGCGATTATATTAAATTATTTAAGGCATCCTGACAATGGCCAGTTTAACCCTTTCAGGTCCCGTGATTTCATTTGGAATCCAGTATACTGTAGGTCAGTTCAGCAACCATCCGGTAGGAAAAGAAAAAAAAAAAGAAGCTTGGAGGACGCTTGCGCTACAATCCCAATCGGCCCCCGTGCATCGCCTTGCTTCTGTTATCGATGCATGCCAGGGGCGAAGGCCGATTTTTTTTTTTTTTGAAGGGGGGGGGGGGGGGGGGACACCTCCTTGATCTGAAGGGGGGGGCCCGGAAGGCAAATGGTCATTTCGCGCCCTGTATGGCATGGCTAAAAAAATTCGGGGGGCGGGGGGGCACGGGCCCGGTGTGCCAACTCGTGGCTACGCCACTGGTGCATGCCTCAACGGTGCCATTAGAAACGAACCACTGTGCGCGTAACATTGGTGTGCGTAACATTTTTTCGAGCGTGGTGGCGCACAGGTGCATCCATCTATCCATGGGCACGCAAAGATCTCCAGGAAACTTTTCCTGCGTGTTTCTTACGTGTGCTGGCATGGCCTCCTCTATAAGTATAGAGGAGGCTATGGTGCTGGGTACTTGCATGCGTGCTTCATATTCGTTTCATTTTTTTTTTTATATAAACACATATTAAACACTTTCTGCCATGTAGCACGAAATGCTGAATGTGTAGAGCGAATTCTGAAGCGCGGTGATACAAGTTTGGTGACATCATCTCCAGTGGCGTAGCCAGGGGTGGCACACCGGGCACGTGCCCCCCCCCCCCCCCCGAAATTTTTTTTCGCCATGGCATACATAGCGAAAAATGGCCATTTCAAGGAGTTGCCCTCCCCGAAATCAAGGAGGTGCCCCCCCCCCGAAAAAAAAATTTCTGGCTACGCCCCTGATCATCTCACATCAGGCGCACGAAGCACATCAAGTAGTGTTGACGCTCTCGAACTTGATGCAAAAAAAATGTTTTATTCCGAGAAATATATGTAAGTAACAAAGAACGACCTCGATATTAAGTTCAACTTTGCGGTAGGTAAAGTTCGATGCGCTGCTTGCGTGCGTGGGTGTGTGTGCGCAGGGGGAAGCGGCGCTCAACACGTGACCTTTAGAAGGCCGACGTCACTGCAGAACAGTGCGTATAAGCCTGCGCGTGGAGGCGTCGCTTCCTCGTTCGGAGGGCGTTCTGGGAAATCAAGATCAAAAACCCCAGATATCATTGTTATATCAAATGGAAGGTAACCAATAATTAAAGCAAAGAAACCGAAACGCTTTCGGGAACCGGAATGCGCGTACTGCACCAGCCAACAGCATGGGTGTGACAGCATAGGCGTACACCAACGCACATTCTTTATTAAGGCAGTGTTATGGCCATGCAGGTCTCTGAAACCTCGACTTGCTGCGCAAGCAGGAAGAAAAAGGAGGGAGACAAGAAATTGTCTCCCTCCTTTTTCTTCCTGCTTGCGCAGCAAGTCGAGGTTTAAAGTATGAACCAACTAGTCTGCAAAGAAGTATTGTTGCAACAGGTCTCTGAAGGTAATGGCGGCCGAGGTGGGCCCCGATGTTGCATTATTACAACTGCTTACTTCCCATTTTCACCCCCAGAAAGCCCGGGACCAAATTCAGACCGTTGTAATTAAGGAGCGTGTCATCGCTTTACTTGCAATTCTGTATCCACTGAACATGGGGGGAGGGGGGGAGTGCTGCCATGAAACAACGCGCATGCCTATAGGCTCTCAAAGCGTCGCTCAGTGGCGCTGCGACTCTTGACAGGCAGCGCCATCTCTGGCGGAAAAACAGAAACTGGGAATATACGTTGCGCGTTTTCCTTTCTCTCCGCCGCGCTTCCGCTCGTTTCCGTGCACGTGCAGCGCTTTCGCGCTGCGCTTGCTGCGCCTCACAGAAAAATAGAAACTGGGGAGTAAGCGCCGCGCTTTTTCCCCTTCTCTCCGCCGCGCTGCCGCTCGCTTCCGTGCGCGTGCAGAGCTCTCGCGCGGCGCTTCGCTGTGTACCGCTTGAAAAAGATCTCCCCGCTGGACAGGCACTTCGAAAAGCGCACGTAATCAAAGGAGAGAAGTTCGTTAGTCACGGTTATCGATGTTCCACGTTGTCGACTATGAAAAACATGTGATTGTTGTTTAGATGTGCATGCTGTCAGTGGCAAACGCGTACTGTAGTGAACGAACTTTCGCGGCGTGCAAAAAAGAGAAAGAAACAAAGACTACACGGCCGTGACACTAAAAAAGCCTGAGAAGGTTCGAGTCATACCCTCCGTACCGCTGTACCATCACCCGCTGACTTAGCCACGAGGCAGCTAGCTTCAGCTTAGCTTTAACCGCTGCGAAGCAAGTAGAACTGCTCGCCTCGTCTGTCTGTCCTTTTTTTTTTTTTTTTTTTTTTTTTTTTGCGCTTCTCGCTTCGTGCTTGCACTCCCTTTTTATGAGAATATCGACTTTACAGGTGTGTATAAAACTTGCTGCGCGAACGCGGCTCAGCGTGAAAGGTGCCGAATTTCAGGCGCGATGTGGTATCGGGCGACGAGCTCGCGCAAAGCACACCCGTAAACGCACACTCGAAGCAATGTACGAGTGCGCGGTGCGCGCGAAAGGAAAACCGCACCATCTCCGAAGGTGGCAATAACAATTCCTGAATTAAGTGCCAGTTAGATTCAGCTGCTTAAATATATACCACCCTAAAAAAAGCGACAAAAACAGAACAAACCAGCAAAACGATGTCAAGTTAGCTGAAAATCCCCAGGCGTTCGTTCCGGCGCGATGATGCAGCCTTGTGCGGAGTTCAGTTGAACGCAACCAACACCGCAACGCTAACCGCGGTATGAAGTTTGTGAGTGTGAACATCAACAACGACAGCGAGGTCTCACAAACACAAGGAATCAAAACAGAAAGTTGCTTCAACATGCAACCGTAATTGGATGTAAAAATGCGAGACGGCGAGCAATCACTACTGCTGTCGTTGCATGCACGCGCCGCGTTACGTACTGATTCAGGTAGTCGAAACAATTGATTTCAAGCCAAGAATTGAGTCAGCGAAAACGGAAGGCGAGACAGAGCTAGAACTTTATTCCTTTAACTCAGTGGCGTAGCCAGGGGGTGGCACACCAGGCACGTGCCCCCCCCCCCCGAAATTTTTTTCGCCATGGCATGCATAGCGAACAATGACCATTTCAAAGAGGTGTCCCCCCCCCCCCCCCGAAAAAAATTTCTGGCTACGCCCCTGCTTTAACTGCGGTGACCCACGCTTGTGTACTTTCTCTCTCGTACGACTTGTCCGGGAACTGATACAGTTTTACAGGTGGATCGCGTGCCAATTTGTACTGTCTGCACTGCTGTGGCACACAGTAATACTTCGGACCTCGCTTCCGCTTTCGTGGGGTCGCTTCTACCGCACCGACCGAAGAACAAGTGCGCACGCGTGCCGCCGCTGTCGGTGAAACAGGCGCGCCCTCCGCCGCGCTTATCCCCAGTTTCACCATGGCCGGCTAATCTCGGAGGCCACGGTTTCACCAGCGCTTCTCTCCAGACCCCCAGCGCGGCGCTGTCGTCGCTCCGCAAACTTGAGCTTTAGTCACTGTCCCTCTCTCTATCTTTCCCTCTGCCACCTGAATGAAGCACCATGAGCGAATTTCGAACTTCAACAAGTGTTCTAAAGTTAAGAGATATTGTTACGGGAGTAACGAGTCGCTTGCACCGTATTCTAGTTACAAGATGTATTTAAAACGGCGGTCGCACAGCTGACCGGTTCAGCTCAGAGCGAGCAGCCAACGATCTTCGTTCTCTTCGTCGGGCGTACACGCGCATGGTTCAGGGGCTGGCATTATGCATGTAGCAATATATAAAGTTACAAACGCTAGCGAGCTCATTGTTATACCGAGACGTA
>JALIZH010020179.1:0-49508 GCA_030522465.1 Rhipicephalus appendiculatus
TCCCCGCCGCAAGTCACACCCCTTACAAAAATGAATTTAGACAGTCTATAAAGAATCTGTAGACTTCTCGTAGACAATTTTGTGTTTATGTAGATTTAGCATTTTGTTTAAACGAAATCTATTGATTATATATAGATAAAAGTTTATAAGTTGCGTGTTAATTTTTGTCTAATTGCGTTCTATAGATTATTTATAACCAAAGGTTTAAAAAGCGTATATTTCTTTTTTTTCTATTTGTAGTCTATATGCAATCTTTAGATAAAAAGTAATTTGACGACGTTTGCTTTTTGTCTAATCCGAACGTATAGATTGTCTATACACAAAAGTCAATGAGATATTTATTCATATTTGTTAAAATGTAATCTATAGATGACCTTTAAACAGAAGTTGATAAATTTGGATTATTTCTATTTGTTTAAACTCAGTGTAATGATTGTCTATAAACAAAAATTAATAAGATATTTATTTTTACTTCTGAAATTCCCGTCTTCAGGCGGTCCGAAGACACAAGCCAAAGTGGTGTTGTTTAATTTTTTTTCTGAATTATAAGGGTTTTCATAGAAATTTCATGAGATACGTATTTTATGCAATTGTGTTACCCTTTTGTTTATATAACTTCTAAGCATGCTCCCCTCTGTAAGGTGTGTTAAAAAAGAACTAAGGGGATAGGTAAAGGAAAGTTTAAAGCTGCTGTGAGAGTTTTTGGTGAAAAACATTTCTTTCCATGTTGCCATCTAGTTACATGTCACTGGTAATATAAATTTTTTTACTTGTGTATTTCGAAAATTTTTGATTTTGTGATAGCACCCAATAAATGTCGAGTTTTGAGTCCTTTGCAAAAAGAGATATGTACTTGAGCATAAGGCAGAAAGCAGGCACCATCCATGGGCAGATCAAGAACACAAACAATGTCTTTAAACACCTTTATTTGATGCACTTATGAAAATCATGCTTTAGTGTTTTAGCAATCATAGCCAAAAGTTGCCGTGCATATACCTGACATATATGCTCGTGGTAATGATGACAACAGCAAGGCATCAATTAAAATAACAAACATGAGTAAAAAAAAAAAAGTCTATTACATTAGATACATTTACTAATAAACAAAACAACAAACTAAAACCATGCAATTTGCACTGCAATATTGCAAAAAGACACATATTTAGTTCAGCAGTTAAAAAGAACGCAACACTGACAAAAAACATTTTCCCAATCAAAAAGTAATGCACTTGAACATTTTATCAGGCCTCACAGTGATAGGTCTGTCCACTGGAACAAACTTTGGAGGCAATAACTTGAGCACTTCCAGTCATTTCACTTTCTCATATACACATTTTCTTGCATGCCTGAGTACGCTCTTGACAATGACACATAACAACCGTGGCTACAATCAGTGACGCGGAACATATCACAAAAAATGAGAGTTGCATTGGTGGCCCTCCACAGTGGTCTAGACGTTATGATGCTCGACTGCTGACCCGCAGGACACGAGATTGATCGAATCCCAGCCGCGGTGGCTGCATTTTTTTATGGACGCGAAAATACTCGAAGCCCGTGTACTTAGATTTAGGTGCACATTAAAGAAACTTAAGTGGTCGCAAGTTATGGAGCACTCCACTGCAGTGTTTCTCATAATCTTATCTTGGATTTGGGACATTAAACCCCATCATTTATTATTATTAGTTGAACATGGTGAGACTTTGTCTGCCAGATGCTGTTGAGTATAAGACCTGACTATGACTGCTTTTTGAAATTCCTCATACTTGTGCTAGGCACTTTACGTATGCCGTGAAGAACCACTCTCGACTTCAGAGCCACTGCACTCTTCCGTAACTTGTAGCCTTTCAGCAGGCCTGTCATAAAGTTACGGGCACCCTCTTTAGATGAGCCAAGAGAAACGGACGACGTGCACAGCTTTGCACGGCAGCATTTTCACACCGTACAGGCGCACAGTTATTGCATCACATATTTCAGACCGCGGGGCATTTACTGGCCCTTTAAAATGCAAGCAAAGTGAACTGGTGATCATGGCAGGAAAGCATTCAATAACATGAAAACAAACTGAATAAGGAAAAAAAAAGGCGAATGACATTAAACACACTTATAAGCAAACTAAAACCATTCGACAACAATTACTGCAATATTCGAAGCAGGCACACGCCTAATTCAGCAGTTGAAGAGACCAGAATGCAACACCGACAAAAACGTTTCTCCATTCAAAAACAAAGCAATGCACTTGAACATTTTGTCTGGTCTCACAGTGACAAATTCATTTGTTCTGTGCACTGAAACAAACTTGCGCGACAGTAACTTGAGTACACTGCCGATCATTTGCATTTTCTCACATGTCACTACGATGTTCTTCGTACATGCCTGAGCATGCTCGTGACAACGACAGGTAAGAGCCATGGCTACAATGCGGCAGAACACATCATCACAAAAAATGAAAGAGTTAACACGGCGGGATTTGTCTGCCGACGCTGTTGTGAAAGTTAGACCTGAGTGCGACAGCTTCTTGAAATCCCCCCATACTTCTGCTAGGCACTTTACGTATGCCGTGAAGAACCACTCTCGACTTCAGAGCCACTGCACTCTTCCGTAACTTGTAGCCTTTCAGCAAGCCTGTCACAAAGTTATGGGCACCCTCTTTAGATGAGCCAAGAGACACAGAGGATGTGCTGAGCTTTTTCACAGCATTTGTCAAGGAAAACTTTGTTGCAACCTGATTGTGTGCATACCGCGTACCTTTCACAAGTTTGGTCAATGTACCATTCATTGCTTCAAATGGGAAAGCAGAGTAGCACCACAATGGTCCCCAGTTTTTCACAGTGTCTGCCAGATGGAGAAGGAGGTGAGTGTTGTACTTCATTTCTGTTATGCCATAGAGGCCCTGAAACTCTCTCAGAAAATGAATCATTTTTTGCTGCACTTCATGGAGCCTATCGAGAGCAATAGATTTTCCAAGCAGGAAATGCATAATGTCCACAAACTGCATCCAATTGGAGAAGTATGGATTTGGCAAGAGGCCATCTAATACAAGGGGTGAATAGTAGAGAAGCCAATACAGCCATTCTGAGGCTTTCCAAAAGGCGCGTTCATCAAGTGAGCGAGGCAGCCTTCGAATTTCATGAACAGGCTGGAGGGAGGTCAGCCGTTCATTCAGCTCCTGAATGTGGGCACTTAAATTAAATCTCTCCTTTCTTTTGGAGCTTAGCCACATGAATGTCACAGAGCGCACGAACCCCAGGCAGACGGCATGCATATAATCTACAACAAAATTAGTAGGAAAAACAAAGTGATTGAGCTGAGAGAGTACATTCAACCCTTTAATCCCTTTGCATGCTGTGCCTTGAGCATCAGCTTTTAATGCATGCTTGTTGAAAGATGCAGCGGTCCTTTCTTTTGGCTGCTTCTGGTCAAGGGGGTACACTCTGCTATGTCCCGCACCTTTTGCAACAACAGTCCCTTCACTCTCGCACCATGCACAACCATGGGCGCCGTTAAACATTGTCATGTTCATAACCAGTGCCCTGGCAACTGTGTCCACAGTGACTGGTCCAGAAAACACCCTTGTGGTTCGTGTACCCCCGTTTTGATCTGACCATACAAAACCTGTGCTTGAAAGCCGATTCATTTCTTCAACGAAGGGCTTTAAAAAACAGTTAATGTGTGGTTTCTCTCGACCAAACCAGATAGCACCAAGCAGCATATTATCCCATCGTTCGGGCTCTGGCAACTCATTGACCGCTAGCTCCAATGGCCACATTGAGTATCCTGAAGATTTAAACAGAGGAAAGCCATCAGTGTTGATAGTTAAAGTAACATCATCAGGGGACAGTGGCAGCTTATTATAGCAAAGGCTCTGCTGAATGCTTGAAACATCATAGCTGGCCGATTTCTTTGATTTGGAACCCAGTTGCATTTTTGAACACTGAGACTCTAAAATGCTGCGCAACTGCTCCTCAATGCTCAACACAATGAAAAATGAAGACTGTTTTTGCAGCTCCTCTGTGGAGTATGTGCAGTTGCACTCCAAACACTGCAGCCCGTTGCCAAGGTCTTTGCCGATGTACTCTCTGCAGGATGGGCAGTAAAAATGCTGCGAGGGCGTCAGGAGGAAGCTGCGAAATTGCTTCAAGAGAACAAAACTTGTTTTTACTGTGGCAGTGTCCCGAGGCAGGTGCAGCTCAACAAGGTGAAGTAGATCCTCGGTGGCTTCTTTCGATAGCTTGTGACGAAGGCTGAATGCTGCAATCATCAGGAGGCTTTCCTTCAGGCTCAGCTGGGATCCAGGGTACAGCGGAGTGCTCTGTAAATACGTGCAAGGCAGCATTAGCATTATCTTTTATCAAAAACAAAAAAGTGATGTAGACAAATGCTTGTCAATGCATGTCCATGCATAGTATCAAGTTTCCTCAACTTAGCGATAGTATGGAGATTTGCATCGTATGCTTGATAAGCTCATAAAAAACCCTCTGCAAAAGTAAGGACAAAAATGAAGCGTTATGGAATGTGCATTAATTCAGCACTAGCCACCCTGCCTTCTGCAGTTGTGGCACAAGTAGGTCGGAAAGGTCAAAGCCTTATGTGTCTTATTAGAAAGTGTCCTCAAAAAATGTGTGGATGGGGAAACGTACAAAACATTGAAAATTCGCTTCTCGTTCGCTTGGTCTATCACTAAACCACTATCAAAAAAAAAAAGGGTAAGAATGTATGACTCTCACAACTAGGAGGTCATGACATCAATAACTTGACATGCCTGCCCTTTAAGTCACATTTAATGGTAACAAATCCCCTGCATTCCTTGGCCAGGGATACACAGGCATGCATCACACGATTGAATGTTAGCTTTTACAGCCTATACCAAATCACGTTCATGTGATCTTCAACTACCAGTTGCATTTCACCTTTGCACCTCTTAGGCGATATGTAAGGATTCCCACGAAATTTTAGAACTAATTTGTTAATTGCACACCGCTGTCTTTCATTTGTTTTGCAAATATTAGAATATATGTCTGCCTATTAAACAGTTTAATGGGACACTAATGAGTTCATCTACATTAGCAAATGACCTTCTATACAGCGCAGAACATACTGCTTTTACCACGAGATGCTTCATAAGCCAGAAAAAGGGCGTAAAAAAGTGCACGTGCTGACCCTCCTTTCAAGTTTAGCTCACCGTGATTCCGTGGATTTAGCAGTATATACTTGGACCTACTTGGAACTTTTTACTATAAGAATGTGCCTCATTCAAAATAAGGAGTCAAACATTCAACATGGGAAGTTTTGGGAACTTTTACACAGCCACCACGACCCAATAAAATATCCATTATGCCACCGTGTCATACAAGTGCTAAGGTATTGTGGGAACTTTAAGACTGATCTAGTAGCATCAGTTATTTTTATAATAATTGATAGGGTTTAACTTCCCAAAACTCCAATATGACCATGAGACGCCGTAGTGGAGGGCTCCGAAAATTTTTATCACCTGGGGTTCTTTAACGTGCATCTAAATCTAAGTACACGGGCCTCGGGCATTTTCGCCTCTACCAAAAATGCGGCCGCCGCGGCCGGGATTAGATCCCGCGACCTGCGTGTCAGCAGTCAAGCACCATAACCACTAGTCCACCGAGGCAGGTATCATTTAGTCATTTATTTTTTGTAATAAGCTTATTACTGGGAAAGTCAATGCCTGTATAGCTTTGAAACTAATTCTTTACCACTCTCAAATGACTCAGTGCTTCTCTTCATTGTGCCTCCTCAAAAGACGTTCATGAGGTGCGGACAATGTTAAAAAAAATAAGTGCAAAGATGAAAGACATAAACAACAATGCTCGATATCCGACAGTGTTGGTCACTGCTTATGATGCATAACCATCATTTCGAAAGTGCCCCAGAAAAACCTGCTCATCATGGGAAAAGTGTAATACTTTGTATTTTCCCAAAAGCAAATAATTTGATAAGTTACGACATTTAATCGTAACGATATTGTAAATGTTGATTTTAAGCAGCTATATAAGCGATAATCAACCATAAAAAAAAAAGTTGACACATATAGGTATACAATGTAGTGGTTGGCCAACATGAAATATGAAGGTGGGCAAATTCAGAATTGGCAGGTTGGCCAACCTACATATGGCGTGGGCCAGCTTGAAATTTGAGACAAGCGCGAAATGTACGAAGACTTAGAAAGGACACAGGACAGAGCGCTTTCCTGTGTCCTTTCTAAGTCTTCGTACATTTCGCGCTTGTTTCAGCATGAACCTTTACCAACATGCCCAACTGGCAGTCATCCTTAATGAAATTTGAGGTAGAGAACTTATTTGGATGTGGACCAACTGAAATTGGGCTTGATATACTGTGCCACAGTTACAAGGCACAATATGATAGAAAAGACGCATGGAAGCAGGACGACGCTGAGCCCGATGGTGTCTTCGTTCAGTGCATCTGCACTAGTGGTGTTGTCTTCTTTCAGTGCGTCTTTCCGAACGTAATGTGCCTTGTACCTGTGGCACAGTTCATCGAACATGAAAAAGCGGAAAGTTTTCACTAAGTCGTGAAAAGCTTGGCACAGCGAAGCACAGGCCCTTTGCCATTTGCTGGGCAACCTACTTCTCTATTTCTATATAGAGCTGGACGGCCTTCTTTAATTCACTTAAGTTTTGACATTTTTTCTCTGTCACTTTGTTTCTGCTTTCTTTCTTTCCCTCTTTTTTTTTCTTCGATTCTCCTTTCTGCATTTCTTCATTTATCTCTTCCTCACATTTTATATGCTATGCGTTACTCTCCCTCCTCCTGACCCTCACTTCCCTTCCCTTTCCTACCCCCCTTGCTATACAATATTATACAAGGCTATTCCATCAGTGCGCCTGGATAGCCGGTGGGCAAGATGCTCGCCTTCGGATCATGGGTACTGGGTTAATACCGACGGCTTATAAAAACTTTTCTCAATCACCGGTTACGTCTATAAATCTTAATTGATGTTTGCCGCCTGTCTGTTGCCTTCTTTTTCAGTGAACCAGTGGTGAGTATTGGGATTTACCCAGTTTCTGTGGCACATACCCGCTCATGACGACAGTTTTTGAGTCACGACAGACATTTTACGCTGAGCTAGAGAAGCTTCGCTGTTTAAACAAACTAGCCCAATACCTCACCTTGATGAAATTTGGAGTTGTGCCAATATATGAATTGGCGGTCTACTAGATGACGTACACCAGTTTAAATCCCAAATACTTAGTTTTTTTATACATAATTAGCAATTTCAACTTACATAGCTTGAAACATCAATCCGTATCATGTACGGCCACAGGCGTGCGCAGGGTTCCCCTTCAGGAGGGGAGGGGCAAAGGTTCATTGCAGCGCCCCACCTTCCTATTATGTCAATCTATGGGGCTGGCTTTGCCCCCCCCCCCCCCCTATTAGGTGACTAGGGGGGGCGGTAACCCACCCTGCCACCCCCCCAGCCAGGCGCACGCCTATGTAAGAGGCACACATGAATCTACGTACCTGTCTTTCGCTGCATTCCGGATCGTCATCCTCGCTGTCGTCCGCTTCGCTTGATGAGGAAAGTGCACCGTCACTGTGTTCATCGGACGAAAACCGCTCGTTACCATGGTCAACTCCGTCGTCACATTCTTCTGCGTCGCTGATGTCATCGCAGAATGCCAAATCGGTTGGCGAGCTTTGTGGCATCCACGCGGTGCCGGAGGTTTCGTCACATACTTCCAACATAGCTGATGCAGATGATTCTGCTTCATCATCAGGTTCGGCGCTGGTACTTCGCTGTGCAGAGGTAGCGCTGTCACTGGGTGGAAGCTCAGCCGAGCGATATCGCAGCTCAGTACGTGTTGGTACCGTTGCAGCAGCATCGTACAGGTATTTACGTAAGCGTTTCGACATGTTTTCCCAAGTCAGGCACGCTCATGCCTCTCGAACGTTGGCTGAAGGGGGGAAGGAATGAACGTGCTGCCGCGACACGCACTTACGTACGTTAAACGGGAACATACTTCAACCATTGCCTGCTTCAACGGATAGGCAGCGAAGCTATGGCGGCTAGCGAAGCCGTAAAATTGGCGCGAATGCCAAATCGATGGGCGAGCTTTGCGCATCCACGCGGTGCCGGAGGTTTCGTCGCATATTTCCAACAAAGCTAATGCAGATGATTCTGCTTCATCATCAGGTTCGGCGCTGGTACTTCGCTGCGCAGAGGTAGCGCTGTCACTGGGCGGAAGGTCAGCCGAGCGATATCGCAGCTCAGTACGCGCACCTTTGCAGCAGCATCGTGCAGGTACTCACGTGAGCTTTTCGACATGTTTTCCCAAGTCAGGCACGCTCATGTCTCTCGAACGTTGGCTGAATGGGCGAAGAAATGAACGTGCGGCCGCGACACGCACTTACGTACGTTCAACGGGAACATACAATGGAGAGGCAGCGAAGCTATGGCGCTATGGCCACTATGGCGGATAGCGAAGCCGTAAAATTGGCGCGAATTCTCGTCGTCACGAGGTGTGACGACAGCTCAGGATAAAAATCTGTCGCCGCCTTGCGGCGCTCGCAGAAAGTAGCAAGTCATAGAGACTTGCGCATACTGCCCGCTCCTGGAAAACTCGCCTTCCGCCCTGAAACTGCGCTTTCTGCAGATGCCGGCAGGCGGCGACGCAGTTTTATGTTTGAAGGACAGAGCGATCTGGTATTTGTATACAATGAGCGTTAACTCACAGGGGAGCAAGAGAACTTGGCGACTCACCAAGCAGTGTAAGCGATATGGCAACAAAGAGTAATAAACTACCGAAAAGGCAAAGACGAAATCAGGACGGAAATATTATTGCGATCGCAATTACAGTGAACTCTCCCTTGAGTCAACTTCAAGGGAACTAAGGAAATAGACTACTTCACTGTAAGTTCACTAAAGCTGAATATTCACTAGAATATAGAGCAACATTGGGCACAGCAGATATCGAGTCAAAAGTGTGAAATGCAATGTATTTTGAAAAAAATTCCGTGATTTTCGTTTGAACAGGCGCCCTTGATGCGCAAGAAGAAACAAAGCTTTCCAGAGAGTCTACTTTTCTGTGCACTGCCTCTGGCACAGCTTGTCGCTGTGACACGAAGTCTCGCAATTTTCTAATATATCCTACAACGTCGGCTAGAGATACAGGATTTCAACCTGCCTGCATAACGGCGATGTTGCAAAACGCGAAACGTCGTCGAATTGATTTCGAAAATGAGTCCGGTCTGCGAATCAAGTTCGTTCAACTGAAAAACTCACTATTCAGAAATTCGTTCAACTGAAAGGTTTTTGCACAGGATGCATAAGAAAACCTCTGGGGATTTTATAAAAGTTGGTTATTCTGAAATACTCGTTAAACCGCCGTTCGTAGAAATGAGAGTTAACTATATGGACACTCTCGACGGGTTTTTGCCGTCGGCGTCGCCGTCACCATCCCGTTCCGTATAAAGTCCAAATCGATAACCATAGGCGTGCGCACGGGAAGGGGGGGGGGGCAGCCCCCCCCCCCCTGGTCACTTAAGAGGGGAGCGCTAGGTCTGCCCCATACGTTGGATTAATAGGGAGGGTGGCGCAAAGTCTGCCCCCCTACATTGACTAAATAGGGGAGGGGGGGGGAACGCTGCAACGAACCTTCGCCCCCCCCCCCTCTCCGCCCTGAAGGGGAGCCCTGCGCACGCCTATGTCGATAACATCCCCCCTATATTCTACGCGCGGGTAAAAGTGCGCGAGCGGGGGGCGACGAACACGGCTAAAGCAGAGATCAAACAAGGCGGCCCATCTCCGTCACTCAGAGGGCGCATGCGATAATTAACATCCCCCGTGTGTAAGGCCTGCCGCCGAATGCTGCTCAAGCAGAAATGAAACGCTCCGCCAGCCTTGACCGAGCATGAAGGGAGGAGAGGGGTGGTCGATCGAACAGCAACTGTGAACTTTGATTCTTAGGGCGTGGTGACGATCGCTGGCGCGAGCGCGCGCTATCTCGTAGGTATCAGTGGACGGCTCGTATACCCTTCTACAAGCTGCTCTCCCAACGCGAAGAGACTGTGCGAAAAGAGCATCACCCGCAGGAGCGGCCGCATTCTCTTACACAAGCGTTCTGAACAGTTACGTGAGACCAGTTACAATTTGTTACAGACGAACAGTTACAATTTGTTGCTTCACATTCATTCCTTCGCCCTTGCGGTGAAACTGTGATTTTTAAGAGAGGAGCTCTTAAGGCTTTTCGTTGCACCGGGTAGAGCGAACAGAAACTATATCGTCCTCATGAATCTGCACGCGCTCTCTACGTCCTCTTCTACTTCGCTCCCAAAACACGAAAAAAATAGAGAAATAGAAATAAACGCAGACAAAAAAAAAAAAAAAGACTGAAAAGCCAGAGTTAGTAGAAAAATGAAGAAACGGAGGAAGAAAGACAATATAAAGAGAAACAAAGAAATCTGCCCAGCTCCGCACTTCCTTCATGGTTGGCCCCCCCAACGCGAAGCTCCCTTAATTTTTTTTAACGATAATTCAAGGGGTACTGCTTCAAGCGAGGTCTGGTTGCATTAAACCCTAACTATACACTTACGTGTTACAACGCGTGGCGTGTAGACTCGTCGCCGCGCCCTTCTCCCTATGAAGGGAGAGGGCCGGCACGCGGAGCAGCGCGCAATTTCTCTCCATATAGGGAGAGGGTGCGGCGCCGAGTCTGCACAACACGCGCTGATGCGTTGTAACGCGTAAGTGTAGTTAAGGCTATAGAACGCGTAGTGATAACGAGAGATTCAGTTAAGAAAAATGAAATGCTAGGTCTGCGAGAAACACGCTGGACACTTACAGCGTGATCTGGAGGAGTGGTCTTTCTAGAGTCCGTTGTAAAGTCTCTTGGGGCAACTACATCAAGCAGTTATTCAAGGTACTCGCTACGCTAGGAATCATCATAGCCAAGTTAACTTAGCCGTCCAGCAGGCCACTGAGGCGGAGGAGAGGCAAGACCTCGACGTCTCACGTGGTAGGCCCGCCCAGTCGGCGAAGGCTCTGCAAGACTATCAATTAAGTTGTTGCCGACCAAAGGGAAGTAGTCAATATGTCATTATTCATCATTCTGCAGAGAACCGAGATACACCGTTACCCGTCTCTAATGCATTATGTTCACTGTGTTGATTTTGTGGCTGATGACGATGAATTTTGTCTGAGCCCTTTGTAATGGATGGGAAGCTTTAAACGGTCTCCTTGTTGCGCTATTCGCATTGTGTGACTTCTGGTGTTATTTTATTCTTAAGACCCAGGCCAGCGGGTAGAATGTTTTTTTTTTTTTCCAATTTTGCATGTGTATGCATACACGCACACATACAATCGGACGCACGCATACCCATACAGTATGGTTGAAGCCCCCCACCCCGCCCCCTCTTCCACGAAAAAAGTTTGACTACGCTACTGCTCCTATATGTATCTGTTAGCGCGATTCCTTGCCCGACATGACGCCCGTATAAGGTCTTTTAGCGACAGAGTTCAAAGCCCCGCCGTGGCTCTGCGGTAGAATACTCGACTGCCACGCAGAAGGCCTGGGTTCAAATCACGCTCGATCCCTGGATATTATCTTCTCACTGTGCGCGACCGACAGCGGTTACGGACACCAGCGGCGTCTGCAGAAACTACGCAACTAAAAGCGACTGTTGTGATCTCATAACAGCTCTCACTGTAAAATGTACATGCTGCGGAGGCTAAGGAAACGACAGAGCTTCTTCTAATTAAATGTGAGAGATGAATCCGGGTGTATGTATGGGCAATAGTCTACATGAGCATACACAGATAACGAATAACGACAGTGGCAACACGGGACACTACGTAAACAGGTAACCCACATAAAACTAGCCAGCCTGGGATGACAAGGCGCATTTTGACAAAGGAAAGTCTACCTATCGAAATGTAGGACAGCCTGTCAGAGGCACCTTTCCTATTCATTCAATCAATGTGCACTTTGTGTTTTGATCTGTCGCCTCCTACCTCGACTTTCGATATTCTTGTGATAATAAGACACACAAGCGCCGTACTGTGCAGCGCTGGGGCAATTACGTGGCCAGGGTACAACAAACTGCAACTGCAGTAGCTACGGTGTATTGTGGCTCACAACAAGAATATCGCACCGGTTTCGGTTTCGCTTCTCGCCACAATCCCGCGACAGTCGTGAACATATAAATGAATAAGAACTGTTACCATTGATTAGTTTGCAAGATAAAACGTTTTTTCATATACTTAAAGACGTACAAATTGAGTTACTTTTCTCATAAACGAACCACGGGTAACGAAACACGCTATATTCGAAACCTCGGTCCTTGCTCACGTGGTAAGCAGTTTCATTTTTGGCGGGATTCGCTGCACGCAATTTCGTTGCGCAGTCATCTAGCTGGAGCGAGCTTTGTCATCGGTTAGCGATCAATCAGTTCATCATGAGCCACATTCTCGTTAAGTGGCTTACTGTAGACGCCTGGGATGTCTACCCGCTGAGAAACCTCGTTGACGCCGAGGCCGGGCGTCGCCTCGTTGAAAGTGCCGCATTTATAGACTGCATGGCAGGAAGAGTCTACAAGGTACAGAGCGCGCCGGACGCCGAACCGGACGACGCATTCATAATCGGAATCGGTGAGTGCCGCAAGCTGCTTCACCTGTCTCTGTTTTGTACCACATTGTGGTGTGCTATCAATTAACGCTTCCGTCGCTTTTACCAGGATCGGAGAAGGCAATGGAAAGGCGCCGCAACGCCATCCCAGCCAACGTAGGAGACATCGGTGGGCGACAATTACCCGCAGTAACGGTAAGATGTAGCAGTGCCATTCGGTATCAGTCTCATTTAAACGCTCGAAACAATCGCAAAGTGCATAGTGGCGTTTTTGATAACGGTATTCAGTTGCGGGCCACGAGTTGCGGGCACAAAGAGGAAGATTAGCGCTAACACGAAAAAGAGTAAATAGGCCAGATCTCTACTGCGCCATATTTGATAAATTTTTGTTGCATTTATCAGAAAAAGTTTAGTTCTAGCAACTGCACGTGTCCGATTTTCATTTAAACCGTTGATTTCTTGCGTAAAAATTGGTTGAAAATCGCAAACTTTCAGAAACCAAAACTCTCAATCTTGCCGCTCATTCACTCGGCAATGAAAAAAGGCAAATGGCAAGTCTGTAAAACATTTAAAGCGGATTTCAGAGCCGTGTATCATACGCTGCTTTGAAATACGGCCCTAATATGTGAGTATGACAAAACTTTCGCGACTATTGTAACAAGCGTATGTACAGTCGAACACGACTATATCGAACTCTGATAAATTGAGTTACCTTTTATGCGGAAGTATATTCGAACAAGACGATGCTTTAACATCAGTGCATAGGGAAATTTACGGCTACAACGAAGAAAAATAGACGGAACACTTAATATATCGAACATCGGGAACTGCGAAACTCCCCCAGAAGTTGGCTTTTCCTCACGGAGGGGACCTTCCCGCATGCACTTGGAAGGTTGAGCAGTGTGATTAAGAGGGCGCCACGCAGAGCGAGTAGAAACCAGCGCTTGTCATCGCGCGCTTTTTTTCCGTGATTCCTTGGAACAACCTGCCTGTTCTCCGCGAAGATGGCGCTTATCAGCACGGTTGAATGCAGAGAGAAGGAGTCTCACGTTGCCGCGCCGTACAGCATCCCTAGAAGCACGCCGAGTATGATATTGGCTTCCGGCGCCCGACGAGAGCATACAGCCGAGTTTGAAAATTTTAAATACCGTATTTTCTCGTCTGCAACCCGTCCCTGTAAATAACTCGCGCTTCCAACTACAAGCCGCGGAAAAATAAAAAGTAGAAAAACTTATCCGCTTATTGCCTTATAGCCGCCTTTCTTGCATTATCGTGAAGAGGTGCCGTGAAGCCAACTTGCGCACCGAAACTCCCATTGAAGATACGGTAAATCCTTTAAAGTTTTACGTCTAATTATATGACATATCGAACTCATTCCCTTTTTTATCAAGCTCGATATATGGGGGGTTCGACTGTATTAGATCAGTAAATATGTCAGGTTGGTCCACTTTGCATGTTCTGACAAATGTAATTTACAAAACTGAGATATGTGTTCTTTGTGCACAGTTGTTGATTTGTATGCTTCGTGCTTCTCTTTTTCTTTTTTTTTTTTTCAAGCTTTCCATTATTCGACACACCTAGTGAGAAGACCAAGCCATAAGACAGATTTACGCTTCTAGAAGTCACTATACTTTATCCTCTCCTCTCCCAAATGCAGCAGATTTCATCATAATTGGTTCAGCAGTTATCAGAACAACCATTTATTTGAATAAATGGCATTGGTTTAGAGTCGAGCTAAAGCTTCCTCCTAAATTAGGTATAGAAAGTTAAACTCATAATACCTTGCAGAAATGGAGCATGGAAGCAGTCAACTAGAAAGAGCTATTAGCCAGCACTGAATGTGAGAAGTAAGGCAGCACTTATTCCACATAAGTGCTGCGGTTTATTTTTAAAATGTGTTTCTGCTTGAGTGCAAGCCTGCATTGTGGAACAACATTAACAAAACAAGCACGGATCTGCTAGATAGGATAAGGCAAGCAGTATGGAGAAGGCTGTGATTCCTAGCACGGTTGCAGCTGTTTTCTATCATCCTCAGCCTGTCTACAAAAAACCCACTGCTGAGCATAAGCCCCTTCCATATTTTTCCAGTTCACCCGGTCAAGTGCTAACAGCGGCTGTGCTATCTGCCCTATGTCGTTCACCCATCTAACTTCTGCTGCACCCTACCATGCTTGGCTTCCCTTGGAATATTGGCTTCTCTTGAAACCTTCTTTTATGTAGTTCCCAATCTGACAAAGAAATTTGTGTTCCCCAGCATGTGCTCCTGAGGTTCAACATTGTTGTCAACCTGAATTAACGAAACAATAACTTGACACCAAAACCGACTTAATTAAATTTTCCTGGGGTAAATTAGTACAAAGAAGCACAGATATTTTCTATTTACACGAATTGGTTTTTCTTCGAGAACATGCTCTAATGCTATTCTGTTAAAACATCTAGAAGCCATAGTCATGACCCTAAATTTATTTTGCCAAGGTTGCATGCCACCCACATACATGGAACAATAGACTTAATATTAGGTAGCGCTGTTACGTACTTACGTACCATGTAATGCTACCGTGGCAGTGGTTTATTGTCCTTGTCAATGCTGAAAATGTTACACTACTGTGATGTTTTCGTTACTTCATGGTTTGTGCCACAGATAACGCCGATGGCCCCCCTTGCAACTTTCTTGATCGGCCTGCTCGCATAATCACTGCACTCATTTCAATCTTTGCATTTCGGCTGCCTGTCATAGCTTCATGCAACTCTCTACTCGACCTGTATCCCCCGGACATGGGTGATACCAGAATTTGTTCAATATGTCGTATAACTGATATAAAACTTCAAAAAATTAACTATATTTTTGCTGCACAAATTAATAATTGTTTGGGGTTCACCTCCACAGAAAATGTGGCCACCGCGGCCGGGATTTAATCCTGCGACCTGCGGGTCAGCAGTCGAGCACCATAACCACTAGACCACCTCAGCGAGTTGGTTGTGCAAATTGGCTTCACGTAATCCAAGGAAGTGGATTCCGTGGCTATACACAGGGACTGCGTTAGTTGGAGTTGCAAGTTATAAACAGGGTAGGGTTATATCCGAGAAAATTAGCTATAGATGTAAACAGCGCCTTGACAGCTTCCATCCACAGCTGTACATACTCATCGGGTACCGCAAACCTCTACTCCGCCTTGGCCCTAGTGTCGCACTAGTTTTTGAATAGCATACTTAGTGCGCTTCTTGAGATGTTGTATGTACTGGCCATAGGTCGGCAAAACTTGTGGAGCTCACTCAGACTCACTCATGAAATATATTTTGTGCTTAGGGCTCACTCGGACTCAGACTCATCAAAATTTTCCTGAGCCGAACTCCCTCGGACTCGCACACGAAAATTCTCTTCAACCGAACTCAGTCGGACTCACCAAAACATTACTCACCCGGACACATTCAGACTCAGACTCGCGGCTCGATCTGAGTCTGAGTGAGTCCGAGTGAATCGACTCATGAGTCCGTTGGCCTATAATTAGCTTTCTGAACAATGGTGTCAACGCTCTTTAATACCAATATCTCACGTAATTGGTGATATTCTTGGCGCCTTTTGATAGAGTACCTTAGAATACGAGTTATGACTGCTCGCAAACCTCAGTTTTCTTGACAGGCGTGGCTACATAAAATATATCAAGATCTCCCTTGGAAGAGTTGGCGGGGGGGGGTCAAGGCACCCCTTACGTAATTCGTGCCTCTGATCAATAAATATTGAAATGGTGTATGAACGACACTGCTTTGGAACACGTTCACTACTTTGGAACACGTTGACAGTAGACAGGATTATAAAACGTGAATCCAGATAAGGCTGACGGTAAGGCTGAAGATAAGTAGATTGGACCATAGGTCGACAAAAAAAGTGGAACTCACTCAGACTCACTCAAAAAATATATCTTGCTCTTTGAACTCACTCGGACTCAGACTCACGTAAATTTTCTTCAACAGGACTCACTCGGACTCAAACTCACCATAAGATTACTCACCCGGACTCACTCAGACTCACAGCTCGATCTGAGTCTGAGTGAGTCCGAGTGAGTCGACTCATGAGTGAGTTCGCCGACCTATGGTACTGGCAGTGTCAGACTTCTGTTGTCCGCATTTGACAATGCTGATTATCGCCAGCTTTGCAAAGAATAGCAGGTTCTTCCAATTCATGGCAGCCACCGCGTTAACAAAGGGAACAAATTGCAAAAATGCAAACAGTGATCGTGGTGAAAGGGTACAATCTACCAAAGGGTGCGTCAGCGAGGAATCACGGAAGAGAGCTCATGATGGCAAGTGGTAGTTTCTCTTTGTTCAGTGCGGCGCCCTGCTAATCGCACTACTTGCGCTTCCAAATGGACGTGGGAAAAACCCCTTCTGCAAAAACCAGCTGAACATGTTATGAGAGAAAGTTAAATTTATGAAGCATTTCAAGCTGCCTGATCTTTGGTATAAAAAATATGCCTGTCATTTTTGTTCTATGTAGCCATTAAAGCATTGCTGTGTTAGAAAAAAGTTCAGTGTAAAGGATAATTTGATTTATTCATGTTCAAAATAGTCAGGTATGACTGTACTATACTTGGAAGCATGGATTTTTAACGACGTGACAATTCAGATGAAAAGACTAATGAACACACTAACACAAACAATAGTTTTTCGTCTGAATTGTCGTGCCGTTAAAATCCATGCGTTCGTACCAACTCGCCCATTTGTCAGTGCTACTTATACTTGGAAGAACTAGAAAACCCCTTTCTCTATTTTAAAAACTTCCCTATTTGATGAAATAATTCGAGCTTGTTCATGACAATCTAGTCTGAACCTTGCAGCATTGTTACAGTGAAAGAAAAATCCTCATTTGGATGCAGTTTTGTAGTCCTTAAAAATTTTAAACCTCTGGCAAGGGCTTGAAATTTTATGAATATCTTTCAATTTTTTCCTTTAAACGTGTACGAACCCTGTTCTACTTATTTGTCTAATGACTCGGATGTGGGATCACTACGTGTCCTATGAAAATGTATTCCTTTAACATTTCCAGGGCCTTGCTACTTAAAACAATCCGTGTTCTCTTCCGAGATTGTTAAACACTATTTCAGCTTTCTGTATGATAATTTGCAAATCCGTAATGGCACTGCAAGTGCAGGCAACTTTACTCAAGCACAAAACCCGATTCCAAAGCTCCTCACTAAAAGAAGCATGAACCATACCGAAGAGAATATCTGGTCTACTATGCCACAGCACACTTGCACCACTATAGGGAGCAAACATAATGGCCTGGGAAATAGTGTGCTGTTTATGGGACACCATTGCTAGTTCAGCAAAATGCTTGACAAGAAATTTTTGTGTGGTTATTTTTGGGCATTAAATAACTCAGCAGAATGTCTCAGAGTTCGTTTAAGAGAACGTACGGTTATAACTAATCCTTCTCATACTTACAGTATAGCGCTAAGCAAACACACAAATAAAGGGGGTAGTCAAATGACTGGTGCTCACTATGAACTGGTTGTTACTACCGCACTCACTGGCATTTTACTCATCTTGTACAAAAGTAAATGTGAAAGTGGATATTTGAGTGTGCACGTAAATTGGCTGCGAGGTCTTGACGGCATTCCATTAATGATAACAAGTTTGGTGTTACCATTTTTTAAAAGAAACTTTTATACTGCTTTTTCATACTTTTTTTAGAATGTTCCTGAAGACACTGACAGAGCACAACAAGTTTCAGACTTGTCTGCAAAAAATGCGCAGCTGGAACAGATGCTTGGTGAGTACTCGTGTGCTTACCTTATCAGACTGATTTTCTCCTCCAATCACGCTTAATGAACACAGAGTTGCAAAATGTTTCTGTAAGGTCACTTAAATTTAGGGAACAATTCATTCAAGTTCCTTTTTTTGAATTTAGGGCATGAGCACTTGCTTGAACATAAATGTGACGTGACGCAGTCCTCAAGCTGTTCTCAGTTTGTCATACTAATTGAAAGTAGAGTGGCCAACAAAGAACTTGACAACTGGAACGCACACTTAATTTGAAATGTCTATCTTAAATCGCTTCATCTAGGCCACTCTCACAGACTATAAAATGGCCAGTATGACCTGACGTGTGATGTTAGGGAGTGTGATGTCATCGCAGTGTTGATTTTTGGAAAGAGTACTAAACCACATCAGATATCTTGCTCCATATTGTTCTAGTGCCTAGTAGCTCCTAGCGCATAGGGTGCCAGTCTAGCGCCCTATCCCGTCTTTGCTTGTTTTTTCTTCGTTGTCTTAGTTGTGTCACAAATATTTCATTAAGTGAGTCATTTTATTGGCAGTTAATGATTCTGGACTTCTGTATGGTTAACCTGCGTTATATAAAAATAAGTTTATGCACAAATCTTCTGCCACAATAAATGTGGTCACATTTCGTGAGCTTGCCGAGAGACGCATACACTTCCACATGCGATGTGTTATGCTATCTCAGAAATGTGTGTCTCGGCCACTTTGAGCTTCACACAGTGTATGCACATGAATTCTATGGCACGCTGTGTTTGTTAATACAAGTGGTTAGATGCAACATTTAACTGTATATTCGCAAAACTGTTGAGCGAAACAAAATACAGTGCATGAGGAAGATGAGTATCCTGTGCATAGCATTTCTTCCTATACTGCTTGCTTTTTTTCACTCAACAATTTCATAATGATGCACCAACTGCCCTAAAAGTCAACGCCCCTTACTGTGTGGTTTATTACGTGCTGTGCTACAGGTATGTGCAGAATTTTGAAAAAGCTATCTTACAAACTTTCTCACAAAATGCGGTTGCTTTCAAAGTACTCCCCAATAGACCTAATGTAATGATCCATTCCATTTTCCATTCTTGGAAGCTTCCTTGCAAGACTCTCGTTAGGGACTTCTGTAGCATGCACTTCCTTTTGAAGGCAGCGACATTGTTACACCCTTTCCCACTTTTGGGGGGGGACTAACAGCCCTAGCTTTTAGAAAGGGAGACCTTGTATATGATACACATGCGAACTTTTAACAGCAGAGCTGTTGAAGCTTGAGGTTCAGCTTCAAGGTGTGTGTGCATGAAACTGCGTTGAGCATTGACGTTACTGCACGTCAGGCCCATAGCCAGGAATTTTTTGGGGGGGGAAGGGGCACTTGCTGAAAGCCTACACTATTTAAGAAAAACACCTATTTTTATTTAGCCTCTCGCTATCGGCCTGGCCCCCCCATGACTGCCTTTGTCTCATACACACATATATATATTATATTATTAATAAGTATGTTCATGAGCAGACGTGGCTGGTCTCAAGCATTCTTTCATGAGGCACGCCGAGCGGTCACCATGTCCTAAAAACATAACAGTGGAACAAAATCTCTAAAATTAACTATTGGCGTCCTGCTTTCGGTCATTGTGGAAATCAGTATCAATGTTTCTCGAAACCTGACGTCATATCCTCTTCAGAGATATGGGAAAGGCCTGTGAAATGTCAACGTTACTTGACATTATGTCCAACTCCCTAGTTTCCCCCCCTCCCACTCCAACCTTCTACACAGTCCTGTCCTTTACGGGGATAAACTTCATGACTGCGGCCCACTAGCTGAAGTGAGTTTGAGACCCCTGGCTCAGTGTGATACTGTTGTGTAAGATGGTTGTTTTTTGCTGGGGCCTTTTTCTGATTATAAGCAATGTATCTAAACTATTGTTGCATGCTGAACAGGCATACTTCAATGTCTTAAAATTTTTTGATATCAGATGCTGCCAAAATGGTGAAAAGGCTGCGAAAAATCATAAACAAAGTGGAACGGACATCAGAAAATTCGGAAACTCCTGCCCAGGTCAGTTCACCATGTTTTTCTTTGTTGAAGTGAAATGGCCTTATGTAACACAATCATTTTTCACGCAGTGTAGAATTGATTGCCACGTACAAACAGGCTCCTTCGTGTCTAAGTTTTGTTTGCTTTAGTTGTGATGTGGGGTGTTTATTAGTGTTATATTAAAACAAACAAATAGGGAGTTCTATTCAGCAGTCAAAAGTTCAAAATTCATCTTGCAGCTTTTACGAACTGCGACGAGCCTTCTTGCAAGTTTTGTAGCGCTGCGACGAGCCTTCGCCCCCTCTGAAGGGGAACCCTGCGCACGCCTATGTCCGCTGTACTATCGTGGTTGCTTGCTGCAATGAAACTGTAGTTAGAGGGATTATGACACCAGTCATATGTCTTTGTCCATAGAAATAGCCACTCATCAGATGTGCCTGGCTCTGCCACTGTGGCTGAACCTTTGACGACAATAATTTAGAACCTGCCTTCATGGGTAGCATCTCATTATGTCCTTAGTGCATGCAGGTATTGTCACCATTGACCCAATGCTTGTATGTACAGGCTGTTTCATACTTAGGGGAAATGTCGGAGCGCCTGGCATCGCGATGCGACTAGCGCTGCAATCGCGTGCCGGCAACATCTCGCGCGTGCGCAGATGCTTCAAGGGTGTAGAGTTGAACCGCGTCGTCTGCTATGGCAGCGCGCGTGCCGCATTGTCGGCTAGCGCACGGATGTCATTGTTAATGCGGGAACTGGGCCGGTACTCTGCACTAATCATTTTCAGAAAAATTCTGTGCCGCAAGATGGGACACGAAGAAACAAGGAACGACAAACTCGGGCGTGCTGTCTTTCTTCGTGTCCCGTCTTGCTGCGCAGTTTTTTCAGATGTTCCCGTACCAACTTGCCCAACTTTCAACGCTTGTCTGCACTAAACGTTGTGCAACGCCAACCTCTCAGGCCTTTATTCGTGATAACGAGGCACTAGAAACAGTATTTGACAGCATACCTCGTTTGCTCTATCGAAACATCGTAGTATTGTGTGCGTTCACGAATGTTTCTTCAGTGTGTGTGCGCCGCAGTAAGCTTGGATGAGGAAGACACGATAATGAGCATGCACCGTGCGTGGTCTTTATTTTACTTTAAATAAAACAAAGCACTCAGTGGTGACTGCCGAGCAGCTGAGCGGGTTTAACACCACAAAACAAATGGGAATGAATTCAGGAATGATTCAGGTTAGAACAACCGCCTGAACGTGCTTATTCTCGACGATATTTCATTACAACAGAAAGGACTCGCTCCCGGCGCCGAAATGCACTCGTGACGCTTCCAAGTTCATGTCCCCAGCGGTGATAGCGCTCATTCTAGACGGCAGTGAATGCATGGTGTCCGCGATGTGTTCTGCCGCTGCACGTCCCATTCATTGACGATGGGGGGCGTGGCATCACAAGATCCAGATTGAGCTGAATAAAACTGGGGCTCGTCTGCCGTACGTTTTTCTATTATTCTCTTGTCTGAAAAGGCTGCCCCAATCCCCGGACCTGAATATAATCGAAAATGTCTGGGGCTTTATGAAAATGTCGCTGGCGCGCCATCCTCTACACGGCCTGTCCGAGGATCGGTTGTGGTCCGCCATCGTCAGCGAGTGGGACGCCCTGCGAGTGAATACATCGCTCATCGAGTCACTGTACGCCTCATTGCCGTCCAGAATGAGCGCCGTCATCACTGCCGCTGGTGACATGACAAGGTACTAAGTTGGATGCGCCACGGGCGCATTTCGGAGCTGGCTAGCGAATCTTGTGGTAATGAAATGTCGTCGTAAAGAGACACGTTCAGACTTTGTCCTCACCTAAAACATTCCTGAATTTGTTCCCATTTCTTTTATCGTGTTAAGCCAGCGCAGCAGCACGACTCTTACTGCTGAGTGCTTTTCTTATTTAAAGTCAAATAAAGACAACGCACATTGCATGCTGATTGTCGTGTCTTCCTCGTCCCAGTGTACTGTGGTGCACACACAGTGAAGAAATATTCATGAACGCACACAGCACCACAGGCGTTTCAAGAGAGCAAACAAGGTATGCTGTCAAATTCTGCTTGTAGCACCCCGTTATCACAAATAAAGGCTGAGAGGTTGGCGTCGCACAACGTTTAGTGCAGATTATCGGCCCATGCAGTTCCTGCCCTAACAATGATATCCGCGCGCTGGCCAGCAATGCGGCAAGCAAGAGCCGCCGTACAGACGACGCGGTTAAAAACTACACTCCTGAATCATCTGCGCACACGCGAGCTGCTGACGGCGCGTGGTTGCAGCGCTGGCCGCATCACGATGCCACGCGCTCCGAGATTTCCCCTAAGTGTGAAACAGCCTGTACAGCCGCCCATTAACCTGAACGCGCGAGCGTCGACCACCGAGTCAATAAGCGCCGATTCCGGGCGTCCGGTTCCCTGAGCAGCCTGACAGAATTCAGCTGCGCAGAACTGTTCATCAGACACATGCGCACATTCTCGTTCATTTCGCCGCCGTGCTTCGTTATACGGCGCTTATCGACTGGGCGGTCGACGCTCACGCGCTCTGGTTAAAAAAAGATGGGTGGTTGTACAGTCGTCAGCAAGCTTAACTCGAACGCTCCGCGGCGTGACGTGGACGTGGACTGGTTTGACTGATGCCAGCCACGACGCGCTGGGCGCTGTTACCGAGATAACACCTCGGTATGTTAGGATGGTATGTCGGCATGCATGGGTAACATCTCGGCAAGAACCCAAAGCTACACGGCGCTAGCGTCAATCAAACCATTTCATCTAGGACACGCTGCGGAGCGTTCGTGTTAAGCTTGCTGACAACTGTGCGCAGAAGCATGTACACGTCTCCCTATTCCGATTGAGTAGAATCAGTTCTGCTTCTGCATGTGTACATATCCTTGTCAGCTGGTCCCCTGTGTTAATAGTTTTTCCTTCGGTGCTGTCCTTTTCTTCATCCATCACTTGGTTTTTACATAAATATATCTCCGGCCAGTACGAAGCACATTTTATTTTGTGCCCTGGAAAACATTACATACCTGGGCAGTTGAACACCGCTGCTACGTTCCTCACGGCTCGGTTTTTTTTTTTTCGGTTACATCGTTTTCCGGTGGTCCTGACAAAGCTCCCATAGGATCCCATGTATTGGGAACCCCGTTATTACGTTGCCGCTGCGGGACCGCGTTTCCGTATTATAGAGTCGCGAACTGAAGTACACTGCGAGCCGGCACAGCGACCGCGGAAGTGAACGGCCATGTTGACTTTTCACGCAGCTTGGCCTGGCTTGACCGTGAGAATGGTCGTATGAGTGGCGCAAGCGACACGCGTAACGTAACTTGTTTTATCTAGGGACCTTAGCGTAACGTACTTTCCGGTTGCCACGAACAAGAGCATAGCCTTCGATATTCGTATTAAAAAAAAAAGGAAAAACAGTTGCGTCTATGACGTAATTGGTTTTAAACTGTTCAGTGCTCGCGAAAGTATTAGGCCTTCGAGATTGGCAATACATAGTTTGCATTGACGTCACCATGGCCGCCATCTTAGGGCCCCCCAGCTGAACCATGACATCAAATTAGTGCCGGTGCCCCTTCCGTTCCTTTATGTTACCCCCCTTGGCGTGGCTCACGAACAGAAGAACGTGGGGAGAACACAAAAGAACGCGGGGACCGTCCTCCTCTGCACTGACGTTCTCTAATGAGATAAAAAGTCACGGTTGCCGCCATCTTAGAGACCCCAGCGCAGAGAACCTGTCTGTGACGTCACGTGAAAACTATGTATAGTTTCCGCCGTCGCGCTGGCATGGACATCGTTACTATATGCTTTTTTTTTCTTTCCTCCATGATATATCCATAAGTGATGCCAACCCTAGGGATTTATCCCTAGATCTAGAGATTTTAAACCTGTTCCAGGGATTTTGCGTCTTTTTGTCTAATCTAGGGATTTTTCGAAAACTCGGGAAATGTTACAATGCGCAGCCTAATAGGAGGCGTTACTGAGTAATCGGGCTTTATCAACTAGAAAGGCTTTTATAAAAAACAATTATTTTTGTTATTCTCTGTTTTTCATTTAAGAACCATTTGGTGTTTTTCTTTGCCGAGTAAAGGCGGCATTATTATACGCTGGATGCTGGGGGAAATGAAGCTTGCGTGTCAGCGTGGATTTCTGGGCGAGTTGGTTAAATGCATCAGAAGGTGTCCTAGCGCTGGCAAACACGGACGAGGAAGACACAAGCGTTCCGTTGTGTCTTTCTCGTTTGTGTCAGCCAGCGCTATGACACTTTTTAAAATTTTGTCGTCGTAAGTGTTTAGTATAGACGCACGTATCCATCATGAGTGCCCTGGGTGATTGCTATTTTGTGAGAGAATGAGAAATGTTGTCATGTAATGCACATGAAAACGTGCCACGTTGACCCTCGGCGCGTGACTTTACCGTGCAATGTCTCCATACCTTCAGGACCGGCAGACTTTGAGAGGAAGAGAGTGAAAGGACTGCCAGTTGAGCGAGTTGGCACGGATTCACAATTATGAAAACGGCACGACGGAAAGAGACGAAAAGACTGTCCGTGTGTTTCCAGTTTTTCCGTCACGCCATTTGCATAAGAGCGAAAACAGTGACAAAAATATTTGACCAAATGTGAGGCTGATCGAAAGTACACATGACTATCAACCAGTTAAAAAGGGCCCCTGTACATGAACTGCTAATTATGCAACAATGATTGCCAATGTGGAACATGAGAAGTTGTCCATCACCTCGCAAGCACAGGAAAGGCACTGTAGACTTACAATTAACCCGAACAATTACATCTATACCTTCAATGAGTGAGAAAAGTCAATTTGACGAATTTGTTTGTCTCTGTAGCAACTGGCGCCAACTGCAAGCGCATCATGTGCAATTACTCCACAGAAAATGAAAAGACACCTTCAGTGGCTGTTAAATGTTGCTTTTCACTCCCACTAAGTTCAGAAGAATTGGGCCATAGAGCGAACTATCGTTTTACTTTGTTCAAGGTGAATTATCCTGAATAACGACATTAAAAAGTCAATCTAGAGTCAATCTAGGGATTTTTATTGTAATCTAGGGTATTTTTGAGGGTCAATCTAGGGATGAAACGTTGACTTTGATTGGCATCACTGCTATCTATGCTCATATGGCGTCGTTATTCGTCGGAGGAGTTAGCGCGGTATAGCGCGGTTCGTGATCGGACTCGTCGCGCTGGTCGTGTTGTGTGTGCTTGGTTCTTTCACACCTACAACTTTTGGTGCCAAAAGAATCGCATTCGTTAATTGAATTTGTGTGGATGGTGCCGTTCTTAGCTTCGCGGTTCTATCCAATCGGGGCTGACTGCGCCGATGCGTACACCAGTGAAGAAGTTTAGAAGTTGGTGTAGCAGGGGTCATATCTCGTTTTGCAGAAATTCCGGCGTCGTTGGCTGTTAGTGAAAAATCAGCATTGTCCGTGAGCGAAAACTTGAAAAAGATGCAAATAAAATAAAGAATAAAAATCTGGTTCGAGCAAGAATCTAACCCAGGCCTTCTGCGTATCAAGCAGGTGTTCTACCACAGGGCCAAGCCATTTTCGTCTTTATTGCCAGTCCTTGACATCACAGCAAGAAAATCATGAGAAAAAATGAACACCAGGCAAAATACATTGTAATGGCCAAAAGGCAGGGTTCGACCCTGCCTTCCGGCAGGGTCGAACCCCTGACGACACTTAAGAAATTTTAAAAAGAAACGGAGCCACGGCATTGCTTGAAACTGCCTATGAAAAAAAAAAAGAAAAACACGATATGGATGTCACGTTGTGGGAGGAGTCTCCTTAATGCTTGTAATATTGCGTGGAAAAAGTGTTGAATCAGGCCAGGCGTCGAAACGTATGAATTGCGCCAGAAGCAGGCATTTTAAAAACCCACCCATGACCGAGCGCTAGACATACCTATTTCATAATCGTCATCAGCAAAAGCATCAGCAAAGAGCAGCTGTGTAGATTTGAGTGTTGCCTTATGCACCTGCATTTGGCCCTTTGCTGATTTGCAGAAGGACGAATTATGGCATAGTAGGCACATCACAACTGTACTTCAATTTTATCTGTAATTGGGCATATAAAACATATGCCACTGTTGAACACAAGTTTGTGCGTGCAACATTTGTACATATCTCTAGCGTCGTTTCGTAACATTTTCCGGAATAAAATTATGCCACATTCACCCTCCCTCCGCATGCTTCATTTACACGAATGTAATTCGACTCCAATGTAGGTCGACCCCCCCGAAAAATCGCTTGGGGAAAAAAAAAAAGAGCTCTAGTTTTGGTTTCGATTCTAAGTCGACCCCCCAACATTGGATTGTCAAATTTGAAAAAATGGGTCGACCTATATTAGTGTAAATACGGTAGGTTCCCATGGTACGTGGGATCTGCCGAATTTTTCCTGTGTTCTTGGTGTTGCATTTCAAGGGTCTTACGTTTATTTCTTACGGTCCCTCCAAACACGTAGCAGTGAGGTTTTACTCTAATCTTTATATTGCGTGTCTAAACCCTGATGCGCAAGGTTCCAGCATTAACTGCCCCCCTAGTTGATGTTGCTATGAGCTGCCAATGCTGCAAAAACTGCCAACTGCTTTCAACAACTTCACTTTCTAAATATAGGTTGACATTGGAAATGGCATCCTGGTTCCTGAAGTGATGATCCACAAGTGGAAGGCAATGTGTCCAAGCGCTCCAAGGTTCGGCAGGGCGCTTTTGCGCTATCTTTTTAGCGAGGAAGAACTGCGAGGTGCATCCCTTTACGGGCGGCCATGCAATGCACGCCCTGGTCAACCACCGAAGCGCGCTCTTGACAGGAGCAAGGTGGATGCAATTATTGGTAAGCTCAAATAATGCCCACTTCAACACACATATTTCATGTCTTGCCGGTTGGTTTATCTCAAAGGTAGACATTTGGGACGGATCTGCCTTGCTGGGAATAGCTATGCGATTGAATGAAAACATTAAAAATATTATTTAAGAAATTGTTAAAACTGGGCTTCTGCATGGTTTCTGGCATGGCCCAACTTGTTTTCCAGGGGTAAGAAGTATACAGCCGCCAAATGATTTTCCCGACATGGCAGGGGTCACGAAATATTGTTTGAATAATCGAACAGCCCGAAGAAAGTTGTTAGGACCTGAAACTAAAGTATATTTGGATTAGAGCAGCCTAAAAAATCTAGTAATGCTTTGCTTCATGCTATGCTTGCAGACGAGCAGATTTGGTTGTATTTGGGCTACAGTGACGTCAGTGCATTTTCTGCTGCCTTTACTGAGTATAGCTTTCAGTGACCAGTTGTGTAGCCTGCAAGATTGGGAGCGTGCACAACGTTCCAGCTTCAGAGGCCATGCCCGCTGACAAAATGCTTTAGTCGACGCTAGTTTTTCTTTTTCGCTCAGCCTTATTGTCATCATTACTATGCAGGTAGTTTCTTTTTGTTGTTGTCTTTGTACATTTTCCATCTTCGTTTGCTTTGCTGGTCACCATTTCGCAGCTAGTGCACCATTCTGTGCCAGCAACACTTTGGTCTGTAGGGCAGAATGAGTGAATTCATTCATTCATAGGGCAGAATTAATTCTGCCGCCGAGTGTGCTACTGAGATGGATGTTGTATAGGATGCCATGGCTTGATTGCAGAAGGTGCATGGTTGAATGGCCACCATTCTACACCCACCAGTTTATAAGAGTACTTCAAACGACCTTTTGCCAGGTTCTCAGTTGTTCATAGAGGTTAGCATCTCAAAAGGGGTCGCATATGGAGGTTTTAGGTTACAGAGCACAGCAATAATGAAACAGCCTACAGCATTGACGCTTTGACGGCTGTTGTAGGAAACAACAGCCGTCAATCGAGAGCTGCTACTGGGTAGCTGCAGATAAATAAGGGGGAGGGGCGCTCATGGCCCAGTGTTTGTACAAAAGAACAGACACTTGGTGAGGGCATATCTACCTAGTGTAATACTGCCGTCATATGATATAGAGCATGCAGTTCTGAGTTGCGTGGTGTTCTTATTTTTCGTTCTTACACAAGACAATAACAGTGGTTGACGCTAACTTCTCCCAAGCAACCTATCCTCATAAAGCGAGACTGCTAAAGCAATGCACATTCAGCGGATGTTGGAACTATGCATATCACCCCAGCAAAAGCCCGTAATTTGCAAATTATTTAAGTTTGCTGCATGTCGGTGTCGCACGCGGTGTGCCATATAGTGCTTGACTGCACATGCAAACTTCAATATTCATATAAGTTACCTTCCAAGCTATATTCGCCGTTATGATTTATTTTAGGATATTGTGTGTTGACTGAAATCGATTCTAAAGCATCTCACTAGTGAAATGAATGATTTGGGGTAAGCATGTTCATGTGTTGTATATAAACTTGTCATAACAGGGATCAGAAGCAATTGTGGCTGTTTAATTGTTCGCCATATATCATAGCAAGAAACATTTTAAAATGATACTTCGAATTGACAAGGAGCATTTATTTATTACCCATTAAACTGCATTAAGTATTGATTTAGAGCTTTGAGGAAGTATATTATTAAGCTGCATAATGAACATGTGCATGATGCACATTCCTTTTTTGTATCACATTGCTGCATTTACTTATTTGCAGCATACACCTGCAACACGTTTGGCGTAAATGACGCAAAAGTGAAGGCAAGCCTGGCCACCTTGCTGACGAAGGAGAAGGGAATCAAGGAGAAGTGAATCGTCAGTATTTTTGTTTTCTCAGCATAAGACATGCGTTTTTTAAATTAATATATATATATATTGTTCAATAAAAACAGTTCAATCAGTATTGTTGCACTTGTGTTGTTTTTTGCACTATATAGTTACATGATTCATCACTAGTAGAATTGCTTCAAGTTTTCCTGTTTATACAACATATGAGAGAGTCCAGCTGGTACAGGAGCATTGTTAATCTATCAGCATGAACCCATAAGTGCAAATGAGAAATGACAGGTGCACATTTATAAGATACATTAAGCTTTTTTTTTTTTTGCTTCCATTTGTAAGCAAAAACTATTGTAACTTACAACTAGTAAATTTCAAATTCATGCATGGCAACTAACTAATGCTTCTGTAATCGTGTTAAAGCAGTATGGAGTCTATAATGAATGCATGCATAGTAATCATACTGAAGCATGATTGATTTCTCTGCTGGAATATGGTTAAAGTTAGTAATATAGCTACTACACTGGTGTTCCACCTAAGTATCTAGAGCCAAGTTGTTCAATGAAAATGATAGATAAGAAACAGCACAAAAGTAAATTAATAAAAAATACCAACAGCTACGCGAGACCTGTGATGGTGCACCGTATAGGCATAAATATTGAATCTTATCGTGTTGTCCTTTCTGAATATCTTTTTATTTAACAGCTTCGCTAAATTGAGGTTATCTGGGACAACTTGTGTAGCTAGCACTAGTTGACAAAGAATGTAAGGCTGCAGTGTATTGCAGAAATGTGTGCATGGTAATCTGGTCTAGTTGGTATGAATCCATTGTCATTAACAGTGGCGAAATATAGGCAGTTCTGGAGACCATGTCTTAGCTAATGGACTTTATCCCAATAGATGGCAGAAAAAATAAGTTAAAGCACACAGAGAGGTACGACAAGCACAAGCACTGACTTACAACTGCCCTTTAATCAAAAAAGACAAAATATACAAAGCACATGTACATACAGTGCATGCACAAAAAAGAAATGGCAATCCATTGTTACATGCAATTCGCAAATCCAAGATACATGGCACTTATACACCTCATGGCAATTCAAGAAATGCTATCGTGCAATGTCAGTAGCATGTGTCAGTTCGGCTTCTGTGACATTGTACGATATCGTTTCTTGGATTGCCATGAGGGATATCTGCCATGTGTGTATCTTAGATATGTTAACTGCATGTACTATTGGGTCACCATTGATTTTTTTGCACATGCACTGATCTACATATGCTTTGTACATCTTTTGTCTTTTCTGATTGAAGGGCAGTTGTAAGTCAGTGCTTGTGCTTGTCATACTTTCCTGTGTGCTTTACCTTATTTTCTCCACCATTTATTGGGATGAAGCTCACTCATTAGCTATAGACTGGTCTACAGGAACTCTCTTTAGGCAATCTATAGAGCACAATCTATAAGGAGGGTAACATATTAGTTTATAGACAATCTATACATAAGTCATAAAAATAGTCTATAGATAGTCTATAGACATTGTTTTTTAGACATTCTGTAAACAAAAGTAAAAAAAAGCAAAAGTATATAAATTTATATACTTTTGTCTATAGAACTTCCGCAGACATTAGTCTATAAAGCAAAATTTTTACCAATCTATAGACTTTCTATAGCTGATCTATAGACTAGACTTTCTTTAGACTGGTCTATAAAAAACGAGTGTGGCCACTTATCTATAGATCGTCTATAGACTGGTCTAAAGAAATGGACTATTGAATGTCAATTGCCTGTATAGACAGATGTCTACAAATTTTATATCGACTATCTACAAAAATTTTTGTAAGGGTAGCTTCCCAATGAAGACAGATTGTACCTCGCGTTCGTGCCAGCTCAATTCCTGTCATCGCCCCGTTTCCCACAATTGCCTCATCCCATCGACTGCGTACGACCGATGTTCTCCTTAGGCCGCTGAGAAATAACACATCGCAGTTTGCGCTGACGGCCGCCTTTATATCCCACCGTGGGTTATCGGTCGCAGTTCTCGGACCGCCCTCAAAGTGTGTTGCTTCCAGATTGATGTGACCCTTCCTGCTATCAATCTTTGCGTAGACGTAAATCCCTATGGCGCGAAGGTGGCCAGGGTTGCCGTTGGAGGCTACTTTGCGCCAAATTGGCTACTTTTGGACCCCGTTGGCGACGAAAATTTCCAGTTGGCGCCATGGCTCTTTTTTAAACTTGTGGTTTTACTTATTCAAAATGGTTTTATTTATTCATCAATAGTAATGACTGTGTTGATAATACCGCTTCTGTTCTATTTGGCTAGAAATTTGGCGATAATATCAAATGACATGGCTACTTTTGCTACTTTTGGCGTGAGTGCTGGCGCCTTTTCATGTCCACCCAACGGCAACCCTGGAATTGGCCGGCAGATTTCCGCATCGCATTGTTCTCCGAGGGAACAATAAATGCGTGTTTTAGCACGTGGTTAACGTAGCTCGTGGCAGCGTTTAATTATTAGGAAAATATGAGCACTCGCGAACGTTAAGCATTTCTTTAAACGTGGACAGCTCGCGTCGTTCAATAATATTGTACGAATATGTCGAGACAAGTATCACAAGTAAATTGACGTCATTACTGTTTTTAAAATTCGCTAAATTAGTTTATGAAGTATCGTGAAAAACAACCATCGTGAAAAAAATTCGGCAGATCCCACGTACCGTGAAAATCAATGACATGCGAAGCATGCATCAAAATGTTTGCTATGTGGCACTTTTAGAATGAGCATTATGTTATGAGGCCGATGAATGTTGCACTCAGTAAACATTTCTGATTGAGTAAGTGAAACAACTTTATTAGGTCCACAATAGCCGCGAGTAAACTGAAGGATGTAGAAATCTGGTACGCATTCACGTATTCAGAAAATATCGAAATTTGAGAACTAGTTCTTCATAATGAGTAATGATGCCACCACTAACGTTCGCACTACCAGCACCAGCAGTGGTAGGATGAAATGTTTTCGTATTAGTCCACGATGTTTTTTACGCACAGCGTAATGCTGAAGTGTATGCTGATTTTTTTTCTTTTTTGGCTTTGAGGCAAGTGTTACGAGTCTGATGGACGTTAAGTGCAGCAGTTGTGTTATGGTCTGACGTAACATCAGCATTCACGTTAGAGCACAGACGTCAGTGTTACCCAAACGAAGTGCGCGTTACGGTGTAACGACGTGAATATCACACGTAACTTTCGTCAGCGCATACCCCCGGGTCGAGCAACTCTTCAATATAGCTTGTTGAATCGTAGGAATACAAATGCAATGTTCATTAGGCTGCTGTAAAAGTGGAGTCAACACTGGAACCACAATTGACGTTAACCCGGCACGACGTCTGTGTCGTTGGTTTACATATTGAATGTATATTGCTTTGTAATCAAATTAGATAGCCGGCATTGCAACCAGAATTGAAGTTGCACCGACCTTAAGCTTGCATAATGTCTTTTTTTAAAGCTGTTCCAAGACCTCGCATGGCTCTGTGGTAAAATACCCGATTCCCACGCAGAACGCTTGTGTTCGATTCCTGCAGAGATCCTGGTTTATTGTCTTTGCAGTCGTCGGGTCTACTCTGCCGATGTCAATTTCTCTTAAAGCTATCACATTTAAGTTACTAATGTCGGTCCTCGCCGTTCCGGGGTAGATATAAACTTTCAATCACCTGTGGCGCATACCCGCGTACCGCAGCTCGTGGCATACGGCTATGAGCCACATGTGTCCGGAGGAAAGGGTTTCACGACGTACGTGACATGATTTTCACGTGTTCATATCGTGAGAACACAGTTATATTTCCCAAACTCTTACCCTTGCATACCAATTTTCTTCGTCTACACCAAGTTAAAAATGCGATCACGAGAACACCCAGGCGTTGGCGCCTAGATGTGTAGATATATACGTAGATAGAAACGTTCAAAGTGCCTGGACTTCGCTAAAAAATGCTTCGCATTTAAAAGTAACAACGTCTCGTATGCATCTGTGGAATTTGTGGTAGGTTAAATTCCGTGGTATAGAGCTGCTGATGCAGTCTCATGGGTGTTTCGAGTCCGCAAGAAACGAGAAAGCTGGAGTGTCCAGACAACAGAGCAACACCGTGACATCGCTGAGCACTGTATGAAGATACGGGCTACATTTTGCTATTGATAACACGGTTTACGCTTTGATAACTATAGCGCACTCGAACACACAAGATGATTGGCAGAAAATTCACGCACAATTACACTCATGCCTCATTGAAACACGTTTAGGCTAACAATTAACAAAATAATGTAGCACATAGAGGAAATGCAGTCTCATTACTGAACAGTTACTTCTTCATTGGTACTGATAACTGCCGAAAGAACAACAAAAGAAGGTCGACTTATATATGGACGAGGTCTCTTGATAGTGTATTTATAGATCATAGCTACTAATCCATACCCCCCAAAAAAAAACCTTATGAAATGTCCCCAACGCTTCAATAGGCAGCTATATTAAAAGTCCGGTACGTAGTACACCGCTGAGAATATAACCGACGCCCAGAACAGGTTCGTGAATCTGGCAATGATGACCTTCATATATTTAAAATGCTGGAATGTTCCTAACATTTATTTTTATGTGCCGTCTAGCACAAAACTCCGTTTGTACCTTGCCACGTCTGTCTTGCTCCTTTTTTGCCGTATGTCTTTTTTTGTTAGTCAATTCGCATTCTGGCGCTTCAAGTTGCGAGGCAAAATGTGGGGCGAGATTATACTTGTCTCAGCTGCTAATAACCAGTCCGTGCTTCCATTCGCGTATCATTCCAGCGCAGTGATGTTCCGTCCTGGACAGAAGAATTCCCTTTCCGAGGCACGAAAATTCCCTATTTCCGGCATTTTTTCCCCGCATACATCGCCAAAAATCCCCGCATATTTCCCTGCACAAAAAAAGTTTATATATATATATATATATATATATATATATAAGAAAAAAACGGGTGCACGTACGAGAAAGCAATACTTTTATGCCTTACGTTTCGGCCGTGGCACGGCCTTCGTCAGAGAATGACGAAGGCCGTGCCACGGCCGCGTAGGCATAAAAGTATTGCTCATACGTGCACCCGTTTTTTCTTACACAGACCGAACCCACTGAACTTTCCTGCTGAATATATATATATATATATATATATATATATATATATATATATATATATATATATATATATATATATATATATAGTTTTCGACGTGTTTCAGGCTCTTCCCATCGCTTTCTCTTCTTTCCTGCCCAACTCAAAGCATCGCCTCTGAGATCGGCTTTTAATACTACGAAGGAGCTACCTTGGAGCTCGCTTTAAGCGGTATGCGATGCGGAAGGAATGCTGTACATGCTCATGCACACGGCCACTGCATAAGAGAAAAAGTTTATTATAGTTTTTTTTTTTGTTACTGAGTGATGTGGCGTACATTAATGTGCCTAGCAGACGCTCTGTACCTATATGCACCACATTTTGTACAAAAAGCACGTCAACTTTTCAATAATGGTGACTAAATATTGTGAAATAAAACAAGCTTTTGTGGTGGTATTTAACATTTTATTGACTTGATTAGGAACGGTTCTGCAAACTACCGTAAAGAAAAAACTAAATAAATGTGAAGTGACTAGAATATATATTGACTGGGAAACCTTTTAATTGACCGCAGAACTTTTGATTGACAATGTTCATAAGTATGAACAGATTCACCAGATCAAGATGGGCGGGGTTGAGCACGGGCTTAAACTTTCGCCGGGCAGCTGAATCGCTGGCCACACAAACCAGCAGTCAGTCAAATCAATGTCATCAATGTTTCTGCGTTGAATTATCCCAAGAAAGACTATGGTCTTTAAAAACGAACCTTCAGGCTGTGGTTTGGCGCGCTACATGCGCCAGAAACGACATGCGAAAGCCTCATGTCCACAGTCTTTTGATCGTTATAAAAAAAACAATTTCGCCGCCCCTCCAAATTCCCTGCAATATCGCGAAGATTCCCCTTTTCCCTTTCGTCCAAAATGACTGTCGAAAATTCCCTGAAAAAGGGAAAATTCCCTGCACGGAACATCACTGTTCCAGCGACTTATTACAAACTTCCTCCTGAATGGCTTGGCTTGAAATTACTATTTGCTTCACTGCTTCCGTATTTTCGCTGCAGCCCACCCATCGCCGTTATGGGTATATGCTGCAGTGTGCTTATTTTTTCTCCTCTGTAATTCAGCGTCTGCCTCGAATATCGAGGTGTCGGCATCTACGCAGAACACAGGCAAAAGAACTTAGGAAGCCATGGAATGACAGCGGGTGGTTGTCTAATGGCGGTCGTGCAACCTGTCTACCGTTGGGTCTGACTTCGGTCCGCCGCGGTTATACAGTAGTTACGTTGCTCGGCTGCTGATCCGAAGGCCATGTGTTTGACCCCGGCCGCGGCGACCGTATTTTGTTGAAGGCGAAATGCTAGACACCAGTCTACTGTCCAACGTGAGTGCACGTAACGGAACCCCAGATGATTGAAATTTACGCCACCCTCCCCTACGGCATGCCGCGCAATCATATCGTGATTCTGGCATTTAAAGCCGTATTTATTTTATTAAGCGGTTTCTTGGGTAGAGCAGTTGTGACCGAAGTAAAGCTTGACCTTAAGGGTGGTCGTGCCTCCGAGGTAGTCGTATAATCTTATGAATGCGATTTATAGGGTTGTCCTATCTTTAGTTATCTTTAGAACCACCTTCGGATTCTTTTAAAACGGCGTCTTTCTTAAGCAAGATAGGAATAAAGGGTATGGTTTTATCTTTACATTATTCCACTCAGTTTTGTGTCGCGTAACAGTTGTGAAAGGCGCTTCTCTCGCGTTTCGCCGCTATCGACCAACTTCAGTTACTGACATCGAGAAAGCGTAAATTCGGCCAACTCAAACAGTGAGGTGAGGCTGAAAGAATACATTGTTGCAATTCGTAGGGTTTTTGATGTATTGTGTGCGTAGTGGCGTTCCTCTTTGTTGTTTTCCTGTTTCTTTCTTTTCTCTTGAGTGCTTTACATTTTCTGTTTTGTTTGTTGATTGTTTGGCATTTTCAAGCTTATTTCTGTTATGAATAGGAGACTCGATATTGCTAGTCACCACACCTTCTTTGAGAATATGGATCTAGCCTTGAAAAACATTTTCGTTTAATTTATAGTGAGATATAATGGTGTCCGTCTCTTAGTCCTCTCCAAAGCATCGTCATGCGCGACGAATGGAACTGTCTTCCCCAAAGCTGCTTCAATCAAAGGTGTAGTGCCGCGCTCAGTATCAGCTCCATCACGCGAGCGCTTGCAAGGTTGGACAGTGGCGCCGATCGCAGGATATTTTCGAGTTATCGGGAAAAAAGTTAGGCTGTTCCTGCGAGCACGTACAATGCCACCTAGAAAAATAATTCAGGCCTGCTCACTACTCCAGGCATGGCCTCTGACGTCACTCAGTTCGGACCCTCGTCTGCTGCCGAGTAGACATGCGCATGCATGCTCCCGCCGTTCGAGAGAGCAGGATTGCTAAGCCTGACGAAGCCTGTCATGGTGTTTCTTTTGGCGGCTGCATGAAGATGACCGTGTTTTTCTGCGAACTGCTGCGTAGTGATATGATGTGCTTCGTTCACTGAATGTTCGCGTAGTGTACACCTGCAAGCTCTCCCAATGGAGCAGTGCTGCAGGCCCAACTGTCACCGCTTTGTGCCGGAGGTCCAAGTGTTTTCATTCCCCAAGGACGACCAGAAAGCGAAATGAGAGCGTGCCGTTCGTCGGGGTGACATCGATATGCGTTGTCTGCGTGATTCGAAGGTACGCTTTTGATTTGTTTTAAAAGCACCACCTCTAACGTGTTCGGTTCTTTCTGTAAAATGATGTCGTGTGCGGTTCTGCTTTGTTAGCGTAAGCCTTGACATTAGACACTTTTAGCTTAGTGGGGCTGGCGGTCAGCCCTACAATAACGTAGAGTCCCGAGACAGTGCTAAGAACTGCATATATATTTCGCGTTTTTGACCAGTGCATTTGCCGAGACGCGGTGTGCTTGGCTGACAAACGGCGGTGAAACTAAGTAGGCGCATCTTCACGCTCCGCTCAACCGATTTCACAAGCTCAGCGAGAGATGCGTTTTACGTTCTGCTGCTCGCATCCCGAACACATCAAAATGAAGCAATAAACGTGCATGGCAATATATCATCAGAACAGGCGTTTTAAATGCGAAGCATTTCTTTGCGTACTGTAAGCACTTTTGCGTTTCTATCTACGTATCTGTTTATCTCTTTATCTAGCAGCCTACGTCTGGCTACTCTCGTGATCGCCTCTTCAACTTGGGGTAAACCAAAATTTGTATGGGAGGGTAAGGGGTATTGACGAATCTGTCTGGCTGGTCATGACACGAATAACGCGAAAATCCTGTCGCGTACGTCGTCAAACCCTTTCCTGCAGACACGTGTGGCACATACCCGTATACCACTGGCCGCGGTACGCGGGTATGACGCCACAGGTGTTTGACAATTTACATCTACCCAGGAATGATGACGACAGACATTAGTAATTTAAATGCGACAGCGTTAAGGAAAACTGACGGCGGAAGCGTTGACCCGACGAATGCGAATAATAAATATCGGGGTCCCAGCCGGAATCTAACCCCAGCAATCCGCGTGGCAATCAAGTATTCTACCGCAGAGCCACGCCAGGTCTCGGAACTGCTTTGGAAAAAGACCCTACCCTATGCAGGCGTAATGTTGGTGAAACGTCAATTGTAGTTGCAGTGCTGGCTATCTAACTTTATTAACATAACATATGTACTCCTATGAGGCAGGCGTCATGTCGGGTTAACGTCAATTGTATACTTAAGCGTCATCCACTGTAGTTGATCCACGAAGCACTATCCAGGGCTACCATCCTCGCAAGCACAAGTGCTATATCAGCTTACCGCTTCTGGTGTTAGTAATACCCATGTTTCTGTTGGCATCGTTACGCAACTATACTAGTATGAATAGCTTGTGCTTGTAGGTGTTTTGTATTGTTCTGTAACAATTATGGTTGTTGTCCATCATTTGTAAACCTGTCTTTTATTCACATACACACATATGTTTCGACTATGGGTGGGTAACCATACGTTGCCCCATAGAATGTAAATTGAGTGACATGAAGTGACTTAAAGTGCCATAATGTCTACGGTGAATTCACCGACTATAGTATAAAGGTTTTAAATGCGAAGCATTTCTTAGCAAACTTCGGCGACTTTGAGCGTATCTATCTATCTATCTATCTATCTATCTATCTATCTATCTATCTATCTATCTATCTATCTATCTATCTATCTATCTATCTATCTATCTATCTATCTATCTATCTATCTATCTATCTATCTATCTATCTATCTATCTATCTATCTATCTATCTATCTATCTATCTATCTATCTAGCCGCCTACGACTTTGTGCTATCCTGGCCGTATCGTTAATGCGATTTATACCAAAATTGGTATGGCATAACATAACTGTATGACAAACATGAATGACTGGTCATATCATGAAAATCATGACTAACTTGTCATGAAAAGTATGATTTACGCGCCATCGCCATAGTTCTCCTGACGCAGTTTTCTTAACTCGATATATGCAAAAATTGACACGATGAGACATTTCCGCATCACCAACATAAATGACAGCTGGTGATATCAAAATCATGACCAGCATGTCATGTACAACATGATTTACATGCCACGCTCATGGCGCGCTGACGGGCGTTCCACTAGATTGATATACACCAAATTTCGTATTGAGTGACGTGACTGTATGACGAACATAAATGCCAAGTGGTCATATGGAAATCATGACATGTCATGTGCAACATGACTTGCATGCTATGCTCATGGTACTCCCGTGGCCGCTTCGCTAGCTTGTTATACACCAAATTTGGTATAAAGCGACGTGATTGTATGACGAGCATAACTGACAAGTGGTAATATGGAAATCATGACCAGCATGTCATGTACAACATGATTTACCTTGCATGCCACGCTCATGACACTCTCGACGCCGTTTCGCTAGCTTGATACACACCAAATTTGGTATTGAATGACGTGACTGTATGACGAGTATAAATGACAAGTGGTAATTGGGAAATGATGACATGTCATGTGCAACATGACTTGCATGCCACGCTCGTGGTGCTCCCGTCACCGTTTCGCTAGCTTGATATACACAAAATTTTTAAGGCGAAAGCCTTTAATGTCTCATGCTCACGTCCGTCCAACCATCCGTGCCTCCAGCCGTGCCCTGGCCCGATGCCAGGCGGGCGCCGGGGCGCGCCAACGGACGCCGATCGCGTTGGACTCTACAGCGTTCGCTCTTTGCTTGCGTAGCGTCGCTGTAGTCAGCGTCTCTAACATGCAAGCAGGGAGACGCGCGCATCACGTTCCATCCTGACCGACCCCGTCTCACTGGGCACAGGCGTTCGAGGAACACAGTTTGGAATCGACAAAATGTCCGTCAATTTAAACACTGGAACGCGGATGTCGTCTGCGCGATGCGCAAAGCGCGAGAATACGAACGCATGTGAAACGGAGGCAGATTGATCTCGCGTCTCGCTATGATCCGAGGTAAAAAATTAAGCGAACATAAGTGGCAGGTGGTAACATGAAAATGTTGGCATGCATGTCATCTACAATGCCATTTACATGCCACGCTCATGGTGCACTTGCGTCCAGTTCGCTAGCTCGATATACACCAAGATTTGTATTGCGCGACGTGACTGTATGACAAACACAAATGACAGGTCCTAGAATGTAAGTAATGACATGCATATTATGTACAGCATGATTTGTTCCTTGCTGGCTGCTTCGCATTATATCGATTCCCACAGTGCGTGGGATCTGCCGGTTTTTTTGGCTTGTAGGTGTTTTATACTATTCCGTCAAAATTATTATTGTTCTTCGTCTATTGTAAACCTTTTTTTTATTCACATACAGACCTATTTTTCGACTATAACAACGGTTTTCTAGATACCATGACAGCGGAGAGTGAGAGTCGACGACAAAGCTAGGTCCTAAGATCCATAATGTGTACGTTCAGGTCGCCAACTAGTATAAAGGGTTTGCGCTTCTAGGTGTTTTAATTGTTCTGTCAGAATTATGCTTGATATTTGTCTATTGGTAAACTTTCGATTATTTTGTGTCTGACACCGACGATTCTCCCCGTGACGGACACCGCGGACGCCGAAGGCTCGGCCCTAAGGTGCGTCGCCCTAAAACGCCATTAGACCATAGGTCGGCGAACTCACTCATGAGTCGACTCACTCGGACTCACTCAGACTCAGATCGAGCCGTGAGTTTGAGTTTGAGTGGGTCCGGTTGAAGAAAATTTTCGTGAGTGTGAGTCCGAGTGAGTCCGGCTCAGGAAAATTTTGGTGAGTCTGAGTCTGAGTGAGTCCAAAGCGCAAAGTATAATTCTTGAGTGAGTCTGAGTGAGTTCGACTTTTATTTTCCGACCTATGGTCCTATCTACTCATCTTTACCATTACTATCAGCCTTACCTGCATTCACCTTTATACTCACGTCTACCCACATGTATTCTAAAGCAGTATCGTTCATACACCATTTCAATATTTATTGATCAGAGGCGGGAATTACGTAGGGGGGTGCCTTGACCTGATCCTCGTCAACTCTTCCAGGGAAGTTCCTGATAAATACATCTTATGTTGTCGTCTCCTTCAAGAAAAATGTCCTTACTGATTTGCAACATGAAGTAGTAACAGCGCAATATTCACACGCAAAACATGGCATCGTCGCTTGGTCAAATGTGGGCGGTGGCGCACAGGCCATGTACTAATGATGACAGCATAAGATGACATCGTCGCTTGGTCAAAGGTGGGCAATGGCGCACAGGCCATGTAGGTACTACTTCATAATGCAAAACCAACTAGCCCAAAGCTTCACGTTACTAAGTTATGATTTGCAACCACTCATAACTCTTATTCGAAGGTACTTTATCAAAAGGCGCCAAGATGAGCACCAAAAACGTCAGATATCGATGTTAAAGAGTATTAAAACCATGGTCGAAAAAGTGAATTCTAGCCTAACGGACTCACTCGGACTCACTCAGACTCAGATCGAGCCATGAGTCTGAGTGAGTCCGGGTGACTACTGTTTTGTTGAGTTTGAGTCCGAGTGAGCCCAGTTGAAGAAAATTTTGAGTCCGAGTGAGTCCAAAGCGCCAAATATATTTCGTGAGTGAGTCTGAGTGAGCTCCACAATTTTTGCCGACCTATGCATTAGACACATACATTTAGATAAGCCTATAGTTAAATAGTATGCGGCCTCAAAGTAAATTATGATTGTTCTTCATACGGGCCACAGAACGGCGCCTGTTGATCGCGAGGAGGAAGCGTGCAGCACTGTCGTTGGAGCCAAATGTAAAAGCATACACCTAGCATTAGTCATCATGAAAAGCCTCCGTGTTAGATCAGGTTACTTTTTAGTGTTCCGCTGCTTATCTAAAATATGTTTACTAGTAACCTCCGGAATGAAATTTACCAAAAAAAAATCATTAATTCTCATTTTATTTTTTAAGCAAAAGACTCTCGAAACCACTGAGCAAACTTTCGAAATAAAAAATAAAAACAAAAGAAAGCCTTCAAGATAAAGAAAAATGCTCGGAATGGTGCCTGTCAAATGTGTGCTACGAATTTGTTCACATACAAGGGGCAGGATATTCCAAACGAAGCACTGATAGCCATAGCAATGGATCAATGAAGGAATGAATTAATCAAAAATTCACGCTGGCTCTGTTTTGGAAGTTGTCCAGTGAGGCCTATTTAACCTCCCTGGTGTCGTCTAAGCGATGCTTAAGCGTGGAACTTTATTAAATGGAGACTAAAAAAGAAAAAAAAAGAATCGGTTTACATTGACTTATTGTACTCTGAGAACTGAATGCATAGTTTGTCTCTAAGAAACACGCACACAAAAGAAGAAGACAACGACGACACCAGAAGACCCGACTGTGGTGTCGTCCTGGTCTTCGGCAAACTATGCATTCAGTACGTCACCAACTAGGCCAAGTTCACCGTAAGTCAAGTTCACCGTAATTGGCGTATAATAGAGGAGAAAATCAAGTTCAATGTATCATTTTTATATTTTAAAAACTATCATTGAAATGACCCGCCGAAATCTCCGCGCGTGACCTCACGGATTTCAAAGTGTATTTATCGTATTTTAGTGCCATTGGTTCAGCAAAATTTCCTTCAACTTGGTATGTCAAGTCTCTAACTTCCTATGAGTGCAATGTACTTAATTTCTATGGGTTACGAGGTACGTAGGTCTTTGCAGGCGCCGACATAATATATGACGTCGCGGCTAACGGCACGGAAACTTCAAGGTGGCGTCGTCACCTACGTTTTCTTTTTCCGCGTTTTCTCGCATAACTACGCGTCTCCTCGCAACAAGCGCGGTGTTTTTATTGTCGTGACTGAGTACTTAACTAATACGAGAAAAATAATTCTGCTGTTCAGTGTCCCTTTAAGGCGAAAGAAAGACTTAGGCCCGTATTCAAGAACCGACCTTATACCACGGCTGCTCGATAAGGAAAGGAAGGTGCGGCCTGTTGCGTCGCGCCGAAACACACGGGCAGAGAAGGGAACGATGTGTTTACAGTTCTGTCCGCATTGGCTCAAGTAGACGTCCAGCGACGCGTCTTTGAAACAAAAAAAAAAACACATGCGAAAAGGCATGAACTGTGGGATGCGCGAAACGCTGGATCCAGCCATATATGAGATATCTTGCTGAGGACTCTCTGCTTTTCGTGGTATCTTCGAGCGGCAAGAAGAGACACCAATGTCGGCTACTATGCATTTCATTACGACATTGAATGGAGAAAGGTTCAAACGATGAAATGAGAGAGCCTTGCTTTTTGTTTAAAATAATTCATCCAGAGTTTTGCTGATGGCATGATCAGAAATAACATTTGCCGAGAGTTCAAGGCTCCTAAAAAAAAACTCCAACACAGAGACACTCGTGCTTTCTTTAAACCATTTTGGTACAACCCGTTTTGTGGCGCCACAGCGGCAAAAATTTTAACGAGGCAGCTCCCGCTGTTTTCGGGGCACGCAACCAGCCGCACCCTTTCTTTATTGAGCAGCCGTGCACATACTTAACTTTTGACTAAAGTTTATGACCGGCCTTTAGCGCATTTCAAGAACCAGCTTTGCACTTAAGTGGAGCTTTTCTCGGCTCTTAAGTGCAAAAATTTAAGTGGCCGTTGTCCTGCATAGCAGCTACCTTAACCCGCACAATTCTTGAGCAATATCGTCGACTGCTACCATGGCAGTCTCACGGTTAGCAGCTTCCTTTGGTCGCATTGACGAAATAGCTAAAGGCTCTGCGCATATGTTTGAGACGGTGCTACGACCAGTGCTCCGGGTATGGCAGAACCGACTTAAGTGCTACGACGACAGTGAGTTCGTCTGCGGAGACCATTTTTCAAAGCCTGCAGTTGTGAGCCTTCTTCGAACGATATGTTTCACCGCAACGACGACGATCAAAGGAAAAGGTTGACGACAGGCGTGAACTTTCTTTTATTGCGATAGCAATTATATGGACAGTCTCGACGGGTTTTTGCCGTCGCCGTTGCCGTCGCTGTCGTCGTTGCCGTCGCCGCCGCCGTCATGTCGCGTATGAAGTCCAAGTTGATAAGAGCCCCCCTGCGCATCGTGCATTCTACCAGCGGGCAATAGCGCGTGAGCGGGAGCGATGAACGCGGCTGAAACGGAGAACAAACGAGCCGGCAGGCGCATGCGATAAGATCCCCCCAACTGTTCGACCGGCCCCGCCCGTCGTTCACGAGCGTGAAAAGAGGCGAGCGGAGGGGGGGGGGGTTCCCTCGAGCGACCTTCGATTTTACCGAGCGCGGTGGTCGCGGGCGCGCGCCTTATCTCCCATCTCGGCAGCCGACAGCGGGCGGCCGCTATACCCATTCTACTTGCTGCGCTCTCAACGCGAAGAGAATGTGGTGTGAAGAGTGTCCCTGGAGCAGCCGTATTCTCTTAAAAGAGCGTTTTCTAGAGTTGCGTGAGATCGTACCCAAAAGAGTTAGCTTCCAGCCTCACTTCGTATAACATTACAATTTGTTTCTATCGCATTCATTGCTTCACCCTTGTGGTGAAACTGTGACTTCTTTGTGAGCTTCTTCGACTCCCTTCATCAAGCACATTTAGTTCAGCGTCCGCGGATCTCTGCAGACGCCGGCAGGGTTTCCGTTGGTGGCTACTTTGCGCCAAACTGGCTACTTTTGGACCCCGATGGCGACGAAAATTTCCAGTTGGTGCCATGGATGTATTTTAAACTTGTGGTTTTACTTATTCAAAACGGTTTTACTTATTCATCAATAGTAAAGACTCTGTTGATAATACCACTTCTGTTCTATTTCGCTAGACATTTAGCAATAATATAAAATGACATGGCTATTTTGGCTACTTTTCGCGTGAGTTCTGGTGCCTTTTCATGTCCACCCAACGGTAACCCTGGACGCCGACTTTCCTCAGAAATGGCTGACAGCGCGCGTCCGCAGAGCTTCTGCTGGCGCCCAACTAAATCTTTTAGCAGCCAGCTTCCACAGAACTGCTGCGGGCACCCAATTAAAATTGTGTAACGAAGGTAGTGAAAAACGCTGAGATACCAAAAATCTTTTATTATTGTTGGTTCCTCGCATATTGCAACACGTCCCTTAGTCCAAAAAATGGGGAACGCACACTCATCCCCTACGTCGCGGGACGCTGGCCGCCGACGTTCACTTTTCCCGTTTGATGAGGAAGATATCTAATGCGTCCGCCTTAATAACCGTGAGTAGTGGAGTGGCCCCCGATGTTAGCTCTGGCAACGCGCCGGCGCGCTGCCGGAGCTAATCTCTGAGTCCCTGGTTATGGCGCGCACTTTGATAGCGACGGCTGCTAGTTGTGGCCAGGCGAAGGTTTAAAAATGAACAACAGCGATCAATATTTATTTCGCATCCTACGAAACTCACGTTTCTAAATACAGCAACATTTCATTTGCATCCAGTGTTGGGCGAAATTTACAATAATTTATGTCCTTAATTCAATAAAGCAAACATCAAAACTGTTATTGCCTCGTTCCCAGGAGCCTTACTCACCCAGAAAAATGGAACTTTCAAAAGTGAACCATATGTGAACCATAAGATTCTCCCCGTGACGGACACCGTGGACGGAGAAGGTTCGCCGCTAAGGTACTTCGCCCCTAAAACGCCATTCGGCACATAAACTTTGATAAGCTCAAAGTAACTTATGATTGTTCCTTACACGGGCTACAAAATGGCGACAAGAGGGATCGTGACGGGGCACTGTCGTTAGAGCCAAATGGATAACGATACACCTAGCCTTCGTCATCACGAAAAGCCTCCGTGTTAAATCAAGTTACTTTTTAGAGTTCAGATACTTATCCAAAATGTGTTCACTTGTAACCTGCGGATTGAATTGTACGAAAAGAAAAACAGCTTAAATCTCATTTTATCCTTTTAGCAAATGACTCTCTATGCGACAGGGCAAATTTTCGAAATAAACAAAAACAAAAAGCTACAAGATAAAGAAATTGCTGAGAATGGTGCCTATCAAATGTGCGCTACGAATTTGTTCTCAAACAATGGGTAGGATCTTCCAAATAAAGTACTGATAGCCATAGCAATGGATGAATGAAGGAACTAATGAATGAAGGAACTAATGAATGTAAAATTCACACTGCCTTTCTTTTTAAAGTTCTCCGAAGAGGCTTATATAACCTCCTTGGGGTCGTCTAAGCGATGCTTAAGCGTGGAGCTTTATTAAAGGGAGACTAAAAAGAAACAATAAATCGGTTTAGATTGACCTATTTTTACTTTGAGAACTGAATGCATAGTTTGCATGTAATAAACAGGCACACAAAAGAAGACGAGGACGGCACCAGAAGTGCCGCCCGTGGTGTCGTCCTCGTCTTCGGTAAACTATGCATTCAGTGCCTCACCAACTAGGCCAAGAACAAGTTCTTCACAAGGACTCTGAGAAATCTAGTATAGTTAATTTCACCGTCATAGGCCTAATAATAGATGAGAAAATGAAGTTCCAAGTCTCATTTTTTAATTTTAAAAAGTGTCATTAAATCACGTGCAGAAATCGCCGCGCATGACCTCCCGGATTGCAAAGTGCAAATATCGTACTTTGGTGCCGTTGGCTGATTAAAATGTCCTTGAACTTGGTATCTTAAGTCTATAGCTCCCTAAGACGACAGTGTCTTCATTTCTAGCGATTACGAACTACCATAGCCCTTGTCGGTGCCGTCAAAATATGTGACGTCATGGCTAACGGTGCGGAAACTTCAAGGTGGCGTCGCCACTGACGTTTCTTTTTTGCGCGTTTTCTCGCATAACTTAGCGTCTCCTCGCAGGAAGCCTGTGATTTTGTTATCTTGACTGATACTCAACTAATACGAGAAAAAAAATTGAAGGACACTTTGTACATGCCAAAGTGTGTTCGGCGAAAGCGTGTGGCCATTCCACTGATTATGCCATGTCTTTTTTTCTTTTACACTCTCACTCGGATAACACACAAACCGAATGTGTGCGTTTTCTTTTTAAATTCTTTACCGCGAATCGCAGCGAGACGCGAGACTCATCTTCCTCCGTTCGCATGCGTTAGTATTTTCTCGTGCTTTGCGCATCGTGCAAACGCCATCCGCGTTCCAGCTCTTGAATTGACGGCCCCTTTGTAAATTCGAAAGTGTATTCCGTCAACGCCTGGGTCCATTGAGACGGCGTCGGTCAGAATAATTGCAAACTCTGCGCACAGCGACGCTACGCAAGCAAAGCGCGAGCGCTATAGAGTCCGACGCGACCGGCGTCCGTTTTGGGCATCCCGGCGGCCACCTGGCTCCGTGCCAGAGCTCGGATCGACGGACAGACAGACAGACAGACAGACAGACAGACAGACAGACAGACAGACAGACAGACAGACAGACAGACAGACGGACGGACGGACGGACGGACGGACGGACGTGATCACGAGACATTAAAGGCTTTCGCCTTAAAGATTACACCATCTCCCGCTAAAGGGAACCATGTGTAGATGCGAAGCAGCGGGCGCTAACGCTTACACTGGCGGCGGCGTTGACGCTGGCGCTCATCGCAGTGCTGCGCAGGAGAGAAACCTGGGGAGGCGCAAAGCACGTAGTGGTGGACCGGTGTTTCCTACTGGAACATCCCAATCGCTGCTAATGGGCAATGAGAGACAGAAGACTCGGACTGGACACAGAGACCCGTAGTCCACTTTTAGTGAACGCGCACGCTGCGAATTTTTATCGTTCGACAACGCACAGGAGAAATCTCCCACCGGCACTACCTTGCAGGTCAAGATCGAGTGCCATATATACGGGGTGGCCAATGAACCGTTGTGAAGCGCGAGTAGTCGGTTTTATTGCGATAGCAATTATATGGGCACTCTCGGCTGATTTTCGCCGTCTGTTGACGCCGTCATGCCCGGGATATGTATATGTATGTGTATATATAAAAAAGGCATAAAGAAAAAATAAATCAGTAAAAAAAATAGAAGTAGTAGTAGGTAGGTAGGTAGGTAGGTAGGTAGGTAGGTAGCCACGTGTAGTGGAATGTACCCACTCCACGTGATAAAGATGACGATGACGCAGTATAGTGGAATGTACCCACTACACGTGATAACGATGAAGTGTAAGCGCGTTTCAGTACAGTGGAATGTGCCCATCACACGTGATAACCATGACGATGACGCTGATGACCATGAAGTATAAGTGCGGTCCAGACCACACATTCTCTTTCTGCCATGGATGAAAACGATCGATCTTCGCCCACTCATCATCATTCACTTCGTGGATATGGGGTGATTTTTATAGCAAGAAACCAACAACAGGATGCACAGAAGCAGCCATACGTAAACAGCAGAAATGTTTGTTAAGGCACTGAGTTTTCAGTGAAATACACGCGTTTCGTCTGGGCACATTTGTTCAACGCCCGTCGACACAGTGAGGTGGTGAGCTCACCGTTGCTATTTCGACGTCTTGTTGTTTTTGCCGTGTTCTTTGACGGTATTTTTGCGCTCGCTTCAACGTTTGTCGTTTTCTTTCGCTTTGAAGTTTCACTTGATTGTTTGAAGAGTACAGTATATATATATATATATATATATATATATATATATATATATATATATATTTTTTTTTTTTTTTTTGCGAAGTTGCATTTATAATGGAGCGGCGCACTATAGTGAACGTCACCGACGAAGAGTGAGGCGTCGTGACTGATTTTGTCAACAAGTACCGTTGAAAACATGAAGACGGGTGCCGTGTTGCTTCAGGGAAAACAAAAGACGTGGACGCAGTTCGCCATAGAATTCAACAGCCGCCACAATGTGCCTCCGTGTACGGCCGACCAAACAACTAGAGAAGCGTTAGCGCCACTTTGTGAAATTTTACAAGTACGGAAAAGTGCTTTTGCAATCAAGGCAGATATCCGCTGGACTGTAGCCTACACTCGTGACACGGTCGGCTGCAAGGCTTTGACAAGGTAGTCGCTCCCAAGTTGAAACGTGCCCACTCCATAAAAGCGCGATACGATGGGCAGCTGCATGAGCGGCGGCACAGGGAACACACGACCATTGATATTTTCCTGCGGAAACAGCACAGTGAGTAGCTTCTTCACGGCACTTTTTGTGAAGCGGGGGGCGGCACAAAAATTCCTGCTTGTCGTTGGTCTCCACCGGGTTCTCTAGATCCTTGAGGACTCGCCGCAGCGGTGACGTGTATGCGTACGCTGTGTTCAATATTTCTTCATTGCGGTCCACATAATCAACGAACTGCGCGAAGTTGTCGTCCCCCGCCATGTTGTTTAAGGAAGCCTTAAGGCAGGTCATAGGCTACCTTCACCGAGCCTTAATTAAGTACGAGGAAAGTTCCGCGATAAGTACAAGGTAGGTTCTTGAAACGCATTAAGGGCGGACTTATGGCTAAGGTAGACTTCAGTCACAATTATAAGGTTAACTTAGGTTTGTGAATACGGGGGGTAAATACTGCAACATTTCATTTGCATCCAGTGTTGGGCGAAATTTACAATAATGTATGTGCCTAATTTAGTAAAGCAAGCATCAAAACTGTTATTGCCTCGTTCCCGGGAGCCCTACTTACCCGGAAAAATGGAACTTTCAAAAGTGAACCTTAAGTGAACCATAAGATTCTCCCCGTGACGGACACCGCGGACGGAGAAGACTCAGCGCTAAGGTGCTTCACCCCAAAAACGCCATTAGGCACATAAACTTCGATAAGCCTATAGTTCGCTCATATGCAGCCTCAAAGTAACTT
>JALIZH010020180.1:0-66451 GCA_030522465.1 Rhipicephalus appendiculatus
CCACGTTTTTTACTAACGTTAACACTTCTATTAAAACAGATTGCTTGAACAAGGTATACGGGCTAGTAAAGCTCGCACGAATACCTTGTTCGAGTAAAGTGCTGACATAGGACCCGGATATTACTCGTAACGGTGACGTCTAAGTAAACGAGATTGCAATAATAACGTTAGCGTTTGGTAAATACCGCATCAATATGGTGATCATTTCCGTCGTCTAACGAAGCAAGTTGGCCATCCAGCAAGCTGATAGCGCATACCTTGGACTATGATTTTGGCAGTACCGTTTCTGTAAACGAAGGCATCGCGAGTGCATGTAACTACTGCTACCGGAGAAGTTACGTGCATTGAATAACGGTAAGCACCACACTAGGCACATTAAATTGATGCGCGGTAATAGGCGATATTTAATATAATTTTAGCGAAGAACGTTCAGCAAGAACGCCTCGGCTCTCTTGGGAACCGGAAAGGTGGGGGTGAAATGGGTCAAATTTGGTTCGATGCTTGATCGTAGGTCTTGAAGCAGGCAAACTGTCGGTCTTCACCTCGCCGCAGAGGACATTTACTGCCATACGAGGGCGGAACATTTTGGAAACCATCTAGGAACCAACTTCGAACTATGACATCAGCGTAGAGGTAACACGCGTGGATCACTGATCTCGCGCCCGGTCCATAACTTTCTTCTTCAGATCCTGGAGTCGTGCGAGCAGTCCAGCGTATTCAAATGTGCCCTCATGGAAGGGAAGTACTTTTCCTCAATTTCCTTACCCGACAAGTGGAGCCTAGATTTCACTGCCGCCTCGTAATGGTCGTAACACTCGAGGAATTTCTTGAGCACCACGTCCCTCAGCGTAGGCGGCAACGTCGACGTCCCGCTCAGACACGCCGCCACGGTGTCGCACACGGCTACCCTGATTGTCTCGTGCTCCACGAAGGCTTTGTAGTTGCTGGCGTAGTTGTCCGCCTGCCTTTATGTATCCGGGCTGGTTGTAGAAAGGGTCTTGGCTCAGCAGCGACTGGATCGAAACCAGCAGGCTCTCGATGCCCTGAGCCGGAGTCCAGCCTGATTCGAGGATGTTCAGACAGATGGAACCGCTTCTGTACAGATTTGGATTGAATCTCACCCTGCCAGAGTCTGTGGTTAGGAACCGGACGGTGGGAGGCGCCAGTGGATATTCCATCGGGCATCGTATCAGGAACTCGAAGAAGCCGTTTTCGTACGGCGTCTTCCCTGATGGACCCATCACGACGGCGTGGATCTTGGCGATGTTGTTCTCGTCTGGTGCGATGAATATTCCCGTTGGCGGGTCGGCGAAGAAGTCCGCGATGTCCTTCTTGACCCTTGTCAGGTACGTAGGCGAGTCTTCCCGCTTGAATGGACCGACGTCTCTGCATTTAGTGCCTGTTCGCGAAGCTCCCGTAGTGGCTGCTGCAGCTCCCTGTGCGGCGGCCATCGTGTTAGGGGTCGGGCAACTTGGAAACGGGAAATTTGACGGGCCCGTAACCGCGCCTCTCAAGCCGCCCGATCGGCGGATCTTCTTCTTCGTAGCCTACTAATTCTTCGGATCGTATCAATTTACTGGAAACGCTGCTAACAAAGGAAGTATTTGTTGAAAAAAATAAAAAAAGAAATACCTGAACTTTGTGGTATCTTTACCGTCGAATAACGCCATGAGCACTGCTGCCGTAATTACGCTTATGTGTTTATGCGCGCATCTGGTACATATTGTCACGTGGTCGTGACGTCGACGAAGGCAGCAGGCGACGTGTCCGAGATTAAACTGTTTATTTGGGCCGAACTTGTGGCCGAGAAACGGAAAGTAAGAATACAGCAATACACACGGTATGCACTGATAGCGGCGAACAGAGCGTCGGCCGTCGATGAACTGACAAGCGGTGAAGCGCGTCGGCATTTATACGCGTGTCATCGAATATTCCAGTCTTATCACTGGTTGTCGCGAAAGCTCTGGAATAAGCTCGCGTGTTCGCGTCTTGCGCTCAATCTTAACACAACGATCTACAATAAACGCGAAGCTTTCTTTAGAAAAGTGAGGCGCGGTTTGCGCCCTGAGCATTGCTTACAGTCTTTGTGGGCGTAAACCGAATACAGCAGCACAAGTATAATACAAAACGCGCGTGGCAATATCACTTGCAAACGTAGGTCATACGCGACTGACGGCTAAATGATGGGTTTAATTTTTCTTTATTTCTTTTACCAAGAGTTCAAATATGGGCCCGTATTCTCAAAAACGTCTTACGCTAAAAATTTTCGTCAGAAAATGTCTCAGCTAATCACGATGCGGGACATATCATTAACGAATCCGACTGGCCAAAGGAAAAACGCACTTATGAAAGAGAAGTTTCCTCGTTGTGGCCCTTGTGTCAACAACTGTATTTTCGATCTGTTTTGCTATGTAACTTCATGTGCAGATTGCGGCGAAATGGGAATAAATGTTCCCTTAGCAAACGCTGGCGAAAGAAAATGAAGATCGCAAGCATGAGCGCTAGAAAAGCGGAAGAAATAATTTTTTTGAGCACGAAATAAATGTATGTGGTGGTATCACCAGTACACTGTAGTATAACGTCATGGACATCACTAGTATTACTCGCCTATATCAATCGTGGTGACTCCAGACAATCTACGTGGCACATGCGGTGGTCGCTCTTTGGGGTTGGAGGTCTTTCCACAAATCCGTGAAGCGGCATGCGTTTCGTCTTTCGGCAAAGCGCGGACAGTTACCGTACTTCTAGGACAACCTATTTGAAAACGGTGTAGTGTAGTTAAACGTCTTTAGTATAATGAACTCAGGAACAGTAGATATCTTTCCATAGCGTATTTATCCTGCAACTTTATCTGCAAGCCATACTTTTAGGAGTGAAAATAAGGTGATATAATAAGAATTGAAGCAAATTGCGCAACATAAATCATGCTGATGTTCCCAAGTACAGTGCTCACGGATTGAAACTCGCCGATAAATGTTGTCGTCCAACGACTGTCGTGCGCAATAGCTGGGGATAACCATGTTATGCTGCTGCTGCTGCTGCAAAAAGAAAAAGTATTGTGTGCTCTCATTTAAGTGCAGGAGTCGAAACCACGTCGATGGGGGCGCAAATTTAAGACAGTAGAAACGAAAGTAAGGGCATTACTTCACCCGAGATTGTCACGTTTTAATCCGTCAGTACTGCACTATCGTTTATTTTCCGGCTGACATATGTTATCGTAAAGTCGTGCACAATTTTGCTGCACCTTTTTGATACCATTGACTCCTTTGTCAACAACGCTTGACGTATCGGAATCTCATCCTGAAATTTTACCACGGAGAATAGTTGTGTGATACTCTCGGATATTCTAGTAAACAAAACCTCTTCACGTACCCATTCCTCCAAATAAATTAGGCTGAAGTATAGAAAAAAAACTGGTGCCAACAGCCGGAACATTGCGCCACAGACTCATACATGAGAGTTACTGACCTTCACAGCTTGCAACACTTCATTTACAAAATACTTGCCGAACTCATGGCTATAATATGGAAAACGTTCCAAGATAAATTGCATCGATCTCCAGTTAATATATTTGCTGCGCACCTACGTATACAAACATGCGCTTAATAATTGCGTGGCTTCGATAATTTAAATATTGACAGAATGTGCTGAAGGGAATCGCATATCATTGAGTGAAGATAGCGTATAATGTCTTGCACTTAGCACGCATGCCTACCATGTGCTTCGTCTGCATGCGGGTCTTGCAAAGCGACGCAAGCCGAAGTCCATTGCTGCTGTGCAACATTCGAGCTGTTTCAACAAAAATAAATCATTGAAAGCACATACCCATTCATTTGTTTGTCTGAGAGGAATTAGCGCGGTGATTCTGCGAAATGTTACCCCTCACAAAATCTAAAACGTTCGTAATATAGCAAAGGTGAGCATAGTTTCTTGAAGCCAGCATTTTTTTATTTATCATAATGATGTATTAGTGTCAGTTCTTGTGACTAGCACTGCTAAATGTTAGCAGGCAAATAAAATGCCTGTATTTAGGATGTATTTATATACAGCTAAGCTACCCCTTGTCTATTACTAACATGTTAGAAATTTTATATGCGAGACGATTGTGAAAGCGCATGCTCAATATAGCGCGTAAAAAGCAGAACACGATACATGCAGTGAGAGCACTGAACGACGGACCGAACGGCATCTGGAGCAGTGGCGACAGCTAGGGAAACTATCCAAACGGGTACTCTCCGTGGTTCATTTTCTCATACAGCGACATCAGGACTGCATTTTCAGCGACAGTGTCCTTGCATTAGATACTCGTATTCTGGACTATATCCACTGCGGCGATTGGCGTGCGGAAACCTCGCATTGCAATGCCTTACAGGCCTTTTTGACTTGAAATAATAATAATATACGGGACATCAAAATTATTTCATCCTTTTTAATTCTGTATTCATACCGCCCTTTAATTATTTGCCAACGGGGCATTGCCGCGCACATAGATCGCTAAAAAATGCACACGCCCTTCACAAAAAACTGCTTCGAATAATGTGCGGTTTTTACTAGTCCAAAAAGTTCAGACGTTCACTGATAAAAATTGCAGTTTCCTACAGACGCACGAAGATGGTACTGCAAAGCGATAGCACGCAAGAACGCTTTAGCAAACTAAATACCGTGTTTACTCGGCTGTGACGCGAGGTCTTTACCATATTTCTGCTACCTAAAGTCGACCCTCGCGTTACAATCGATTACCAAAATTGTATTTTTTTTTCGTCCTGGACGGAATGAAAAGTCGTCCCAACAATTCTCATTGTTATTATATTATTAATATTTTTATTTTTTTCTTTGGGCTTTCAAGAGAAAAAAGCAAAAGAAAAAAATTCCCCTTTTGAATGGGAATTTGACCCCTTTTCTTTATCTCGGGTGCCTTTTTCATTAAATTTTTTTTTATTGGGGGATTGGCTGGGCCATGAAGGGTTCGCCTGAGCGCCTAGTAGTGCCGATGGTCACAAAGACCTTCGCTCGCCGTGTCTTGGTCATTCTGGTGCAAGTGTGCGGTTTCTGCGCGGTGCATTGTCGGCACGCGCCATAGAACCAGGCGATACGCGACACCCTGTGCAGGCGGATGGGCGTAAGGCAAGGGGTCGAAATTCTCAAAAAGCTGTCTTTCAAATTATCATTACCTTTGGCCGGCGGCATTTACTCTTGACACGACCAACATCCTATATCAGTTTATATCAGTTTCATTTATTTTTATGAGCAATTCTCGCGTGAGAGACGTTGGGAATACAGGCCAATATATTTACTTCTTCATTGTGCTTTCCGGTACACATTTGTTTTTCGTGGGCTGTAACACGCGCGAATTGAACCATTAAAATGTGATTAATCGCATACAACTGATATTGCTTTTATCCAAGTAGCTGTGACACCTAATGTTGACGAATGTGCTCTTGACACGACCAACATCCTACAGTGAAACCTCGGTGATACGAACACAGCCTCATACAAATTTCGGGGTGATACGAATTTTTCTTTGGTCCCTGGCAAAGGTACATTGCCCTGCAATATAATGGAGTACGGTTGTTGCGAACCGATTTTCACGCCTCGACGTGCCCTGATACGCACGTAAGCTACCACCCAGGTACGAAGAGGTGCTGCCCGTGCTGCCTGTCGCGGAAGACGCGCGAAGAACGAGTGAGCGCGAGAACGCAAGCGCGGGCATGCGCGCCGCAGCGCGAAATCGTCAGAATCACGGTGTGAGAAAAATACTTTTCTTACGGTCGGTAAAAACCTTCAGAGACGCGTCACAGCCCCCGAGATTGTATGTGCGAATCTTTGAGGTTCTAATGTGCCTCCGTGTGCCTTCGCGTTTTGATTACAGAAGGCACTGGCGCCATGCTTTTTTTTTTTCTCTAACGTGTCGACGCGGGCTGCAGTCGTTGTACTGTGTTTACACGTGCCTGCCTCGTCTATCAGATATCCTATGGAAGGTGGACGAGGACCGAAAGAAGGCGAGGATGGTCTTGGCGAAGGAGTCAGGCCTCACAAAGTCAACATGCGCGACTGTTGAGGTCGCATTTGTGCGGGAACGGCCGTAAATCTCTCAAAAAACAACCCCACCAATTCTGCGATAACAAAATCATAACATAGGCAATGGTTCTGATATTTGGGGCCTTGATCTATCGCGTCAAAGCGCTTTTTCCGTTACTTTCGCCGCAGTACTCCGGTCTCATGCGAAAAAGCATACTAAAATTTGGAAGGGGCTACTGCGGTCGCGGGTCACAACGCACCTGGTTCATTAATTAAACACGCGCGTACGGGCCGTATATTTAAGAGTGCTGGTATTATTGCCGACATCTCAAAACTTAACTGACAATCATTCAGAGTTCTTCCTGACGTTGCTGCGGCCCTGAAAAACAATTAATGAAAATGTACGCCAGCTTTCTTTTGTCGCATGCTAATTTTCCATATTTTCTGGTGATACGAATTTCGGATGATACGAATATTTTTGGTGGTCCCGTGAGACTCGTATCACCGAGGTTTTACTGTATATCGGTTTCATTAATTTTTATGAGCAATTCTCGCGTGAGAATTCAGTAGTATAATGTAAGGTAATTAATTCACACAATGGTTACGATAACCAGCAACACACATAGGACGCCTGCTTCACGTTGTGGCGTACGACATGCAACTGGTTTCAGCCGCATCGAAGGCTTGAATGTTTTTTTGTTCTTTTCTTTTATTTATTTTTTTTGAAGTTCAGTACTTTACAGCTTGAACCCCATATTCAGTAAAAGCTCGTTAATTAGACACCCGTTATTTCGGAAAATCGGATCATTCGGAGGCATTCTCTGGTTTAGACAAGCATATGCATTGTTTCAAGGCATCAGAATCTCGTTAATTTGGCCATATTTGGTCGCAACCCGTTTATTTCGAATTATTTCGGAGCACGCCGCGCGCGAAGCGCCGCAATCGTGCGAGACAAAGCAGCTGAAAACGCCGTTTGCGGAGAACCAAAAAAAAGTGGCGCAGTCTGTATCGCCATCGTCGTCAGCGCAAAGCGTACGGTAACGACGGCAACAACGACGGTTCCCGGTTAATTTCGGGTTAGCAAGTTTCGGGTTAGGACAGGGGGGTCTTAAGCCGTGGTCGAAATGGGAACAAAGTCGCGAGTGGCGAGAAATGCGGCTTTTTAAGATTCTTATGCGAAGTAAGTACAGGATTTACGTATTCATCATCAGAATGAAAGTTAATTGGCGCAATACATATTTGTTGTTTTTCTTGATATTTTCGGTGATTAGGAATTCGGTCATTTAGGATATTCCCAGCTCCCGTGAAATCCCAACTTAACGGATTCCACGGGAGCTGGAAACATTTACTCTGTTTATAAAGGTACTGTTTGCATAGTGGCTGGCACGTTATCTTTCTTACCTAAGCGACTGTGCAAGCAATATTTAAATACGGTGCGTAAAATTCAGAACACTCTGAGAAATGGGAAGTCCGTACAACTGGCCTGACCTCACCTAGGGCAGTGGCGACACCTAGGGGAAGCTGCTACAACGGTAATTCCCGGTGGTTCCCACATTCGGTCAGAGGCGGCTGCGCTGTTTCGGTGGACCGTATTTTGGTATGAAGGAGCCACATACCCAGACTCTTGTCTTTGTCTCGTGTGGCGCTTCACGTGGCAAACGTTGACCCACAATGCCTTACTCGTGATGAGTAAACCCACAGTAGTATTATTCAACAGTTGTATCAACAGTAACTCACTCAGGTTGCATTAAACAAAGAAATGAACCCTCCAAATTTCCTTTTTTCCTTCAAAAATGCTTCACGTGGTGCTCTATTATGTAACTACTATATTAGGCATAATATTGACAATACGCAAACCGCAACTTTGATTACTGTATCAAAAGTCTGTGTTCGTGTCAACTTTCAATTGCTGCGTATTTGAACGGGACACACCCATGCATGTAAACAGGCAGAGTGCCACCGAAGAAGGATGTTTCATTTGGGGTATGCACGATTTCTTTTACACACGTGGGGCTTCGAATGCATTATTTACCAGATCCCCATATCGTGTGGTTAACATTACGTAGGGCAAACGGGGCGATGTCTTAAAGAAAGGCTTATGGAACAGTGCAACAATGTAAGGAAAGGTGGTTATGGATGGTTAGCCACACACTGTAGCGCGTGCGGGTACACCTTGACGAAACCGGTCGATTAATCATAGAATCGGCACCTATTCATAGGCTGGGTGACGATTGTGTTAGTACCATGTAAATATCTCTGACAAACAAAAAACTTGTTTTCCTCAATGAAACTGTATCTGCGCATGCGTGAGTGTTGGCTCAATGTATAAATATGCGATCCTGATTGAAATACGTCATTTGTTGCAAGTTAGCGCCTCTGTGTGTCGCCTTCGTCTTGTCGAGTCTCGACAAATTTGCGCTCAATCACATTGAATATGTCGTACCAACAAGGCTGGAAGTCAGCCTTTGCTATTTGAGGCAAGAACCTATTTTGAGAAAAGTACCTATTTGAGGAAGCAACATTTTGGAAAGGAGGAGGCCTACGCCTCCTCCCTCCCTTTTAGGGTATGGCATAAGTACCTATCTAAGTACCGGGCTATTCTGGCATTCTGTGTCTGTGTATCCTATGATCCGCCGTGACGTCAGTGGTCGCCTTCGAATACACCTGTCAATTTTATCGAAATGAACTGCACGCTACGGTGCGATGATGTGCACATCATAAGAATCGGTTCTTCCCGTATTATTAATTTGGGCTCAATAATTCTTCATCATAGCTTGGGGAGTCTTAGAGTTCATATGTAATCTTTATTACATTGTCACAAAAGCCGATAGTGGTCACGGCAACCACGGTGGATCACTGCAACCGCGATGTGACGCCATTATAGGGTCTATTTCGTAGCCAGTTTCAAGCACTGGCATATCTCTTTGGATGAATACTTGACTGCCACCCAAAATGCCTATTGAGGCACTATTAACGCCATAGCGTTAAAGAGCTCGTTTCGCAGAAATTTCGGCGTCGGTGTTGGCGGTGGTTGTGAGCGAAAAATCATCATCTTGTTCGTGACCGAAAAATCGAGAAAGATTCAAATAAAATAAAGAATAAAAATTTCCGGGTCCGAATGAGGATCGAACCCAGGCCGTCTGCGGGGCAAGCAGGTGTTCTACCACACAGCCACGCTTCTGCTTGGGATTTCATTGAAAATAACTTCCTCTGCTTGGAAATGGAGTGAAAATAACTCGTGATTTACAAACACACGCGTCCTGTATACAGGTGTCACAATACAACATGTAATATCTCAGTAACATTGCGTGGTACAAGCGTACATTGCCATCGGGCGTCAGAACATGTGAATATCATAATGACATCGTGGTTCAAAGACGGCCACCCATTACAAAAGGCACACACGTTACTGCGCGTATTCCCCTTAAGACCACGTAGTGGGTGCATAACAAGTTTGCAAACATTTCCCATTCATAATTGCTCGTGGTTTAAAGCATGCTACCCATTACATAGTATCCACTAAGTGATTGAAGTACAGGGACAGGATATCGCTATCGCGTTCAACTCTTAAAGGCGAAGGTAAAGGGTCCCCCAATTTTTTAAGAAATGACCTCTTCAGCGTGTTCATCATTCACTACTGCCGCCCTCCCGTGCAAACGAGGGCGCCCAGGTGTAGGCGGCTAGATAGATATATATGTAGGTAAAAACAACCGCAGTGCCGTCGTTCGCTAAGAAATGCTTCGCATTTAAAAAAGCTTGCACCCTTCCAATCAGTTATCATTATAGAATTCCATGCAACTGCTCAGAAGTAATCCGAAGTCCTTTAAACACACGCAATCCATAATATCCCGCCGTGGTTTTCGCAAGCATCATTTCATCAGCAATTTAGCTGTTTGATTCTCCACTGAGCTACTGTTTTACAAGATATGCAGAATACGATTAATTCGAACGACCATGTTCTGTGCAACGAAGGGAGGTTCCGTCAATTTCGCTACGCTTGTTTATCTAGTTTTCCTTAACCATGGCCTCCGCGATCATCCATCCGCGGGGCTGCGTTGGCGGATGATCGCAGAGGCTATGCCTCAACATAGTGCCCTTATCCACTTTATATGTGGCTGGTGATAAAGTTGGAGAAATTACTCCCGCAGTAGCCCGCAATGTGGAAGAAGCTGTACGGGGGGGGGGGGGGGGGGGAATGTAATTTCTTTTTCTTTCTTACAGCGAGTGCAGCGCAGCATGCACTCGCTTACCTTGCTCAAAGATTGAAACGCGAAAATTCAGGGCTAAGTAGTTCTACTTTTGTTTCCACCGTCTTCAGTTCGTGTCATATCGGACACAAAAGCAAAATTGCCTTTAGCCACTTAATTTGTGTAGCCTCTTTATGCGCTTATCTAGTGGTTCCTCTTACCAGCTGTTATCCTGAAACAGCAGCCTCAAACTCGCCTCAGCTAGCGGGCTGTAGTCACAAAATTTATTGTCCGGCAAGGGCTGCTACATTGAATAATATTGGACAGGTAGGTGGGTGGGGGTGGAGCTTGCACAAAATGTCAGCTAAGGTGGCCATTTAAAGGACGGCCTTTCCAATATCTAACGCGATTTGATGTGAGAAGCGTATTGATACTGATCTCCAGAATGACAGAAACCACATTTGCACTTAAAAGCGAGTGAATTTGAGCGAGTTGGTACGTATCCATAGTTAAGAACCGAGCAAAGTAGACACGTACAAGAATACACAAACGGCTAGCGCTGCCTGTTGCATTCTTGTCCGTGCCTGCTTCGCGCTCTTTTTAACTATACAGGTCTCCACGGTTATGGTTGAACACATGGCGACCAAGTGGGGTGCTTCATGAAAGAAAAAGATGTCACTGACCAGTCAAGTATTCATAGCTGATTAACGTATTTTAAGTTAAAATAAAAAATACGGAAAAAAAGACAGTAATGAGCGAGGCCGGGCCGCATGCGGTCCGCGATCCGTATGTTTGATACCCCTGTACTAAAAGTTTTGATGCCTCGCTTCAATACGTGGGCGCCGTACATGAACGTTCATTAGCGTGTACTCACAGCCTCTGCTCTGGCTTTTCTCATAAACAATTCGTGTTATTTTCGTGTTACGCCAGCAAAGAACCTAAATGTTTCTTCATTTCGAGTATGTGACGCAGATTGACTGGGACTTCAGCTGTGAAATTTTGCTCGGTGAATAAGCACATTCAACTTTCGAAAGAAGGTAGAAAGGCAAGTGTGACCTTTCCCGCTCTGTGGACGTCTAGCTTTTTAGCGATCACTAAATATATTAGGGGCTTTTAGCTTGTACGTATACATCTTTACGTTACCGTGTTACCGGATACCGGAAGGAATCTGCGCATGCGCGTTTCTTTACGGAACGTAGACTTTTACGGAACGTAAACTACTCGCCGGATAGCTTTACGTTTTCGGCCCTATCTCACAAATCCACCTTCGTTCGTGGCTACTCGCGATATCCGCTTTGAGGAGACTCCAGCCGCCGATGCCGAGTCAAAATAAGCCGAAGTGCGAGCGATCAGCTTAGTTGTTTCAGCAGGATTGCCGAAGCTAGTGACCTAGCAAGCCGAAGCAGTAAACGTGAGAGGCCTAAAACCCCTGACATGCCCGACATGCTGGATAGGTGGCGCCATCTAGCGGGGCTAATATGAACCAGGCAAGCACAGAATTGGTATTGCAGAAACATCGTGCATTCTACTTCTGATGTGAATGCCTCGCAGTGTCAAAACTACGAATGAGTTGCCTTTTCAATCATTTCTTCCCTCAAAAACACACGGCGAAAACAAACCTGTCCATGACTGTGGTTGCACAAATCGTCACAAGATGTCGACACCATCGTCCGGTAACCTGGTATTTTATACGTTTTATACTCCTTCGCGTACATTGGGATACCTTACACGCTAAAAAACCTTTTTGATGATTTTGCCGCAGTAGTGATTCAATCTTATCTAAATTAAATATAGTTTAAATGCAGTTATCATCGCAATTTGGTGGTTTGCGCAAACGTAAAGGTATACGTTTACGTAAATACGTAAACGTTTACGTATGGTGTGCTAAAACTTTTCTAAAACATGCGTTCCGGTAAAACGGTAAACGCAATCCGGTAACCGGTAACACGGTAACGTAAAAAAGTATACGTACAAGCTAAAAGCCCCTATTCTTAGTAACAGCAGAGAGTTATTAGGGGCTTTTAGCTTTTACGTATACTACTTCTTACGTTACCGCGTTACCGTACACCGGAAGGAATCTGCGTATGCACGGGCCTTTGCGGAACGTATACTTTTACAGACTTTACGTTTGCTGCCCTACCTCGCAAATACACCTTCGTTCATGGCTACTCGCGATCAGGGGCGAGCCAGAAAGTGTTTTTTTTTTAAATGCGAATGCATTTCTTAGTCAGGGCTATGTCAGGCGGCGTTGTCCGGTGTTGTCCGCGGGGAGGAGGATAGGTTGAGGAGGTGTCCGCGCGCCGGCAGCTGTTATCTCTCCGCTCTCACTCTCTCTCCCATAGCAAAAGCTGCGGGCGCGCGCGCTTATCCTCGCCGCTAGCAAAGTGGAGAGGAGGAGCGCGCTCTGGCGCGTGAGGGCGCTCGCATCGCGGGAGCTCAACGGAGCTACCGCGCTAAATAAAAGAAAAAGAAAAAATTACACCATCTCCCGCTAAAGGGAACCATGTGTAGATGTGAAGCAGCGGGCGCTAACGCTTACACTGGCGGTGGCGTTGACGCTGGCGCTATCGCAGCGTTGCGCAGGAGAGAAAACTGAGGAGGCGCAAAGCACGCAGTGATGGAGCGGTGTTTCCTACTGGAACATGCCAATCGCTGCTAATGGGAATGAGAGACAGAAGACTCCGACTGGACACAGAGACCCGCAGTCGGCTTTTAGTTAACGCGCACGCTGCGAATTTTTATTGTTCAACAACGCACAGGAGAAATATCCCACCGGCACCACATTGGAGGTCAAGATCCATTGCCATATATACGGGATGGACAATGAACGGTTGTGCAGCGCGAGCAGTCGGTTTTTTTCAACCAAGAAACTCGCTAGCAGACGCTGCCTGCGTCGGCGTCTCGAGGCGAGAGAGGGGGGTAGCGTAGGAGAGGAGAGAGAGGGGGGGGCGCGCATGCGCAGTGGGGGGTGTGGACGCTGTGGGCAGGGATGCCTAGAGGAGAGAGGGGGGAGCGTATTAGAGGAGAGAGAGGGGGGACGCGCATGCGCAGTGGGAGCGCGGGGGAGGGGATGCCTAGAGGAGAGAGGGGGGGAGCGTAGGAGGGGAGAGAGGAGGGGAGGCGCATGCGCAGTGAAGGTGTGGTTGCCGCGGGGAGGGATGCCTAGAGGAGAGAGAGGGGGAGAGGAGGTTTTTTTTATTTTTTTATTTTTTTTTTTGAAAGGTTTGCGCATGCGCAGTAAGGGTGGTCACGCCGGCACACCACCACCACCACCACCACCACCACCACCGGATTAAGCTTCGCCATAAGATGCTTCACATCTAAAACAGGCGCTGCGCCGTGCTCCCGACCGGGCTGCAGAAATTAGGCGCCTTTTCCTTCTTCGAACCACAACCACCATATATAAATGGAGTGAAGCGCGCGCGAAATGCATTCGCATTTCCTCACGATTCCCCTTCGGGGAGGTGGGGGGCATTTTAAATGCGAATGCATTTCTTAGTCGGGCTATGTCAGGCGGCGTTGTCCGGCGTTGTCCGCGGGGAGGAGGATAGGTTGAGGAGGTGTCCGCGCGCCGGCAGGTGTTATCTCTCCGCTCTCACTCTCTCTCCCATAGCAAAAGCTGCGGGCGCGCGCGCTTATCCTCGCCCCTAGCAAAGTGGAGAGGAGGAGCGCGCTCTGGCGCGTGAGGGCGCTCGCATCGCGGGCGCCCTCACGAAAGAGACATGGCAAGTAAGAAAGAGACATGGCAAGTAAGTAGCATCGATTGATGAGCGTAATTTACTTAGCAATATGCTGCAAAACTGCCCGTACGCAAACTATAATTTTAAACGCATGTTTGTTCTGTCAACGAGAAAGAGCGTCTTTGATTCGCTACAATAATTGTGTTTTCTTTGTTTCAACTAATTATAAATCTGTGATCAATGGAAATTAAAAACAGTTATTTGCATTTGGAGGCTTCATTACTGAGGGAGGGACCTGCTCGCTGTTCTCGCCCAATTAGTGACGAACGCGGGAGGGTGCGCTCACGAGGTTACCGTTAGCCAATTAACGAAGAAAAATGTCCATGCTCTCCTGTGAACAAAGGAGCGTATTTTAGCAATAGGAATACCAGCATGACATCTCACAAACTGACCACACTGGAAGAGTCTCCAATTAAAGAGCTAGGTCCAATTAATGAGCACGAGCAGCACGCGATGGAACCAAAAAGATATTTACCCGAGGGGGCAACAGAAGCGCGTGAACGCAGTTCGGAATTTAAAAGAATGTACGCTGGGGATATTTAGAAAATAAGTTCCTCCGCCGCGTTGTGTGTTCATAATTTGATGTAGCGTCTGATTTTCCAAAATGCGTCTTGTGAACAAACACCACGGTATCCGAAAAGAAAAACGGCAGCTGTAAAGACTGCGTTTAACATGTTCTGCCTCTTGTTCACCTGTGCGAGCGACGCATCCTACATTTATGAAGTCAAATACAATGCACAAATGCTAGGTTTTCACGTTGTCAAAACAGGTCCCAAGTCCAGAAAGCTGTTCGCGCGTAAGGTGCCGCAGTGGGATTTCTAATATACGCCGGCACCAGTGTGCGATTTGTTGCTTACAAAACGCGAAATGGTAGCTAATGTACCGACTAACCACAAACTATTTTTACTACACATCTTACGTACGAACAGCTGTGTGAATCTGCGCCCAGAATTGTCGCATTTCCAAGCAAGCACAAGCAATCGCTTCGACGCACCGCATGCGGGCCGGGCGCGTCTTGCGAGTCTCGCCCAATAATGGAGGCCGGGAGTGACGGGCGAGGAGGAAACGGCGCTGAGAGGAGGAGTTTGCGCTACCTTTGAAAAATAGAGGGACCTTAGGGAGCTCAACGGAGCTACCGCGCTAAAAAAAAAAAGAAAACAGGCGCTGCGCCGTGCTCCCGACCGGGCTGCAGAAATTAGGCGCCTTTTTCCTTCTTCGAACCACAACCACCATATATAAATGGAGTGAAGCGCGCGCGAAATGCATTCGCATTTCCTCACGATCCCCCTTCGGGGAGGTGGGGGGCATTTTTTTTTTTTTTTGGCGGCGAGGGGGGGGGGGGGGCTTCTTGATTTCGGGTTCGGGAGGGAGAGGGCACCTCACTGAAATGGTCATTTTTCGCTCTGTATGCCATGGCGAAAACAAATTTCGGGGGGGGGGGGGGGGGGCACGTGCTCGGTGTGCCACCCTTTGGCTACGACACTGCTCGCGATATCCGCACTGCGGAGATTCCAGCCGTCGAGTCAAATAAGCCGAAGTGCGAGCGTCAATGGCGATCACATTGTTTCAGCCAGATTACTGAAGCTAGAGTGGCCTAAACACCGAAGCCGTAAACGTGTGAGCCCTAAAGCACCCAGACAGGTTGGATAGGTGGCGCCATCTAGCGGGACCAAGATGAACCAGGCAAACAATTGTTATTGCAGAAACATCATGCATTCTACTTCTGGTGTAAATGCCTCGCAGCGGCATTATTACGAATGAATTGCCTTTTTGAGCATTTTTTACCTCGAAAGTATTAGGCGAAAAGAAACGTGTTTATGACTGTGTTCGCATGAGGGGTCACAAGATGTCGACACCGTCACCCGGTAACCTTGTGTTTCTTCACCCCATCGGCCATACGAGGATACTGTACACGATAGAAGACCTCTCGTGATTTTGCCGCAGTGGTGGTTCAGTCTTATATAGGGTAAATATAGTTTAAATGCATTCTGGTAACACGGTAAACGCAATCCGGAATTCCGGTAACACGGAAACGTTAAAAAGTATACGTACAAGGTAAAAGTTCCTATTGTAGCCCGATAGGCTCCCGTTTACGTACCCAAGCCTTATACAAAAGGAAAACTAGTGATAAAAAATAACTTGTTTGTCTGGTTTCACCGGTGCAGAAATCCATGGGAACAATCGGATGGCATTTGCAAGAATTTAGAAAAAAAAGAGGTGGCTATTTTAACCTACTCTAATATTTCTCCACATTGCGGAGAGTGTAAGTGCATGCCGAAGTTCGCTGAATGCATAGTTTCGTACCGGCACAGGAATGAAGAAACGTGTTTAATGATTGAGGCTTGGCATATCGATAATAGTGGTAGCGTATGCGTGAGTCAAGCAGAGCGACGAAATCAGGAGTCATGCGTCGATTAACTTGCAGAAAAAAGTAGTTAAATGCCTTAATAGTTGTCTGTCACGTCGATCCGCAGGCGTGCCGGATTGATAGGTATATGCATATTTCATGGGCATGCGCATATAAGCGTTCGCGCCCACTTTCTTTTCTGCCGTTGTGCGCCTTTGAATTTTTTTAGCCGGCATCTGGCGTCTTGAATTCTTTCTTCTGTCCAAGTTTGCCCGCCCCGTCTTTTAGAAGGAATACCTACCAGCTAGCTCAACTCTTTATCCCCTTCAGGCGCGAATTATGCACTGTCTACGAATAGGGTCCAATTCACAGAGCACAACTCCAAGGCACTCAATACTACATTCCAAGAAATAAAATGAAGCGATGTGTTGTTTTGCGTGAGTTTCAGTCATGAATTGCTGTTACTATGTAATTAGATATTTCATTTTTCTTCAGTCAGTCACGTTCCACGTTGACATGAAAAGAACGAAATCATATGCTATAAATGCGTGCGCATGTAACTTTTCGTTGCACTCATTTCAGGAAAAGAAAAGAAGTACTTTTGACATTGATTATGGAACGGGGCACATCGAACAACCCATCGAACCAAACTGATTGATTACAGTCATATGCGGCACGCTGAAGTTATGTCAAGACATACTGACTATGGAGAAGGTTCAGTTCAACTAATGAGCACTGTCTCTTGCGCTCTTTTCGCCACTAGTTGACATAACTAGCATAAACAAGTTGCGCACACAAACTTAGCCACCGCCGCTGAAGGGGTTATTCTAGGCACGGTTGAGGCATGCACCGTGAACTGAAGCTAGGCCAACAATTGAGGAGGCGATGCGCACGTGGTCCCATTACGCTATCGCTTTGTACTATTGAAAGCGAAGCTCAAGCGTCCTTCAAGTTTTTTAAATGCGAATGCATTTCATAGTCGGGCTATGTCAGGCGTCCAGCGTTGGCGTTGGCGTTGTCCGCGGAGGAGGAGGAGGAGGACAGGTTGAGGAGGTGACCACCCTTACTGCGCATGCGCAAACCCTTTCAAAAAAAAATAAAAATAAAAAACCTCCTCTTTCCCTCTCTCTCCTCTAGGCATCCCTCCCCGCGGCAACCACACCCTCACTGCGCATGCGCCTCCCCTCCTCTCTCCCCCTGCTACGCTCCCCCTCTCTCCTCTAGGCATCCCTGCCCGCGCCGTCCACACTCCCACTGCGCATGCGCGTCCCACCTCTCTTCTCCTCTCCTACGCTCCCCCTCTCTTCTCTAGGCATCTCTGCCCGCAGCGTCCACACTCCCCACTGCGCATGCGCGCCCCCCTCTCTCTCTCCTCTCCTACGCTCCCCCCCCTCTCCCTCTCTCGGCTCGCGACGCCGACACAGGCAGCGTCTGCTAGCGAGTTTCTTGGTTGAAAAAACCGACTGCTCGCGCTGCACAACCGTTCACTGGCCACCCCGTATATATGGCAATGAATCTTGACTTCCAAGGTGGTGCCGGTGGGAGATTTCTCCTGTGCGTTGTTGAACAATAAAAATTCGCAGCGTGCGGGTGAACTAAAAGCGGACTGCGGCGGAGCTCGGCGGAGCTATACATGAAAAAAAAAATTTAAAAAATAAATAAAAAACAATTAAAAAAAAACAAGAAAAAGCAAAAAAAAAGGGCGCTGCGCCTTGCTCCCGACCGGGCTGCAGAAATCAGGCGCCTTTTCCTTCTTCGAACCACAACCACCATATATAAATGGAGTGAAGCGCGCGCGAAATGCATTCGCATTTCCTCACGATTCCCTTCGGGGAGGTGGGCGCATTTTTTTATTCTCTCCTGAGCATAGGTTGGCAAAACTAGTGGAGCTCACTCAGACTCACTCATGAAATACATTTTGCGCTTTGGACTCACTCGGACTCAGACTCACCAAAATTTTCCTGAGCCGAACTCACTCGGATTCACACTCACGAAAATTTTCTTCAACCGGACTCACGCGGACTCAAACTCACCAACACATTACTCACCCGGACTCGCTGAGACTCAGACTCACGGCTCAATCTGAGTCTGAGTGAGTCCGAGCGAGTCGACTCATGAGTGAGTTCACCGACCTATGCTCCTGAGCTCCTATCTTACAGGATATACAGAATACAATTAGTTCGAATCATCACGCTCTGCGAAGCCAAGTGAGGTCCTGTCAGTTCTTCCAATCTATAACCGTGGCTTCCGCGGCCATCTACCCTCTACGCTCCGTCGACGTGTGATCGCAGAGCCTACGCTTCAACATGTTGGCCTTGTTCCCGTTGTACGTGGCAGGTGATAAATTTCGAGATATTACTGCTGCAGTAGCCCGCTATGTAGACGTAGTTGTACGTGGGGTGTTGTAAGTTTTTTTTTCTTACAGCGAATGTAGCGCAGCATGTATTCGCTTACGGGTTAAAACGCGACAATTTGAGACTACGTAATGCATCTGCTTTTGTTTCCACCTTTCTTCAGTTGATGTCATATTGGACACAGAAGCCAGAATTACATTTAGTGAGCTGATTTGTAGCCACATTACATGGCTATAAAAAGCGGTTGCACTTACCAGTGATTATACTAAAGCGTGGTCTCAACGTCACTTCTGCTAGCGGGCCTCAGTCACAAACTTTAGTGCTTCGCAAGAGCCGGGAAAGTGAAGAATATCGGAGGAGGGAATAGGTGGGTGGAGGGAAGGGGGGATGGGTATAGAATTCGTAAAGAATGACAGCTTCTATTGCCATTTGAAAGAAGGCGTTTTGAATATGCCATATATTGGTCATTTGTGAAGGCGATTAGACATCACTGACATGTGGGTTATTCCATGCCAAATGTTCCGGTCATTATGGCTACCATCTCAAATGCACTCGAAAAAAGCTCTGCTGATTTCTTGAATTGAAAACAGTGAAATGCTAGAATATTTCGGAGAGAAAAAATATTTCGGTCACGTGGGAGCTTTCCGAATTTCGAAGATTATTGTCCTGGTATTGTTTGTCAAAAAATCTTATTAGGGTATCACTTCTTGTTTTAATACCACATTTGGCTTACTTATTACGGAAACGCGTTTGTCTAAGGTGTTCGAAGATCAACAATATTACTACAATTTTTCGGCCATATACGCCGCCAGCAATTTGCCAAAATGTTCCATGTTTGCATTGTGTGCTTATAATATTGGTATGTATGAGTCTCAGTAATGGATATTTAGTATACAGACGGAAGATTTTGCGTTAGAAATATTTTCAGGCCACTGATGCTTCTAAATTTTACGAGCAAAATCGCAAAATTGAGAAAATATCATTTTGATTGATATTGAGACGGAATTTACACCATGTGATGCCCGAATTAAAAATCATCTTTCTACTTTGCGTTTTAAGGAAGATAATTTTCGAAGTTCCCCATTGACTGCAATGGGGGACTTCAACGAGGAAGCTGCCGTACGACCAAATCGGAAAATAGCCGTCAATGGGGGAACTTCACAAATTATTTTCTGCCACAGACCTTTCACCACAAAATTTTTGAGGGAGGTGCATCTAGACTTTATTTATGTTGGTGCCTGCGTTTGTATGTGCGCGTGTAGACAAGCACATGCTAAATTGAAAAGTTCAGGGACGGGGGGGGGGGGGGAGTTTAAACGGCGGGCTCTATGCGGCGGTGCCACGGGTTTCAGACCCCTGTGCTAAAATTCGCATGTCTCACTTCAAAACCTGAACGCTTCACACGAACGTTTGTTAGGAGCATACTCGCAGTCTCTGGTGCGGCTTTCCACATCGACCACTTTTTCCGGTTACTCCAGTAAATCTCAGAAGGTTTCCTCTTTTCGTGTATGTGGGAAGTAGGATTACTGGGGCTTAAAAAGTGAAGAAGCTTGAATCTGTGAATAAACATAGTTTAACATTCTCAAGGAGGTATAAAGAAAGGTGTGACATTTTGCACTCAGTGGACGAGTAGCGTTTTAGAGATGACTATATATGTGTTTATCAATATGAGAAAGTCACTATGCACAGCAGACTCCCATTCACGAAATGAAGTTTTATACTAAAGCATAACTAGTGATAAAAAAATAACCTGTTTGTTTGGTTTGACGGGCACAGAAGTATGTTTTAGGAAACAATGTAATGAAATGTGCAAGAATGAAGAAAAAGATACGTGGCCAGAGAACTGAAAGGTTAAAAATAAACCGTATTGTCGTGGGCGGTAGGTGTTCTGCAACACTTTTCAAAATACGCGTTTCAGTTGTTTAAGTTTAAACCGACATTTAGTGTGTACTGACATTAAGCTTATGCTTAATAAATTATTAATTTCGTGTTCTTTCTGCAGCTGCGGCTATTGAACTTTTACTATTGTGATGTCCCTCAATGGCGTCAATGCTGACGCGAAGTAAGTCACAAACTACGTTCCTGTGCTAAAGTTTCAAGTGTTCTTGTGGAAATGCTGACATACCGATTGTTTTCACGGGCTAACTGAACTTGAAACGAACTTATGTGTGACGTCACCCGCCTTAGAGAAGATAAGGGCGATTCAATGCTTGTAAATGACTCAAAAAGCAGTGTCAACTGGAACACTCCCCTGATATTTATTCCGAATGGTGTATGGTTGTTTGTGGACATGTGGTTTTGCAGTGAGGCACTTAGGTCAATTAAAAATCATTTAGTGGCAAACACCATACTTTGCTGTCCTTGGTTTAATAGAAGCTTTTGACGCGGCAGCTGGTTTCTTACTTTGTGACTCAAAATTCTACAAATATGAAGCTTGCATTGTAGTGACAAAGTCACATGAATGAGGGTAATGTATATTTTTAAACATAAAATTTTGCTTATCAAACGACAACTTTGAGGATAGCCAAAATAGGTCACAGTCAGTTTTCAATATTTCTTCCTTTGATTTGCTTTATAAGCTTCTTTATACGGGAAAATATAACTTTATATAGAGAAACACCGTGAAACAACCATGCTTCTTAGAAAGTGAGAATAACTAAGGGATATATGAACAGGAGTCTCGCATGTGTTTGTCTGGGCCAGCTTTTCTGTGTTTGGTAAACGATATAGTACTCAGAGATTTATAATTGCAGCAGTGTAAGGAGCGAAAACGAAAGCTCCGTTATGGTGTATGTTCTCAGTCATCAGGAAAGAGAAGTCGAAGTTTTGCCGCTAGGGCGAGCAATCAATGTGAGAGCAACAAAGTGGAGTGTCGTACTAAGAAAGGCAAGCAAGTCACTATACACAGTGACCTTCGTGCAGTCTATCGTTTATTGCACACATCGCGAGGAAACCACAACATGTAGAAAGCTAGGCTGAGCCACCTGTTTCAGTTCCTTAAGAGATGAGCCCGCGAGCACAGGCAACCACATCTCGTATGTCAGAGTACGTCGCCAAAGCGACGCAGCCCCGTGCACTCCCGCGACAGACGGGCGGGCAACGCCCTTAGCGTATCTTTTGGGCCTTTGCGCCACCTTGCGGGTGATAGTGAAGAAGCCTCTAGTACGCCTGAAATAAAATTTGTCATTTTGTCATTTTTGCTGTAGCCTAAGGGCCTAGCGTGACCATATGGTCTGGTCACGGGCCATATTTTGTAAACTGAGAGCTCGTTCACGATGAAATTTTCAGTGTGATCTATACAGATGCAGATACGATAAAATACCACATCTGTTTTCACAAGACTCACAAAAAAAAAAAGAAACCGGTCCCTAATGGGTTAACAGAGAAAAGTGCCGGACTACTTCATCAGAGCCCGTGCGGAGTTTCGACGCGCGAACTCGACGCTGTAAACAAACAAGTCGACGAAACGCTACGCGGCAACATCATCCAGCCGTCCAAGAGTCCGTGGGCGTCACCCGTGGTGCTAGTGAAGAACAAGCATGGAGCTCTACGTTACTGCCTCTATTATCGCCGCCTGAAGGAAATCACGAAGAAGGACGTGTACCCCCCTTTCGCGTATAGACGATGCCCTGGTACGAGTTCACAACACGAAGTACTTTTCTTTGATGGGTTTCAAGACCGGCCACTGGCAATTCGAGGTTGACGAGAGAGATCGACAAAAGACTCCTTTTATAACACTAGAGGGTTTGTTCGCGGTCAAGGTGACGCTCTTCCGTCTTTGCTAGGCACCAGCGACATTTCCAACGCGTTATATATACAGTACTGGCTGGCATGAAATTGCAGACTTGCCTAGTGCACTTGGACGAGCTCGCTGTGTTTGTCTCAATCTTCGATGAGCACCTCCGGTGCCTTCAAGCTCTACTTGAAGCAATCAAAACCTCCGGACTCATCTTCAAAAGGTTTCTTTGTAGCGCACATAGACGAATGGACAAAAGGAAGACACATATAGACACAATGGGCGCTAACTTCCAACACAGTTTATTCTCGGAAACCAGGTTACATTTATGCACTCGCCTTACTAGTCACAGCCGCGTGATCATGGTGAACAAAGCAAAAAAAACCGGCAGATCCTACGCACTGTGGGAATCGATGTAATGCGAAGCAGCCAGCAAGGAGCCAATCATGCTGTACATAATATACATGTCATTATTTACATGTTAGGACCTGTCATTTCAATTCGTCATACAGTCACGTCACGCAATACAAATTTCGTTGTATATCAAGCTAAAGAAATGGACGCAAGCGCACCATGAGCGTTGCATGTAAATGGCATTGTAGATGACATGAATGCCAAGATTTTCATGTTACTACCTGCCACTTATGTTCGCTTAATTTTTTGCCTCGAATCGCAGCGAGACGTGAGACCAATCTGCCTCCGTTTCGCATGCGTTCGTATTCTCGCGCTCTGCGCATCGTGCAGACGCCATCCGCGTTCCAGCGTTTAAATTGACTGGCACTTTGTAAATTCCAAAGTGTGTTCCTCGAACGCCTGTGACCACTGAGACGGGGTCGGTCAGAATGGAATGTGATGCGCGCATCTCCCTCCTTGCATGATTAGAGACGCTGGGCACAGCGACGCAACGCAAGCAAAGCACGAGCGCTGTAGAATCCAACGCGACCGGCGTCGGTTTGCGCGCCCCCCGCGCCCACCTGCCACCATGCCAGGGCACCGCTGGAGGGACGGACGGACGGACGGACGACCGGACGGACGGACGTGAGCATGAGACATTAAATGCTTTCGCCTTAAACATTTGGTGTATATCAAGCTAGCGAAACGGCCACGAGAGTGTCATGAGCGTGGCATGCAAGTCATGTTGCACACGACATGTAATGATTTCCATATTACCACTTGTCATTTATGCTCGTCATACAATCACGTCTCTGAATACCAAATTTGGTGTATATATCAAGCTAGCGAAACGGCCACGGGAGTGCCATGAGCGTGGCATGAAAGTCATGTTGCACATGACATGTCATGATTTCCATTATTACCACTTGCCATTTATGCTCGTCATACAATCACGTCGCTGAATAGCAAATTTGGTGTATATCAAGCTAGCAAAACGGCCACGGCAGTACCATGAGCGTGATATGCAAGTCATGTTGCACATGACATGTCATGATTTCCATATTACCGCTTGTCTTTTATGCTCGTCATACAGTCACGTCACTCAATAGGAAATTTGGTGTATATCAAGCTAGCGAAATGGCCACGAGAGTGCCATGAGCGTGGCATGCAAGTCATGTTGCACATGACATGTCATGATTTCCATATGACCACTTGGCATTTATGTTCGTCATACAGTCACGTCACGCAATACCAAATTTGGTGTATATCAAGCTAGCGAAAAGGCCGTCAGCGCGCCATGAGCGTGGCATGTAAATCATGTTGTACATGACATTCAGGTCATGACTTTTATATTACCACCTGTCATTTGTGTGGGTCATGCAGAAATGTCTCGTCGTACCAATTTTTGGATATATCAAGTTAAGAAAACGGCCTCAGGAGCACTATGGCCACGGCGTGTAAATCATACTTTTCATGACAAGTTAGTAATGATTTTCATGATATGACCAGTCAGTCATGTTTGTCATACAGTCATGTTATGCCAAACCAATTTTGGTATAAATCCCATTAACGATACGGCCAGGAGAGCGCAAAGTCGTAGGCGGCTAGATAGATAGATCGATACGCTCAAAGTCGCGGAAGTTCGCTAAGAAATGCTTCGCATTTAAAAAAAACATTGGAAAGTCACGACATGCGTAGATACGGTAATTCTTTTGTTGACAGTGTCAACGACGGCTTGCTTGGTTGGTTGGTTGACCCTTTTTAATCTGGCGCAACCCACCATGGGGGATCGGCCATGAAATGGGCGGTGGCTTGTTATACATATAAATGATTTGCACGTCTTCTCTCGGACGTTCCAAAAACCAGCCACCTCGTCTTCCTCTTTCTCCTTCCCGCCTTGCCCACAGTATTTTCTTTGTGTCCACTTCTTCTTTTAGATGCGAAGCATCTTATGGCGGAGTTAAATACGTTGTGCGGCGTGACCACCCTTACAGCGCATGCCCAAACTTTCTCACGGACGTCCTCTCCTACGTTCCCCCCTCTCTCTCCTATAGGCATCCCTCCCGTGGCGTTTACACCCCCCATTGTGCGTCCCCTCCCCCCTCTCTTTCACCTCCTACGCTCCCCCTCTCTCACCTCACAACGCCGACGCAGGCAGCATCTGCTAGCAAGTTTCTTGATCGAAAAAACCGACTGCTCGCGCTGCACAGCCGTTCACTGGCCACCCCGTATATATAGGCACTGGATCTTGACTTGCAAGGTAGTGCCGGTGGGGAGATTTCTCCTGTGCGTTGTTGAACAATAAAAATTCGCAGCGTGCGCGTTAACTAAAAAGCGGATTGCGGGTCTCTGTGTCTAATCGGAGTGTTTTGTCTCTCATTGCCCATTAGCAGCGATTGGCATGTTCCAGTAGGAAACACCGGTCCATCGCTGCGTGCTTTGCGCCTCCCCAGGTTTCTCTCCTGCGCAACGCCGCGATGAGCGCCAGCGTCAATGCCGCCGCCAGTGTAAGCGTTCGCGCCCGCTGCTTCGCATCTACACATGGTTCCCTTTAGCGGGAGATGGTGTAATTTTTTTTAGCGCTGTTGTTCCGTCATGATAAAGTACCACCAACTAGCCCAAGTTTCTCTTCTAGTACTAGGCAGAGCCCCTATTCCGGAGCTCCATTGGCAAGCAACGCCGCCCGCATGCGTTGAACCAGGGCCTTTCGGTCCTTGAGGTCCTGACAGCTGAGCAGGTCCGCAGGGCTGACATAAAGGAACACACCACTCTAAATCCAAAGTTAGAGTCCAAGTCTAATACTCATCACAGTCCAATACTCATCACAGACATAAAGAGAATGTGGTCATAAACAGTAGGATGACAGGGTAATCGACTTGAGTGCCATAACTAGTGCAATGGTGGCGTAGGGATTGCACTGGAGACATCCATGAGACATGGCGGCGTTATCACTGGCCTAAAATGCCAATATGGCCATATTACGATAGTGAGATTCCTGTATTTATTTATGCAATAATTACTTAAAAGCAGCGAAAATGGTGGGACGGGGACGGCAAGAACAATGGCTTCAAGACGACAGTGATGAACTAGTAACATGTTATTATGTCACCGCCATGCCACATGTTATCGCTTGAACCGGGGAAGGGCACGAATGTTATACTTTTATTTCCCTGCGGGTTTCAGATGTTAATGCCCTTGCTATCACTGTCACGTCTTGGAGTAAACTCAAAACAAATGTGACTTCATAACTATAGACTGTGGAAATTTGAGCATGTTGGTTCATGACCTTGGAGTTCGTATAGCACAGGAGCAAGGACGGCAAACTGAACAAATGCTTCGTGAGTCGTACTGTGGTCATTTTATCGTGCTCTTCCCGCTGCTGTTAAACTGGAAGAGTAGCGCACTCACTAATCATGCCTAGCAAACTGGGAAGGCTGGTCGATCTCTCTTTGTAATTCTGCTAATATTTACTTCTCTGTCTAGCATTTTCAAGTGATGACTCACAATAAACAATACTCTAAAACCCTTTTTCGTTGCCAAGTGGCTTAAGGCAACTCAATCAGTCATAATACCAAGCCATTAAATTTACCATTTCAGAGTACAAAATCTTATAGGCAAATTTACGCACTTATTTTTTCGTCAGAATAGCTGCTACTAAGGCGAAATGTACCATTGATGGATTAAAAGGTGCAGTTGCTATAAACTCTGGCAAGGGGAGAATACATGCATCTGTTCTTTGTTTTTTTTTTTCGTACAGATCGCATGCGGTTTAAAGCGAGTCGAATGATTTTTTGTCTTTTTTTTTTGCGTTATCGCTTTTTCTTTGGTGGACATGTAATTTTAAAGTGAGTTAAAAAAAAGCTCTATTGTGTATCTTTCATGCGTTTGATGTCAGCAACGGGGCAGTTCCTCTAAAAAGGTCGTTTTGTGTGCAGCGTATTTGGAGACAGTAAACCTGTTAATGTCACATATGATGTTTTTTATGTAGCAAGGTAATAAACTTTCCCATCGTCAACATAAAAATGAAACACACATGTCCCATTTAGCAGCTACTAACAATCAAGAATCAATAATAATAACCACATTTGATTACCTTGCATATTACGGTGCCCTTCGGAGGTATCAGTGTGGCTTGTAATATAAATACGATATTATCGTATATGCGATATATGTATCATTATTGTATTGTATCATTCTTGTATATGTTCATTATTGGGAACATAGTGGCATATAATACATTCCCATTGTTATAGTTTTACCTCTGTGTATTGTCACCTCGATATGTAGTATACAAAATAGAGTTCTAACAAAAAGAACTTAGAAACATGTGGTGTGAATACACTACCATTCTTTTTTATGTAGCGAATTCAGTTAGGTTGTATTGCCCCCCAAAGAAAAACAATGCAATGGTGGGACTAAACTTCAAAAATGGTTTTCTCCACTAAAACAAAAAATGACTTCAATTAAATTTTCTGTGAACAAAGTCGCTATAATTCTTGGAACACCTTAGGGTGCTACAGACGTCTATTAAACCAAAACGGCGTTTTTGCCAAGTTCAGGATTTTATTTTCGAGTCCATGGGCCACACAGACAAAATAAAAATATTAGTAAATAGTACGTTTTATGGAGAGTTGGATAGAGTCAATTTGTGCATTTTATCGATAATCATGTTTTGTTGAAAAATTCTCGAAAACGCTACAATTTACTCAATTTTGTCTGCGCGCTAAAGAGTGGAAAATTTAAAAGGCAAAGCTATCATTAGGAACTGTCTTATAATAAACGCACGATGGTCTAAAAAATGCAAAAAAACAAGTGTTGAAAGAATGCACGAAATGGTCGATTTATAGGGAATTTTTTTTCGTACCTTGTTTTCCACCATTCATGACAGTTACGTGCGCAAACGTTGAAAAACGTAAATAGCTACGACAAGCGGCTCCATTTAGGCAAAAACCTGCATGGCTTTTGTGGCAACTGGTTCCTTGACAACGCAAATAATTTTATGTTTTTACTCAAATGACATGCTTCAGCGCGTAATAACTAACAAAATAGTTTTTCAATAGTTTTTTTTTATTTCTCGTAAAGGTCAGAACTTTACGGCATGCTTACGTTTATGCTGTGCTTATGTTTATAAACGTTATGCGTACGTTTAGCCTATACACTGCACCGTTTACAATTACGCTACGTTGAGGTTGAACCTCATGAAAATGCACAGTGTTAAATGGCAGAGCTAACCCCCCAAAAGAACTTGGAGGACGCTTGAGCTTGGCTTTCAAGAGGGAGCGCTATAGCGTAATCGAACTCTGTCCGCATCGCCATCTCAATCGCTAGCCTCGCTTCGCTTCTCCCTGCACCCCTAAACCCTGCCGCAAAGAAAGAAACGTCTGTGCGCCTGTAAACTGACCCTTTCAAACTATCCGAGAACGCCTACTGCAAGTATACTTTCGAAGTGCCCACAACGACATAACTCTTCCTTTTGCGAGATGGACGTACCCAGCTGGCGTTCGTAAGGCAACAAGCGCACGTGCGCCGCTCCACACGTTGTTGATGCTGTTGTTGATAATGGTCATTAATTGCGCCTTTGTGCTTTGTAAGTGGTGGGTCTTCAACCTAAACACTGCGCAGTTCACATGTCTTGACAGCTGTTGTGATTGTATGCTTCTGCGAAGCATGATTACGTGTGTTAATGACAGTCGTCGCACACGTAACTTTCATACAGTGCTTCTAAATGCTATCTATCTATCTATCTATCTATCTATCTATCTATCTATCTATCTATCTATCTATCTATCTATCTATCTATCTATCTATCTATCTATCTATCTATCTATCTATCTATCTATCTATCTATCTATCTATCTATCTATCTATCTATCTATCTATCTATCTATCTATCCGCCTACGTCTGAGCGCTCACCTGGTCGTTTCTATAGCTTCTAATATACCAAAAGTTGGCATAGCAGGGGATGAGTGTGTCACGAACGCGATTAACTGGTCATGACATGAATAACGCGAAGTGTCTGTCGCATACGTCATGAAATCCTTTCCCTCAGTCACGTTTGGAACATCCTCACATAACACAGTTAATTTTAGGCGGTTAGCGCCACAGGTGATCCGCAGTCTCAGTCAACATAGTAAGAACAAACACACGAATTGAAAAGTTCGGCAGATCCTACGCATTGTGAGAACCGATATTATGACCTCAACATTGAATTATCAAAACACAGCAACGCCTGGTTCTTCCACTACATAAAATAAGTTTTCGATGTGGATAGAGCATCAGGAGACCTCATTCCCACGCCGAGGACAGGAAGCGTCATACATCATTTCTTCGAAGAGAGATCCACGATTTCCAACAGATATATTTTATAATTGTCAAGAACCTTTCTCACATATGCATACGGGTTCGTAAAATGTGCGTGTGTTTTCCGTCATGACGGAAAATTATAATCACTGCGTATAAGCTTACCGCTTCTGGTGTTGCTAACAGCCATGTTGTAGGTGGCATTGTTAAGCAACTGTATTCTACTTGTTACATAACACATATCCGACTTTTCAACATATGTGTATTCGTATAACCTTTCTACACATATTTAGCGTCATTTCGTAACGTTTTGCTCCATAAAAAAAATGGCCACAGTCACTTTCCCGCCGAATGCTTCGCACAACATCCATTCCCACGGTAGGTGGGATGTACCGAATTTTTCTCTTGTGAAGGCGCACAAAGGTAGAGAAATGCACGCGGGGGGCACCACAAGTATGCTCGTGAAAAGTTCACGTTTGCAACTTTTTGTGAAGCAGCCGCCAGATGGAGTTGCACACGTGTATGTGCGAAAAAGACGTAATCTGCCATGATCAGTCATATAACAACGCTGGAATTCTTCACAGCGGCAGAAAGGTCGAACGGCTCCCACTACCAAGGAATTATCTTAGTGTGAAATACTATGAGAAAGCCACTCCATGTACGTAGGTAGCCACCACGTGTTCGAATACATGTTGTAAAACGTGTTACAGTGGTTTGTCAATATAAAAGAACGTTCTTGTGTAGTCCAGTTTCTTCTTGCGAAGAGGTACAAAGGCAGAGGCCAGAAGCACAAAGGTAGATCCCTATGTGCATGTGCATTTGTGCTTCTTCCCAAGCAAGTAATGAATTGCTTCAGAAGTGCGTAAGGAAACTTTTTGCTAAACAATGAGCCCACCATGAAATAAAGGGTGTCAATAAGGTGGACAGAAAAATGTCTGTTCGACATTTTAGTTAAGATTGTTTTTTTTGGTTCCTTGTTTCTGACGAGCATGCGTCAGAAAGCTAAGTTCACCGGACAGAATAAAGCGACAACAACAAAACAGGAGTGTCACTAAAGCACTGCTAGATAACACGTAGTGTTTAAAGTCACTTTCTTCACAGATGTATTTTCAGAAGGCAGAAGTGACAATGACTTGGAAAGTTACCTGTGTCTCATTCGTGCTTCCATATCTATGCCTTTCACTCGCAAAGAGTGATTTAGAGGAAGCTAGCGCGGCGGTGCCATTTGAAGAGAACGAGCAGTACTTTTGCCACCAGTATGCAAGCGAGGTAAGAGAATTCACCTTTCTTCATTTTAGGGGCGAAGCACCTCAGGGGTCTAGGCTTGTCGACGTGTCATGTAGCCACGGTATGTCATGTAGTCACGGTCTATCATAAAAGGCGAAAGAGGAGGATGCGTCGTATAGGTAGGAAGAACATTCTCACCGAGGGAGGCTTTGCGACGTCGCGCGTCGCATGAGTTTCGTCGCCAACTCAGGCGACGAGGCTTTGCGATGTCGGCGTCTCATGTCGTCATGGCGTGCCATGTAGTCACGGTCATAAACGCGTATGCGCCACAAGAAATGTGTCATGTGGCCACTGTCCATCATAAACAGGTATGCGCCGCAAAAATTGGGTAAGTCCCGCTACTCGCCACCAGTCCACTAAAAATGAAAAATGTAATAGTTAGCCAAGCAAGACACGCCATAGGGAACTGAAACCGGGCATGCAGTGAAAAAGAAGATCCCACACAGTGGGTGTGAGCCACAGGTGTAGGTGAACAAGAAGTAGAAGAAAAGAAAAAAAAGAAGCAGCCTCGCAGCACTGCAAAAAGAATTTCCCGAGACATCGCGAACACGTTAGTAAGTGCGTGGTTTTCACAACATGAAACGATTCGTGGATAGCTGGAAGGGCCCCTGCGATTGGCGTAACACACGGCTACCGCTCCGGAAACACTCTTTCTGCGATGAACGCTGAACTGCAAACTCTAAAGGAGCGAGAACGCATGTTTCCCCCATCCCCAAGTTTCACGTTAGTGGATCTGAAACATCCATTTCTACATGCTTCGCCCCCTCTCCAGTTCTTAGTAAAAGTTTGACGAGCAGGACTTGAATATATACTTCTATAAAACTTAGCGTAGCTTGCACTAGAGGCACAATGCTAAAGAGACAGCGCAGCTGAGGTATGTCTTTTGCTGTTTTGCTAGATTTTACGAATATTTTCTTTCTTTCTTCCTCATCGTCTTCCTTCTCTCTTTCTTTAGTGCATATTTAGAGTAAAATTTTGTTATTTGCCAGGATGATGAATTAGCTATGGGCATATAGGAAAATGTGAAGTAAATACACTTGCAGCGAAGAAACAAAAACATACAAATTGTTGTTGAGCGTGAAAACGTTTAGTACTAATGATAGGAACGTAGCATATATTAGTGCGGTACATATTAGAAAGAAACAGGACACAGACGTAGAGAAAGGTAGGCGCTACCTTTTTTAGGCGCTTACCTTTTTCACGTTTGTGTCGTGTTTCTTATATGTACCGCGCTAATACACGCTACGTTCATGGATGACCAACTCGCCTGAACAGCAACCCTTCTAATGATAGGAACTATTATGATTTATCCTGCATTTTACAGGCCGTTGATATAACTGAAAAACTTTACGTGATAATACAGAACTTCATGGTTCCCAAGTTACCACCCAAGTGCGATAGCGCTCAGCGAGTGGCAAAAATAAACGACACGCTATACAATTTTACTTTAGCTGCGGTGATTCCTCAGGCACCAAACATAACGTAAGTATATGCTATTTCATTTCATTTCATTCTTTATTCCTTAAAGGCCCCAAATAGGGGTATTACATAAAGGGTGGAATTACAGAGAACAGAAAATTTTTATGATGTCAGTAATGCAGACACTTCTTCAGTGAACTCAGATGAGCTGGTGACAGCAGCGATGTCGTAGGGAAGGCCGTTCCAATCTACAGGTACACGAGGGAGAAAAGAAGATGAAAATGGGACAGTGCGCACTTTGTGACGAGCAACATTTAAAGATTGACCGGTGCGATGTGAAACTCGCGCTGGTGGCGAGATGTGTGGAGCGAGGGCGAGGGATCTTTACAAAAATCTGTGAAATAATAAGCTGGAAATGTGACGTCTGTACGAAAGAGATGGCAAATCAGAGGCTGTTTTTAATGATGATACGCTGATATCGTATGAATATGCTGAGTGAATGAACCTAGTGGCGCGATTTTGAACGGATTCAAGGGCATTGGTGAGGTAAGTTTCATGTGGGCACCAGATAGAAGAAGCGTATTCGAGTGCAGGTCTGATGAAAGATGTGTATGCTAAAAGTTTTACGTGGGGGGGGAGCTTTTAAGTGACGTTTAAAGAATCCTAGCTTTTTGTTAGCAGATGCTATGACGTTGTTAATATGTAAACACCAATTAAGGTCGCTAGATATAGTGACACCTTAGTATTTGAAGGATTTGACTCATTCAATGGGTTCATCATGTATTATATAAGATGAGATGAAAGGTGTACGACGACGGGTTATTGACATAACCTTGCACTTAGAAGGGTTTAGTAACATTAGCCAGTCATCACACCAGTTTTGAATATTGTTGAGGTCAGTTTGAAGCAAAATTTGGTCATTTGTATTAGATATAGTACGATAAACAACACAATCGTCTGCAAATATGCGAATATTACTGGAGACACAAAGGGGTAGATCATTAATATATATTAAGAAAAAGTGGAGACCTAACACAGAGCCTTGTGGAACGCCTGATGTTACTGGGAGTGGGTTAGAAGAGTTATTGTTTATTTGCACAGATTGAGAGCGGTTTGTAAGGAATTACTTGATCCACCTCAGAACGTTAGGATGAAGGTTCACGTGTGAAAGTTTTAGTAGTAGCCGTTGATGAGCTACCTTGTCAAACGCCTTAGCGAAGTCGAGGAAAATTACATCAGTCTGTGTGTTAATATCGAGGTTCAAATGTAGATAATGAACGAAGATGGCTAATTGAGTTTCACATGATAGTCCTTTTCGGAACCCATGTTGTGAAGAATGAAACAATTATTTAGAGTCAAGAAAATCCATAATGAGAGAGAATGACATGTTCCATGAGCTTGCAAGGGGTGCTTGCTATAGAAACGGGGCGGTAGTTTAGTGGTGATTCTCTATTACCTGACTTGTAGACCGGGGCGACCTCCCCCACCTTCCATTCTGTCGGCAGGTCACCTGTGTTTAACGACTGGGAAAAGAGCAAAGTTAAAAAGGAAGCAGAAATGATTTTCATATTTTTTAAGGAGTTTTGAGGTGATTTTGTCAGGGCCAGCGGATGATGACAATTTTAGCTTGTCAATTAAGCAAGAAATACCGTCTACGCAAAAGGAAAATATCAGACATCTCTTGCATGACTAAAGTAGAAAAATCTGGAAGAGGAGTGTTGGATTCCAGGGTGAAGACTGATGAAAAGGTAGAGTTCACGGTATTCACGCACTCTAAGTCTGGTAAGGGATAACCTGTTTCGTTGGGAACAGTGATTGTTCGGTGCGATTGAGGATTAATGGTTTGCCAAAACTTTTTGGGGTTATCTGACATCATGCGATGAAGGTCATTGGGATAGAATGAGTGCTTAGTTGTGCGAATAGCATTCAAGTACGCGCGTTCTGTTTCATAGTATCTGTCCCATGCGCCTGGTCTCGCTTTCATTTTTGCAGATCTAAACAATCGTTTCTTTTTATTATCGAGTTTGTGAAGGGATTTATTATATCATGGTTGATGTCTGTTTGATTTAACGATGCATGTTGGTATATACTTTTCTGCAAGGCTGATAAGTTTGTCTTTAAAAAGAGACCAGTTATTTTCTACTGAATGCTAATGAAAGCGCGATTCGAAAGTTCCCTAAAATGCGTACAGTTCCCGGGTTATTGCATCATAATCGTCTTTATCATATCGACGAATTATCTTTTTTAATGAACGGCGTAAGATGGGAGCAACAGTGAAGGTGGCGTGGATTATTTTATGATCACTAATTTCACGAAGGTATTTATTTCAATAAATAAATAAATACTAGTAAGGCTATCAGGATGAGTGGTTAGTATAAGATCTAAAATGTTCTCGGTAGACTCGGTTACCCGTTTGGTTTCGTGACCAGTTGGGTTAGATTAAAGTTAAGGCAAACCTCAAATAAATCCTTTGAACCAGCTTGGTTTGAGCGCGGCAGCGCTGAGGACCAGTCGATGTTTCGGTAATTAAAATCACCAAAGAGTATAATACGGGCATTTGGATATTTTTTAGTTAACTGGCTTAAGATGCTGTTAAGCTTGTAAGGGAAGTCAGCCGGACAGTTTGGGGGGGGGGGGGGGGGGGGGGCGATAGCAAACACCAAGGAGTAGCAGTTGGGGACTAACGATGAATTTTAACCATAAGATTTCCAATTCCGAGGATATGTTTACTAGGGAGCAAGATAATTGTTTATTTACAGCGGTAAGAACACCGCCTTCTCTAGATCCTTGTCTATCTTTGCGAAACACTGCAAAGTTTGGAAAATCTGTAAGAATTTTCGCTTCGGAAACGTCATCACTAAGCCATGTCTCGGTGAGCACAAGAAGGTTACTTTCAGAAGATGACAAAAGACCCGATAGTATGTCACGTTTTGGAAGAAAACTACGTATGTTCGAAAAAGATAACTGATAGAAAAGGGGGCGGTTCATAATCATGTGTGGGAAGTTTAGTTGGGCGTCGGTTGTTTCGTGGTAGCTATAATTCCTTGACTTGTTGGCATGATTTGTCGAAAAAGTATCGCTTGGAACCGATATGTAAGGTTCTATGCCGTAGTGAAAAGGGTGTCGCTTTGGTTTTCCCAAACGCAAGTTTGTTTTGAAAAGTCTTCGCCAATGCTGTACGCAGTGCCTTTCAACCATCGGCCATTGCGCAACATTGCTTCCTTGGTTTTATAATTGCAGAATTCTACAATTATGGGTCGGTTATGGCCTGGATTATGGCGTCCAAGCCGATGAGCACGCTCGATGTCTTCCGTTTTAACATTGAAATTTAGATATTCAGAGCAATGCTGAACAATTATTTCCTCAGATCGCGCGAAAGTTTCGTTGGAAGAAGTGTCTGGTATGCCATAGAACAATATGTTATTACGTCTGGAGCGGTTTTCCGCATCTTCCAATCTATCTTCCAGGGAAGTTACCCGACGAGCAGTTAAATGAGAGTCGGCTTGCACGCTCTGCAGCTGTTGTCGCATGGGCTCAATGTGCTGACAGTTGGTTTCAACCGTAGCCAGTCTTTTGTTCAGTTCCGAAAGGGTGCTGGTTGTTTCTTTCAACTGAGTTTTTAAGTCTTGTATGTCTACGAGTAATTTCCACTGTCCTGACGACAGTTTTTTTAGTTCCGCCAAGACGGCAGCCATGTCGGGACCAGGGTTTGTCTCGATATCTCCAGCGAGCAGCAAAAGAGAGCGTACAACCGAAATACAGTCACAAGCAATCATTAACAAACACTGCGGGCTTGGCAAAGTAGTTATTGTTTTTAAATGCGAAGCATTTCTTAGCGAACTTCGGCGACTTGGAGCGTATATATCTATCTAGCCGCCTACGACTTTGTGCTCTCCTGGCCGTATCGTTAATGGGATTTATACCAAATTTGGTATGACATAACATAACTGTATGGCGAACATAAATGTCTGCTCATATGAAAATCATGAATAACTTGCCATGAAAAGTATGATTTACATGCCACGCTTATGGCGAGCTCCCGGCCGTTTCGTTAGCTTGATATACACCAAATTTGGGATTGAATGACGTGACTGTATGACGAGCATAAATGACAGGTGGTAATATGAAAATAATGACGTGCATGTCATGAACAACATGATTTACATGCCACGCTCATTGCGCGCTCGCGGCCGTTTCTTTAGCTTGATATACACCAAACTTGGTATTGAGTGACGTGACTATGACGAACATAAATCACAAGTGGTAATATGGAAATCATGACTTGTCATGTGCGACATGACTGGCATGCCACGCTCATGGCGCGCTCGCGGCCGTTTGGTTAGCTTGATATACACCAAACTTGGTATTGAGTGACGTGACTGTAGACGAACATAAATGACAAGTGCTAATATGCAAATCATGACATTTCATGTGCAACATGACTTGCATGCCACGTTCATGACACTCTTGTGGCCATTTTGCCAGCTTGATATACACCAAATTTTAAGGTGAAAGCCTTTAATGTCTCGTGCTCACGTCCGCCCGGTCGTCCGTCCGCCCGTCCCTCCTGCCGTGCGCTGGCACAGTGCCAGGTGGGCGCCGGGGCGCGCAAACGGACGCCGGTCGCGTTGGACTCCACAGCGCTCGCGCTTTGCTTGCGTAGCGTCGCTGTGCCTAGCGTCTCTAATCATGCAAGGAAGGAGACGCGCGCATCACGTTCCATTCTGACCGACCCCGTCTCAGTGGGCACAGGCGTTCGAGGAACACACTTTGGAACTGACAAGGTGTCCGTCAATTTAAACGGTGGAACGCGGATGGCGTCTGCACAATGCGCAGAGCGCGAGAATACGAACGCATGCGAAACGGACGCAGACTGGTCTCGCGTCTTGCTGCGATTCGAGGTAAAAAATTAAGCGAACATAAGTGGCAGGTGGTAACATGAAAATCTTGGCATGCATGTCATCTACAATGCCATTTACATGCAACGCTCATGGTGCGCTTGCGTCCAGTTCACTAGCTTGATATACACCAAAATTTGTATTGCGTGACGTGACTGTCTGACGAACACAAATGACAGGTCCTAACATGTAAATAATGACATGCATATTATGTACAGCATGATTTGCTCCTTGCTGGCTGCTTCGCATCACATCGATTCCCACAGTGCGTGGGATCTGCCGGTTTTTTTAGCATAAAGGCTGCATGATTGACTAACCTGCATGGCGAGAGGAAGTTCGTGAGACGTCTGCTTAGCGGCACAGACACCAAGCCCACAGCGGAATACAGAAGGGTGAGGCGGTTTTAAAGCCGGCGTTCCGAGTGGTGTCGCTGTCGATGGTGTCTGCCAAGATGAATTGATGGCGGTAGGTTCCGATTGCGGGGTCACCGTTCACTCCCAAGAAGTGGTGGCTGACAGGAACGATGCAAGGCACACCTGTCATCGCCACGGGCCGGCGTTGGGATAGTAGGTTCGGCACGAGGGTCCGTTGATATCGAGGAAGCGGGTAGGACAGGCATTTTTGTTGAAGGCGCGGTGCTGTTGCAGAATAGCGGCACGCACGCGCACTGCGTACTCAGCGGAGAGAAGAGGCCAGGAAGGAGCATCAGAATGGTTGCTCGGACGAACACCTGCATGGCGAGAGGAAGTTCGTGAGACGTCTGCTTAGCGGCACAGCCACCAAGCCCACAGCGGAATACAGAAGGGTAAGGCGGTTTTAAAGCCGGCGTTCTGAGTGGTGTCGCTGGCGATGGTGTCTGCCAAGATGAATTGATGACGGTAGGTTCCGATTGCGGGGTCACCGTCCACTCCCAAGTAGTGGTGGTTGACAGGAACGATGTGCGCAAGGCACACCTGTCATTGACACGGGCCGGCGTTGGGATAGTAGATTCGGCACGAGGGTCCGTTGATATCGAGGAAGCGGGTAGAACAGGCGTTTTTGTTGAAGGCGCGGTGCTGTTGCAGAATGGCGGCACGCACGCGCATTGCGTACTCAACGGTGAGAAGAGGCCAGGAAGGAGCATCAGAATGGTTGCTCGGACGATCACCTGCATGGCGAGAGGAAGTTTGCGAGACGTCTGCTTAGCGGCACAGCCACCAAGCCCACCCTATCATTTTGTATTTAAACGAATGAAAGCGTTTCGTAGTTAGAATCCCATAAATAATTTTATGTATTTTGGCAAACCCGTAGTGCCGGTGAAAGCGCTGGTCATTTCCTTCTATGAATCACACATCTTTTTTTTCTTTCAATGAGTGCGAAAGGCATCGCCGATCAACTAACTATATTATGTGTTTCAAGATATATGTCTGAAAGACATCAGAAGTAAGAAAACTTGCATATTTGCTAGCCTTAGTCACAGTTGGTTTTTATTGTGGGGTCGGACATCTAATCTGACTGTAGAAATTAGTTACGGCGTTATTATAGATACTCGTATGATTGTGTGTTACCACCGATGTGGCTTAGCACGCAGGTTTTCACGCCGCTAAGCTCGAAGGCGCGTGTTTGATTCTTTGCTTTGGCGGCCGCATTTTAGTGGGGGTGAAATGCAAAGATCACCCATGTACTTAGATTTAGGTGCCCGTTTAAGACCCCAGGTAGTTGAAATATTCGGAGCCATTCACCACATTGTCTCTCATGGTGGTATCGTGATTTTAGGACGAAAAACGCCCACAATTACTATTAAATAAAGTTTGGCGTATAAGAGAGGCGGCCTGATAAAATAAAAAAATTAACATCTTCCTGAGAAAAGTCCATTTCGCTTTAAAACTTACCAAAGGCGACAATAACCCGCTTGATACGCAACGAACACGCCATAATACTCGTCTGTCAGCTCTTCAACGCCACAACGCGGAGACAATACCACTAGATGTGTGATTCTGTCAGTCGACATCGAGTGGTTGCACAAATTATTACGCACCAGGGTTACCTTTAGTGGCTATCTTGCGCCAAATTGATTATTTTACGACACAATCTGGTGAAAACTTTTGGGCCAAATGGGAGAATTAAGTTCTTCCTGCGAAGAGCCGATTGCCGCTTTCAGGTTTGCGAGAAGCGGAAATGACATCGCTTGATGGCCAACAAACACCATTCATGCTAATCTATCACAATTTTAAGGCCGCCAACTTGAGATTATCCCACTACATATAAAAGTATGATTCTGCCAGCCAACGTCAAGTGATTGCACAGGGTATTACGCACCAGGGTTGATGGTGGTTGCTACTATTAACCAAAATGTCTATTTGACGTCACCACCTGGCGACTGAAATTTCAGATTGGCCCCCATTGCTTCTTTCTGGCTACATTGAACTTCTATTTCGGCGCATTTAGTACCCACTTTCTCCCTATTTGCCCTAAAATACACTCTCTTCCAAGCTTCCCGGTCGTGTCAGCCAATGCACGTGAATGGCCTCCACCCAGCAGGTCAGTGCGCATCGAGAGGCACCCACACGCAATCCTCGAACGCAAGCCTTCAAAGACGGGAAGACAGAGTTCGATATATGTTGGTAAACGAGTGGCTAGCGCATTACTGACGCAGCCCACAATCTATACTGACGCTACGCGCCGGTTTCTAATGCTGATGCACAGCTCGTATTCTCGTCTGAATTGACTAAAACTGATCTACAAGAAGATGAAGCTAGACTGCTCATCTTCAAGGTGATGTTGCAATTTGAAGCAGGAGTACTACCCATGAATATCGGTTTCCTGGTCCGAGGGGAAACTGCTTCAATGGGATGCAATGTTTTTGCTGACCTGTACGCTAAAATTTCCTCAATTTCCCGGTCTTTGGCAAAAACTATTCCACTTCTACATATGGCCGCCGCGGTGGTAGAGCGGTTATTGTGCACAAGGTCGCGGTTTCAATTCCGGCCGCGGCGGTCACATTTCGGTAGAGGCAAAACGCTGGAAGCCCTTGCATTGTGCGATGTTAGTGCACTTCAAAGAACACCAGATGATCAAAATTTGCGGAGCCCGTCATTACGGCGTCGCTAATAATTTATAAAAAATAATGAAGCCAAGGAATGTATAGCGGACGTTAATTATACATTTTAAAGCGTATCGTAGTAATTATGATATAAATTTGAAAAAAAGTAAAGTGGACGCGAGGAGTACTGCGCGGATGACACCACCGCGAACCAAAACTGGTGGATCGTTCGACCGACCCGGTGTGGAACAAAAAAAAAAAACCTGCCACCAACCGCTCCCTTCCTCACAGCCACCTACCAGTTTTATGACGAAATTACAACTTGCCGTCTGCAGGGACCGACTCTGGTAACCCTTAGATAACGCGCCCGATGATCTACCAATTCAGCAACGGCGGTGGTCGTCCTTTTCGTCCACCTTATCGGGTATTTATGTGCACGCAAACCTGGTAGTGTTAGTCAGTGCCACCCGTCGCCCGGACGGCGAGTGTGAAGCACACTTTTTTGTTTTAACCAGCTGGCATCACGTAGCACGTGGTCTTTCAACAAGCGGACAGCTGAAAAATAAGCCCTCGCATACCACATGGAGGCATCATGTCTGCCGGGACAAGACCATCGCTATGAATGAATGAAAGGAATTTCTAGGGCTCGTTTCTTTGTTTTATACAACTTTAATTCAAACCAACGGATAACGAAGCCAATGAAGATATAGGGGACATTAATTGTACTCTCCAAGATCAGTCTCTGCCGGCGGCAAATTGTCTTTTTCATCCTCTTTGATATTTTCACGTTCATATCACAATTACTGCAGATAACATTCCCCTACTTTCCTCGGCTTGATTGCCTGCTCTCTAATGTGGGCTTCTAACGAAGAAAAAAACTGAGCCCTTAAATTCCCCTAATTTCGTTGTGCACATACGGAACGGTACGGCGACACCTATGGCAAAAACTTACCGAGAGTGTCCATAGAATTGCTATCGAAATAAAAAAACCGCCAGGCCTGCGCGGAACGCGCAGTAACAGCGAAAACTGGAAGAGCAGCCTTTCTAGAGCTTTTTTTTAAATACTCTTCGGGCAACTACCACAAGCACACTTACATGATACCCACCACGCCATAAATCATCATAATTTTTTGTGTAGTGGGGAATCGTCCATTATGCCATTATTCGTCATTCTTCGCAAAAGGGCGGTACCCGCAACACACTTGTAGCGCATTATGTGCACTTTCTTGATGCTCTGGCTGACGACGATAAAGAATTATGCCTGAGGCTTTTGTAATGATTTGGAGCATTGAAAAACCCACTCCTTACGCAATTCGCATTGTGTGTAAACTGGTTGTTACTTCACTGTTCTAAAGCGCTTTACAACACATGTTAACGTGTTTCCTTAGCGGACATGAAGCTTGCACATGGCCAGTTTCAAACGCAGTTTCAAGCACCGGCGTAGCTAAGTGGTAGAGTGCTGGGCTACCCCGCAGAGGGCCCGGGGCCGATTCCTATTTTGGCATAAGTATTTATTTATTTATTTATTTATTTTTCTTCTTATTTCGCGCGATAGTGGTTACGGACACCGGCGGCGGCTGTGGCGGTGGTGGGAACTAACGGCGGAAAAACGGCCGTTGTTGTGATCTCATAAAAGCTTTCGGTGTAAAAAAGAGCATGACCGTGGTTTTCGGTCTGCCGGTCCCATGCCATATATATCCCATGGGGTGGGTGCCCTCCGAAGCGAGTAGTTATTTCGTTTTAGTTATTCACATGGAAGAGTTTCTTGGCAAGGCATATATATATATATATATATATATATATATATATATATATATATATATATATATATATATATATATATATATATATACAGAGAGAGAGAGAGGCGGAAAACCCTAAAGCTTTTACTTATGTCTGTTTTCCCGGTTTCTCAACCTCAGCGTCAAGTTCACCACACCTCTGGTTCTTTCTAAAACTGGAAACCACACCAAGTACAATGCTATGACATATAGATATGCATCGTGTAAGTATTGAACCCTTGGTTTATTCAGACAGCGTTTATTCTCTTGGAATGAAGAACATAACATTTTAGAGAAAGTGATGAGGTAACTAACTGCTTCAAAGGGATACTGGCTGAAATGTGAATCGCCATGTTCTGCATTATAGCTGGGCTTGTGATTGTATGGCTGTTTGTGTATTGGCTTCCTGCAGGTTATACAGACTTCGCTAATAGGCTTGAGTTGGCATGGTACTAAACCGTACATTTGGTTCCAAACACTCAGTGAAGTAGGCCTGGTTAGGCCTAGCTGTCCACGCCAGGCAGGGGAACAGTGGGAATGCATATCGGGGCTAGGAATGCATGTCCTGGCGAGATATGCACCGCTTCATCAATGATTGTACGCAAGACCACACGCACGGGCAAGACTAAAGTGGACGAGGGAGCGCCCTCCGTCGTAGTTGACATGGTAGAACACCGGACGGGTAATTCTAAGATTGTGGGTTTGTATCTCGCCGACCGAAAAGGTTGATTTCTCGTCCACTTCAATTCCTTTCATGTTCAGTGAGAATCACTATACTACAGTTAAGAAACCACAAATAATGTACCCGATGCTTTCCTTGGCTTAATTGTCTGTCGGTTTCTTTAGAAAACGAGAACCTCCGACAATTCCCTTTCTTCAATGAAGACTAGCAGCTAACTTTTTCGAAACCGAGCTTGCGTAACTCTACAAGAGGCTGGTGTAAGCTAATGCGGCCTCGCCACGCTTAGAAGCGGTGTTCGTGTAGTCTGTCGTCTCAACTCGAAACGGTGAGAGAAGAGCACGTAGAAAGATATACCAGCCGTTGTTGACGTCAGCGCAGCGCTCGCGACCCGCTCCTTTACAATCAAAGGTCGCAGTTGCTGCTTTCGAGCGACGCAGCAGGGGAATGGAAGTCCACAGAGGTCAGATACATTAAAAAGCCTGGGAAATCCCCCCAACATCAAATGCTTGGAACCCATTTCCTTACTGCTTGTGTAGAGAAGACACTAAAACATTTATCTTTAGACAGACTACAAGCACGTTTGGAAGAAAACAATCTGCCCAACGCAATGGTCTGATTTCACCCGGATCTCTGCACCCAAGCCATGCATATTGCTGTAAATTTAAGGACACACATGCACCGACCGCATGGAACTCGCCCACTGTTATCCTTGCATAAGATCATAAAGGGGCGTGCAACAATGTAAAACCCCGCTATATATTCCAATGCCAAAAAACTAGATGGTTGCGTTGGGACGTTCAACTGTTTAAAGGATTTCCTGGTGGACTGCAAGGCTGCTTTGAAAATAGGTCATACCAAATGCTCTTTCCTGAATTAAGCACCCCTCTTTAATATCGCCTGCATCGAACTGCCTCCCCCCCCCCACCCCCCTTTTGCCCATGGTAAATGAGATACAGATACAACGTGGGCTTTACACCGATATTACCGCGTCCTCTTTTACGGGCTATATTGAATTGACGGAGGATAGGCTATAAGACCCGGCGGACATTGTTAAGAGACAGAGAGAGAGATAAGAATAGAAGAAGGGCAGGGAGGTTAACCCCAGTGCAAGGTATAGCCTGGTGGGCTATACCTTGCACAGGAAAAGGGGGGAGCGAAGGAAAGTTACAGAGGCGGAGAGAAAAGTCACAGAGACGACGTAACACTTCCACGTTTGACATGACCAACGACGAATCACACCGGTGTACTTGAGAAAACGCAACAGCGCTTTCGTTACCTTGCGGAACTCTGATGGACAGCCCCATGTGTCTAATACCTTCTCGGCAGTAAAGGCGGTTCCGTCCAGTTTATGTAGAACAGTGCTGAGGTGAAGCCTTTCGTTTGCGTATGTCGAGAAGCAACACAAATTGTGCTAGATAGTTTCATCGATGCCACAGTCGTTGCACTGGGCGTTGTCGGCCATCCGAATCTTAAATGAGTAGGTGGTGGGGAAAGCTACACCCAGACGCAGGCGGCACAACACTGTACCTTCCTCCCAGGAAATGCCAGGTCGAAGCCGCAGTCGTAGAGGTGGGTCGAGGGAATACAGTCGATGATGTGGGAACTCTGATGATTGCCACTTCTGCAGTGCCATGTTCTGCGCCAGCTAACTTAAGTATCGAGCCGCGTGAATCTTAGATAAAGGTATAGAAACAAGGTTTGATTCTACGTGTGCTTTTCTGGCAGCTTCATCAGCGAGGTCGTTGCCGGAGATACCGCAACGACTTGGTATCCACTGAAACACAACGTTGTGTCCTTTTTCAATCGTGTAGTGCAGCATTTCTCGTATCTCTCCCACATGTTGTCCGTACGATCCGCGACGAAGTGCCGACGAAAGACATTGTAGAGCCGCCTTTGAATCGCACAACATTGGCCATGGATTAGCCGGTTGTTGCTTGATATAATCGACGGCAACTCGCAGGGCAACAATCTCCGAACCAGTCGATGGGCTCACGTGACAAAGTATGTGAGGTTGATGTGTCGTGATGGGATGACGGTGGCACCGGTGGAGCTGGTCTGGGTGGTATAGCCATCCGTGTAAACGTCAATTCTGTCAGCACAGAAAAATAGGAGGAGGAGGAAAGGAAGGACAGGGAGGTTAGCCAGTCAGCATAGAAAGTGTGCTGCTTGCAGTCCAGCGCTGCTTCTTTCGAGGCCAAGGTAGAGAGGTCTTTCTTGTTTCTTATTTCTGGGACGGAAAGGCACACATCAGGTTGAAGTAAGCGCCACAAGGCTGGTGAACGCGCCGAGGTTGTAAAACCCGATGGTAACAAAGCGCGGTCAGAGCTGACGACATTGGAGAATGATGCCTGTGGTCGTTGTTCTGGCAGGTATGGCAGATGGCTCGACACCATCCGTGAAATATGTCGAATGTGCGCTCTCATAGCGTCAATTGTGACGTAGGTCGTAACCGGATGGTCCCGAGCCATATAACTGTTCCGGCTGTTGAGGTGCATGCATCATGCTAGGCCGAGTTAAACACGTAGTGCCTCAGCTTGCACGGTGTGCAGTTCTCGAATATTTGACATGCAAGTTTCAGAAAGCAGAGGAATGCTGTAGCACAGTAGACCAATAAAAAAATGCCACCACCTCCCCGAAGGGAAATCGTGAGGAAATGCGAATGCATTTCGCGCGCGCTTCACTCCATTTATATATGGTGGTTGTGGTTCGAAGAAGGAAAAGGCGCCTAATTTCTGCAGCCCGGTCGGGGAGCACCGCGCAGCGCCTGTTTTTTTTTTTTGCTTTTGTTCTGTTTTTTCTTCTTTTTTTTATTTACTTTTTTCTTCTTCTTGTTCTTTTTTCCTTTTTTTTATTTTTTTTAATTTTTTTTCATACATAGCTCCGCCGAGCTCCCGCAATGCTAGCGCCCTCACGCACTTGAAATGCATTCGCATTTAAAACTGGAGATGCGTAAAGCACGCAGCGATGGAGCGGTGTTTCCTACTGGAACATGCCAATCGCTGCTAATGGGCTATGAGAGACAGAAGACTCCGACTGGACACAGAGACCCGCAGTCGGCTTTTAGTTAACGCGCACGCTGCGAATTTTTATTGTTCAACAACGCACAGGAGAAATCTCCCACCGGCACCACCTTGGAGGTCAAGATCCATTGCCATATATACGGGATGGACAGTGAACGGTTGTGCAGCGCGAGCAGTCGGTTTTTTGAACCAAGAAACTCGCTAGCAGACGCTGCCTGCGTCGGCGTCGCGAGGCGAGAGAGGGGGGTAGCGTAGGAGAGGAGAGAGAGGGGGGGGGGGACGCGCATGCGCAGTGGGGGGTGTGGACGCTGTGGGCAGGGATGCCTAGAGGAGGGAGGGGGGAGCGTATTAGAGGAGAGAGAGGGGGACGCGCATGCGCAGTGGGAGTGCGGGGAGGGATGCCTAGAGGAGAGAGAGGGGGGAGCATAGGAGGGGAGAGAGGAGGGGAGGCGCATGCGCAGTGAGGGTGCGGTTGCCGCGGGGAGGGATGCCTAGAGGAGAGAGGGGGAGAGAGGAGGTTTTTTATTTATATTTTTTTAAAGGGCTTGCGCATGCGCAGTATGGGTGGTCACGCCGCCCCACCACCACTACCGGATAAGATGCTTCACATCTAACACCTGCCGGCGCTTACCTCCTCAACCTGTCCTCCTCCTCCTCCTCCGCGGACAACGCTGGACAACGCTGGACAACGCCGGACAACGCCGGACAACGCCGACAACGCCGGATGCCTGACATAGCCCGACTATGAAATGCATTCGCATTTAAAAGTACTTGGTATAGCTGTAGCATGGAATTCTATGATGGACCCCATCTTTTTCCGCGACGAATTTCAGTATCTAGACAACAGATACGAGTTTCGCTTTCGAGTGAAATACGTGAGGGCTCCATGAGAGGTCTCGGTCAACAATGACACGTAAAAAACGACGACTGGTCATCGCTTTTCGCGTGAAGGCCACCAGTGCACATTTGTCTGTTAATATTGTTAGGCCTTGCGTACGAAGATAGTCAGATGCTTTTGGCGCTGCCCTTTGTAGCTTTGCTCGAACCTGTAGAAGTGTCACAGCTGATGCCCAGACGCAGATGTTATCAGCGTATGTCGAAACACTGAATGTTTCCGGCAGCGCTTCCGCCAGGCCAAGCAGAGCAAGGTTGAACAGAACCGGGCTTAAAATACCGCCTTGCGGGACGCCGCGGCACGATCCGTGGTCGGATGTCGGGCCATCTTCAATATCTACAAAAAAGGGATCTTCGTGTCAGGTAGCTTCGGATCCATCGAAATATTAGCCCTCCATGCTCAATTAACACAAGCGTATCTAATATAGCTTTATCGCAAACGTTGTCATAAGCATCTTTCACATCAAGAAAGAGTGCAGCTGCTAGTCGTTTCTGTTATAACGCACGACACTCAATCAGCGAAACATCTGTGGCATTTTTTCCACAGCAGCATGGAAGCAGGCAAACCCGAGTTCACTCGTAGCGCGAGCGTCACGAGCAGGGTGAGCCGCGCTCCTTGCTGGTGATGATGATCGCAGTGTCCGATGCCACAGTTTCCTTCATTTCTGCTGCTCTACTGATAACAGATCGATGAACGGCCTCGTCACAATCCCGCCATGGAGTCGCGGTAAATGTTGTGCCATTCAAATAACCATTCCAGGCCCGTGAGAATCATGCGCTCCTTGAATTTCCCAACACAGCTGGCGAGAGCTATAGGCCGGTAAGATGTCAACACCAGAGGTGATATTCCTGCTTTTAGCAGTGGCACCAGACGGCTGCGTTTCGATTCTTGAGGTACGACGCCATCTTCCCACGACCAATTAAATAAGGTTAACAGTTGTCGTCTAGTTACTTGGCCTAGGTGACGCAGAGCCCTCTACATTATTCCATCGGGCCCTGGCGAAGAGGAACGCCTACAGAGTTTCATGGCGGCTTCTAGCTCTTCCAGAGAAAATGGAGCATCCATACCTTTATCTTGTGGACCGGGGATATCGCATAAAAGCATACCGGTGAATAGTACTGCCCCGCTGGTGATATTCGTACAGAAATCTTCTGCAACGTCGATCTGACGGCGGTTTTGAGAGTGCAAGGGCCTTGAAGAGATGACGTTGTTGGGCGCATGAGCGAAGACCCTGTAGAGTTCTTCATACACGAGACAGTAGTCATTCCCGGCAAAAAGTCCATACCACCTTCACCTGCAATGCCCATGCATCTCCAACGGTACGTAATCTCCCTCTTCCTAACCATCAAGGTGCTGAGAATGCGCTTTTAGAAAAACAAAACCATCATCATCCTTATAAACGGAAGGAAGTCGATAGTAGGGCTAATGTCACGCATGATCCAAAGAATACCTAAAATGACGGGCCGCGGGAGGAAGGAGTACTGCACCTCTCACACGTCTTCAAAGAACACCAGGAACCGGTATTTCTCTAGAGTGGGGTTGACAGGTGCACTCACTGAATTTGTATGCGTTCACTCTGAGAGAGGTGAGAGGAAAGAGTAATACATTCAAACCCACTTATAACGATACCGGTTTTAACAATATATTGGTTATAACAATAAGAAGCTGCTGCAGCGTCAACTTTTCTGTTTACTGTGGCGAAATAACCCGCTTACAACAATGCCCGCATGCCGCGTTATCGATTGTAACAATGAATTCTAGCTGTTGGGTGTTCGTGCCAATAGTTATTGTAACGCGAAATCTGTGAAGAGAGAGAAGAAAACAAAAAAGAACAAGCTGCTGAACTCACGCCCACCACCCCAACATCCCCCATGCCCCTTTTGATTTGCTTATGCTTCACCGCATAGCGCAGTGGCAATGCCGCAAATTTGACTTTAGAAATGCGCTACTGCGTGGAAGCAGCGGCGGCTTCTGTTAATGCACTTTCGGACATGCAATTTGAGTAAAAAGTTGACCCTTGGTAGACTTTCAGTGTCCGGAACTTGAGGCGTTGTCATATATTGGCTCTATAAAGCTTGTCGTGGTCCTGTGAAAGTGTGTGAATTTTCAAGCATACCTGGAAAATCGGCAGCTTTGTCATCCTTATCACTGATGTTTGTTGGGATATCCCACTCGATATGATAGTTTTCTCGCAACAGCCTGCCGTCCCCTATTTCTTTTTATTGCGATAGCAATTATATGGACACTTTCGGCTGGTTTTCGCCGTCGGCGTCGCCGTTGGCCGCCGCCGGTGTCCGCCGCCGTCATTTGCCGTATATGTATATGTATATATATATAACCGGCCCCACCCGTCGTTCGTGAGCGTGAGAAGACGCGAGAGGGGGGGGGTCCCTCGAGCGACCTTCGATTTTACGAGCGCGGGCGCGCGCGTTATCTCCCCCTTCTCGGCGGCCGACAGCGGGGGGCCGGTGTACCCTTCTACGTGCTGCGCTCTCAACGCGAAAAGAATTCTCTTAAACAAGCGTATTCTAGAGTTGCGTGAGATCGGATCCAAAAAGAGTTAGCTGCCAGCCTCACTTCGTATAACATTACAATTTTTTGCTATCGCATTCATTGCTTCACCCTTGCGGTGAAACTGTGACTTTTTTCGAGCAACCCATTAATAGCGATTATCGGTTATAACAATGAAATTTTCGTGGCACTTGAGTATTGTTATGAGTGGGTTCTATTGTATTACAAAAACTTTGAGGACACTTGTGGTTGAACGCATGGGGCTCGCATCCTCAAAAACTTGTGACGTGTGCTCAAGCGTCCTCAAAAACCTTGAGGACGCTTGAGCGCACGGGGCCCGATTACGCGAAAAGTGAACTAAGACATAACTTGCCGCTGGCAGAGACCGAACCTGCGAGCTTCGAATAACTCGTCCGATGCTTTACCAAATGAGCTGTAGCAGCGGTCATCCCCCCGTCTATTATAGGGTATATATATGCATTTTTAACGTGGGAATGTCAGTCAATGCCGCGAGTAGCCAATACAGATAGTGTAGACCACTCGAAGGTCGCAGGGGATCTTATTAGTAGTAATTGTAATGTAAATGTGAAAAAAAGAGGAGTGGACGAAAAGATAATTTGCCGCTGGCAGGGACCGAACCTGCGACCTTCGAATAAGGCGTCCGATTTGTCTGCTAGTTCTCATTAATACAGCGTAACAAAGAAAACGAACCCTTAAATTTCCACTTTATCCCGTTTGACGCTTTGACATGTGGTTATGAAGGCGTTAATGAGGGGTGAAGAAAAATACCCTGCAAAAGTGTTAGTCCAACGGAGTATTTACAGAAAAGTGTATTTAGGCAAACTAAGTACTAATACAGACTGGCTGAAGCCTTATTTTTCGCTTTAATTTGTATACCCCATGTCCCCTCTACGCTGTACAGATACAAAGTAAAGCGCATTATCCACGTATATTGACGGAACGCCGAGCTAGTATCGTAAGCCGCGTCATGGTCGCGTGTTCACCAACAAGCAGTAGGTTATGTTTATCTCTCCCTACCAAACGTGCGTTCTGCGCGTCAGCTATTTCATTGTAAGAGAAAACTTGATAAGGCTTCTCTATAGACCTATCAGTTCCACTGCAGTCGTGAAGTTTGAGAGGCTTGAAGAGTACCGTTCGTTGCCGGATGATGTTTCATTATTTCCCAGCACGTTACTTTGTCGCACTGGTTAGTTTTAATGGTGTCATGCAATCCTGGGCAGTTTCTGTAAATATTACATGTTGTTTATGTGGGAGTGAAATGGTACTATTTAGTTGCAAAGATACTTCGCAAAATAATGAGGACTATGTGCGTAACTGTTAAAAATAACGTGGTGTAATACCGCATAGAAGTTGCCTTAGCACATGTTTTGATAACACAGGTCCTTATGTTTTAGAGTGTTAGCATAAGGGTATCTATAAGCGCTAACTGTATGTTTGAAACACTTTCAGTTCTACCTCCAATGCTCAGAAAACTGATGTACTTATCACCAAATAAAGACTGTATGATATTTGTAGAGAACAGAAACTGGACTGAGAAGGCGCGTAAGTATGCCGGTGCACAACGGCCTGCGCATAAAGGCACTGGCTATGTATACGCAAAGAGTACCAATAGGCCCACTTTACACTTTTTGCTGTTTGATTGTTGTGCTTCTTTTTATTAGGACTGAATTAGATTAGGTAGACAGATCACGGTATCATTGTTAGGCCCAGAGGGCACCAAGGCTCGTCTGAGGGGTTCCCTCGTTGACATATTGCTTTTCGTTCTCGTGAATGCATCTACGAATAACCACAGCAGGGCACCCCACTCGTACACAAGTACCTAGATAAAGCAGGTGAAAAAATTGAAGGACACTTTGTACATTCCAAAGTGTGTACGGCGAAAGCGTGTGGCCATTCGACTGACTATCCCATGTCTTTTTTTTTTTCTTTTACACTCTCAGTGGGATAACACACAAACCTAATGTGTGCGTGTTTTCTTCTTTATTTTTTTTACGGCGAGTCGCACCGAGACGCGAGACTAATCGTCCTCCGTTCGCATGCGTTCGTATTTTCTCGCGCTTTGCGCATCGTGCAAACGCCATCCGCGTTCCAGCGCTTAAATTGACGAACCCTTTGTAAATTCCAAAGTGTGTTCCGCGAACGCCTTTGTCCATTGAGAAGGCGTCGGTCAGAATGATTCCAAACGCTTGGAACAGCGACGCTACGCAAGCAAAGCGCGAGCGCTGTAGAGTCCGACGCGACCGGCGTCCGTTTGCGCACCCCGGCGGCCACCTGGCTCCGTGCCAGGGCTCGGACGGACGGACGGACGGACGGACGGACGGACGGACACAGGACGGACACCGGACGGACGGACACCGGACGACACCGGACGGACGGACCCCGGACGGACACCGGACGACACCGGACGGACGGACCCGGACGGACACCGGACGGACACCGGACGGACGCCGGACGGACGGACGGACGGACACCGGACGGACGGACGGACGGACACCGGACGGACGGACCCCGGACGGACACCGGACGGACGGACCCCGTGCGGACACCGGACGACACCGGACGGACAAACCCCGGACGGACACCGGACGACACCAGACGGACGGACCCCGGACGGACACCGGACGAATACCGGACGGACGTGAGCATGAGACATTAAAGGCTTTCGCCTTAAAATAGCTTCGGCCTCAAGGATACAGATCAGAAGCTTACTCTGCGTTGACTTGGTCTGTAACCGGTCACTAAAGAATGATCTGGAGTTTCACGAAAAGTCTTGTCTGTTATCGAACGCAGTAACACTATCGGCTCCTTACGATAAATTCTCAACTATGGTCGTGTTTTCCGCTCCTCGAAGACGACATCTTGAAATATACTTCACATGAGAGCAATAACTACCGAAAAGAGTAACAACTACTGAACTATTTTGGGCTATAACGCAAGACTATCCCGTTCTGCTTCGATTAGGAATCCATCGTGAAGGCATCTATTAGGAAGCCTTCACGATAGGGAATTCTACTCATCTTTTCATTCTACTCGAGCACCTTCCAAATCATGATTATTGCTGTAGTGATTAGCGGGATACAATGCTGAAGCGATCGGCACGCAAACCTTCAGAAAAGAAAAACAACAAAGAAGAAAATGGCACAAGAATATAGCACTGATGCGAGAAATCGACCCAATTTTATAATATTTGTAAAGGAAAGAATCGACTCAAAAGCTCCAGTGACTCAAAAGCTCCAGAAATTAGGTGCTAAAAGAAGTAAAAGGCGATGACTCTTGAAGGCGCTGTAAGTACCATGTAAGTACCCAGTCCTAGGGCGGCAAACTCACTCATGAGTCGACTCGGTCAAGCTAACACAGACTCATAGCAGGCATTGAGTCTCGGTCTGAGTGAGTCCGGGTATGATATTTTGGGGAGTTTAAGCTACTAATGTCCGTCCTCGCCGTACAGCAGCAGATATAAACTGTTAATCTCCTGTGGCGCACACCCGCGTATTGCGGTCCGTGGTAGACGAGTATGAGCCACACGTATCTGGAGCAAAGGGTTTGACGACGTGCACGACAGAATTTTCACGTAATTCATGTTGTGACCAGACAGCCGTATTCCCCAAACTCTCTTACCCTTCCATGCCAATGTTGGTCTACATCAAGGTAAAGAGGCGATCACGAGAACATTCAGACGTAGGCGCCTAGATAGATAGATAGATAGATAGATAGATAGATAGATAGATAGATAGATAGATAGATAGATAGATAGATAGATAGATAGATAGATAGATAGATAGATAGATAGATAGATAGATAGATAGATAGATAGATAGATAGATAGATAGATAGATAGATAGACAAACACTCAAGGTGCCTGCAGTACACAAAGAAATGCTTCGCATTTAGAAACACTGTATGAAAGTTACGTGTGTGACGACTGTCATTAACACGTGTACTCGTATAATGCTTGACAGAAGCGTAGAATCAAAGCAGGTGTGAATGCATGCGAACTGCGCAAAAAGTGTTTAGGTTGAAGGGGCACCACTTACAAAGCACAAAGGCGCAATTAATGGCCATTATCAACAACAGCATCAAAAACGTATGGAGGTGCGCACGTGCGTGTGTTGCCTTAAGAACGCCAGCTGGGTGCGTCCACCTCGCAAAAGGAAGAATTATGTCGTTGTGGGCACTTCGCAACTATACTTGCAGTAGGCGTTCTCGGATAGTGTGAACGGGTCAGTTTACAGGCGCACAGACGTTTCTTTCTTTGCGGAATGGTTTAGGGGTCCAGCGAGAAGCGAAGCGAGGCTAGCGATTGAGAAGGCGATGCGGACAGAGTCCGATTACGCTATAGCGCTCCCTCTTGAAAGCCAAGCTCAATCGTCCTCCAAGTTCTTTGGGGGGTTAGTTCTGCCATTTAACACTGCATTTTCATGAGGTTAAACCCCAACGCAGCTTAATTGTAAACGGTGCAGTGTATAAACGTACGCATAACGTTTATGAACATAAGCACTGCATAAACGTAAGCATGTCGCAAAGCTCTGACCTCTACGAGAAATAAAAAACAAGCAGTTGAGTGATATTACACATTGCACTTGATTAAAATGCAGGCAGTCCTATGTATTTAGTTATTTCCGCTTATTCGCTCGCATGAAACGAAGTGTCGAGAGAGACATTGCTTCACATAAATCCTATTCCTTGATTTGAATATGTGAGCCCTATTTTTTTAGTTACTACATGTTGAAGCATGTCATTTGAGTAAAAACATCAAGTTATTTTCGTTATTAAGTAACCGGTTCCCACAAAAGCCATATACATTTTCGCCTAAGTGGAGCCACTTGTAGCTATTTACGTTTTTCAAACGTTTTTTGTTGCCTTTGCTTCGTTCCTAACGCAGGAGCAGCCCGCAGATCAATCACCTTGCTCGACCTTAATTTCCTTCTCAGCCTGTGGTCGCAGCCGACATGTGTAACTCTGTAGCTTCTCGGACAACATCCACAGCAGCAGGCTATAGAACAAATAAATACTTTCTCTAAAATATACCCTGACTATGAGAAATCCAAGGGACGATTTTAATAGATCGCAGCTTTGGTTGACGTGACATGCCACTTAATTTCATGGTACTGAGAACAAATTCCAGAACACAGTAATGCGATTTCGCAGAAAAACTAGCATCCTTTGCATCGTAGGTTGGCTAACGTTCATAAAATGGTTACTTACAGTGGCTTCGTCTATTGCTTTTCAGAGTGTCAGCTACTTCAGCCGGAAACTCACGCTGGTGGTACGATCCCTGAAGATTGTCTTAGTGTCTACAACCAAAATTGCCAAGGAAATAATAGGACGGTGTACTACCCGATGTGTAAAAATTTGACTGAAATAACAGTGGAGCAACTGTTTAGAATGATGAATAGAACTTCGACAGCTGCTCCTGAAAATTGTTAATTTAGACACTAAATTCTGCGAAAAGTGCCGGATTAGGCTATTATTTTATTCGCTGAAAGTAAAAAAAAATATTGTACTGGCAATATTGCTCCTTCCTCTGTAGCATGAAGTGGGCATCAGTCTTGCCATAAATATAAATAAAGGATGGGACAAAAGAACAGTATAACAAACATTAAATATATTTTACTTTTGAATTCAGACATGAAATACCGGGCACAAGTTAAATCAAGAATTGCTTATATAATTTGTATAACAAGAGGAATGGCAAGTTTGGAATACATATATAATATGCACTATTTTTATTTCATAATTGTTCGTACAAGTGTTCGTCAAAATACTGCACATCCTATACTAATAGTGATAAGAAGACAGGCGTTAAGTGCAAGACAGATCTCGCGATAAAGTTGAAGTCTGGGTCTGTTGGTATAAGACCCTAAAGCATAAACCAATTAAGACGACGGCGGACAAGGGACAGAAGTGACTCACAGAACGGATTCCAGTCGTTGTGTGTCACTTCTCTCCCTTGCCCGCTGCCTGCTTGGCTGGTTTATGCTGTAGATCTCGCGAATTTATTGCGAAGCAGTCTCGCCACGTCTCGCCACATTTCCGATACAGAAGCGTTTGATAGATTTCTTTAATAAACGTATCTTGCTCTTTAATATTGCTACGCACGAAGGAGACCGGGGCGTATACGACTGAAGGGGCGTATGCGACTGAAGGTTGTTTTGCATGCTGTTAGCCTAAAGGAGTGGTGACAGAAAATTTTGCATGCCTGTTTTTTTTTGCTCTTAATCAGTGGCTACTGACTCGTTAACAGCGGCAACGAAACTCATTTTGCCCCAACGCGATACGAATGTTTAGTATATGCTCGTATTTTACGACCGGAAGCAGTTTCGATTTCGAAGAGCACTTGGGGGCCCCGTGATTTTGTCAACCTACTCGTCAACAAATACTATCATGTGATCAGGAGAGCCAGTGACGTCACTTGCCAGCTTCTGCTGTGTTGAGCGCTGCGAGTGCTTATTTTCCTCGATCGTCATACTACGTTACTTGTCTAGTGCGTCGATGAACGAAGGAGCTGGGAGGATTGCAGAAATCAGTCAAAAATCTCGATTCACTTCGCGAATATTGTCAGTGGCTGCGATTTTCGTTCTTCTCGTCGTCGTCCAACTGAGGCGACGTTTTCCGTGAGGGTTGGAGCAGCCGCTGAAGTTAGGCGTGCTGAAAGATTTTCCGCCCCGATCATTTTCTAAAGTAGAAGGTTCAGAAGTGACGACGGAAGCAGTGAAATCATGACATTGGCGTTCGCTAACAGATTGTATGTGTAACATGCAAGTGGCGTGATGTACGCTTTACTGACTCGTATATACATCGGGCAACGAGGAGAGCGTCGCGAGAAAAGACGACGTCCATTGTGTCCATTCCTTACGTTGAAAGTATATCAGACGGTTTGGAGAGCCTTGCGTCCACTGGGCATATAAACCGTCTTTAATCCTCATTACACCTTGGCAAACGTGTTCGCTAAGCCCAAAGACCACACATCTGCGAAAGATCGAAGCGGGGTCGTTTACAAAGTACCATGCGACGCTGCTTACATCGGCGAAACAGCCAGGAAAAGATCGATGAGGCTCAAAGAACAAAAAGGGGCGTCAGTCAATCAACCCATACCACGTGTTTCAAGACAGAGCTCTTTGAACACAGATAGTAAACAGGGCATAATTTTGACTTCGACAATGTGACGACGCTTGCTAGACAACACGGCATACTTTGTACTACAACAATGCGAGGACTCTGGCTTTGGAACAAAGGTGGGGGAGAAGTCCTGGAATCGTCGCGACAAATCGGCGTGCAACAACCGCAGCGCCCTGCCGGACGTTTACAGGGACACATGTGACTAGCAGGGGACTTGGCGACCTCTACTCCTTTAGTGTCGGTGTATAGTGAGGATGCCACTCGCATAGGCGGCGAAACGTCTATGTAATTTTGCTGTATTTTTGTTGAGTTAAATCTTTTAGAATTATCAAATCACTCGGCTTTTGGAACATTTTTGCAATACTTTTGTGTTGTGATGGTCGTGACTGCAAAGTAAGGTCGTGATGGTCGTTATGAAGGTGTGATTGTAGTCACTACAAATCAAAACTGTTTGGGAAGCAGAACTGATTGTATTCGTGACAAGCAGGTAGTGTGCAAATGTTTACAAACAACACGAGAACACGAAAGTATGCGGCGCATCGCACGCACGCCGATCAATAAAAAAAGAAAATAACGGCATGGTCATTTTTCTACCAATAAAACAAAAGAATAAACGACAATCGTGCATTGCATGCATTAATCCTAGGTACAAGTAATCGCACGCGACTGGCCGAGGTCGGGTGGTACTGGATGGATAGCCTGAGACTGCCGACTGACCGCGCAAGGGTGCGTAATATACTAATACCCGCAGCGCAGAGGGAGGCGTGCAGCGCCGCTCTCCGCAGCGCGGAATCGCGACGTATCTCGGCGTGCGCATGCGCGCGCACGCAAGACGACGTGGTTGAGGAGAAACTAGAACACTGTGGGAGAAACTTTACTCCCGCTGGCACTTGCAGCAAGAGGGCGCCACGGGTAAAGCGCCCGCAAGAGAGAAAGCCACTGTTTCGAAGGAGAAACGCAGCCCGTTGCTCCATTTTCGCTCCCCCTTTTAACACGAAAGTGTTTTATGCCGGGGTCCGCCACGGCTCCTCTGACGTATTTCCGTCACGGATATGACGTTGTAAAATATAAACTATCATAATGAGATCAAAGAAAAATAGAAGAAAAAGTTCCGCCGCCGGGCGTCGAACCTACGACCTCACGCTCCGCAGCGCGCGGCGCGAGACCACTCGGCTACGGGAGCGTACGTTCCTTAGCATGCTAACGGCAAGCTATTTATACACACCATATACCGTTGGCGGTCCTCAGAGCTCCTCGACTTCAGCGCGTTTTCCTCATCACTAGCGAGATGGCGCGAAGGTGTCACGGAGCGCGCGCTCTAAAGGTCGTCGCGCCTCGCTGGGATGAGCGTGCACCTCCACGGGGCGTGGTCGGTGGTGCGCGCGCGCTTATCTCCTGATCGGGGCATTCGGGCGCTTCGCACGCCTTGTGTTTCCTCCGCAAGTTTGCTTTGAAGTTACAGTGGTTAAAGAGTGCACGAAGGTCGCTTCGTTCGCCGCAGCGGCCGCGTTTACGAATGGAGCGCGCCGCTTACACACGAAGTAATAATTGTGGCAGTTGTTCGCGCTCGTCCTGTGTATGTTTGTGCGTTCGTTTCGTGCGTCTTTGTGTTAGAGCAGCGTGCTGTAAATGTCGAGCTGTGACAGTTAGTCCGTGCTCGTCTTGCGTATGCTCATTTCGTGCGTCCTTTCTGCTTGAGGTGCGCGCGGCATGTTTCGAGCCATGGACGTCGGCAGGATTTCGTCTTGAGGGGGGCAAAACCGTGTTGCATCGCGACACGAGGTGGGGGGGGGGGGAGGGTGTAGCGCTTGTGGGGCTTCAGGGGCAGTGTTGGCGTGGCTTTGAGGGGGGGGCAAGTGCCCCCTTTGCACTCCCCCTGCCGACGCCCATGTTTCGAGCTGCTTGCCGTTCTTCACGTCACATTACAATTTGTTGCTGCAGCATTCACTCCTTCTCCCTTGTGGCGAAACAATGCACAATAAACGCTCAACTACTTATGTGAATACACGTTTCACTTTCGTGTTATACCGATTCCTTTGACAGAGGGATCAGCCATGTTTTTTTTAGAGTGTAGCTTTATGTTTAACGTCTTTAATGTTCATCGGTAGATAACATAATCTTAAATGTGATTCATTGCTCGCATTTTTATGAGTGCATACTTTTCACGGCATATTCCCTAGAAAGTCGTACCCTGGTCTCTTAACTGAGGTTGCTGCTGCGGTAGTGCATTTAACGACAGCAGGTGCCTGATGACCTTTGTGCCTAAAGGCCTTCAGGTGGCACGCGTGCTATTTCTATACTGCACTATTTTAGCAACATCATCGCTTTCATATGTTCCTCAATTATGCCCCCCGTCGACGTTTCACTGTCATAATTTTAAGCATATATATCTTACACTTCCTCCATATAGCGATTGACGGTAGACTTTCCAGCCATACTGCAACCACCTTTAGCGTCATGGCCATAATTTTAGTATTATTTAAGATTTATGCATGTTAATTACGCTTATTTAGGTCCATTTACATCCGCCTCGCACGTACCCATTGCCGTTCATCACATCATTGCATCCACAATATCTTTTATTCTCGTTCCTCATGGCCTTGGCTCTCCTAGGCCGTGAGCGGCCCTTGCGCCAGTAAACACCATTGATCATGATGAAGCCGCACCCTTAGAGATGGCGAGCTGGTCCCCCGCCGTCGGCCGAACAGAGCGGACGTGTTTTCCACGCTCCGTCCTTTTCCGAGGGGGACAGTGTCCCCCCCCGGCTTTTTGCGCACACCCTTGCTTTTTGCGCACACCCTTGCGCCCTTTTATTCTTCCTTCCTTGTCCTCTTGAGCCGCACCTTGTGTGCAGCCGTTTTCAGGGCAATCAAGACTCAAGGAAATGTAGAGCCCTCTCTCATCTCTTTATTTTATTATTTTTATTTTTTTTTAAGACATCGCCCTACGCGGCCCATAACCTTCACCTGTGATGGCGGACTCCATCCCTGAGGATCCCCCCTGACGAGATCACCGCCCGCACGCAAGCGCTAGCCGCCGCAACGAGCCGCCCCAGCGCGCCTTGAAAATCGCCTGCGACCACGATGCGAACCCGGGCACAAAAACTGAAGGCGGCTGCGAGTCGTCAACAAAAGGACTCTGCTTCTAGCACCCCCCACTTCTCGGCCACGAGTAGTTTGTACCAGGAAACTCTCGACACCGCGCCGTCGTCAGACACCCAAAGGCAAGGCCAACACCACGAAGGTCACGCAGCAAACGGCCGCGGCCACAACCGAGGAGGCCGCCGCCGCCATTTCTGCCCCACCACAGCCTGCCACACTCTATCTTGTGCCCGTACAACAGGAGGGAAGCACGACTGAGATAGCCACCATAACTGAGGGGCAGGACAACAATGAACCGGCTGCATTAACACCGGGAGTGAGCGAGGAACAGAGCAGCACCTAGTCCTCCTCTCCCATATCGTCTTCCTCGTGGGAACACAACACGTCTCCCTCCTCTTCCCCATCCCTGTCTCCCTCTCCAAGATTTCGGGGCCGTTGCGAAACCAGAACCTGCGCTGACAGACTGGGCGGCCAACGAGCTACACAAGAGACGTCGTCTGCTGCAGCCCCCAAGCGACTGCGTGCTCACTCCGCACCACCAGGAACCAGTTCTTCCCCTCGCCTCCTCCCTGCGCATGCCTGCCGCACCGCACGTCACGAAGACATCATCGGAGACGGGCACGCACATACGCCTGTGCCTCCCACTTTGCCAAGCGAGGAGGAGCAAGCGACGTCTGCTGGAAAGATAACTTTGGACTCTGTTGCGCAAACGGGAGCCCCCCTGCAGGCCACCGGGGGTAACCACATTCCCCACGAGCCCTCTCCACGTTCCTCCGGTGAAGGAACCCGCGTGCCCGAGACAGCGGCCTCTCTGCTGCCAGATAGAACGGCTTGTTTACCTCCTACCTCCTCGCCACAACCACGGCAGTCCCCTCCACTTTCCCGTTCGGAGGAGTGCACAGGCACGTCGGCTGCTATGGCCGGAGCCCCTCCAAACTCTGCCGCCATCACCACACCCCCTCCTCGTTCTGCTTTCGGCCCCATGCGTCCACTGTAGGTGCATGCCTTTACCAAAGCAGATTACGAGGGGGCCCGGTGAAAGCAGCCCCACAAAAACGGATTTCCGCGCCCGGCATCAACAGCTACAACTGCCCTTTCAAGCAAACAACCCACCAGCGCAGCTCCCGCAAGCAAGGAAAAAAGCGCCACGCCAGAAACCAGGTCGCCGCCAGCACCAATCGATATCATCGGACACCAGTTCGCGAATGAGCCCCCGTGGCTCCTCTGCCACCATCCTCTACCGCCCCAAGGGCAGGAAAAACAACTTTCTCGCCCTCAGCCGAGACGCAATTGCAGCCCAGCTCTCGAAGGTGCCCGGCACGAAGCGGGTGCGCGTAAACTTCCGCGGCAACGTTGTTGCGGTCGACCCCCCACCCGGAGCCGAGACCACCACACTCCTGGCGGTGGGAAGCACCGGGGAAGTGGCTGTCAACGCCAAGACCGCCTACAGGGGGGACTTGTACCGGCGTCCTTCATGGGGTTGACGCTGCTTTTGATGAGGAGGTCCTCAAAAACAACATTGAGAGCTCCGCTCCCCCCCCTCTCTTGCACCCGCGCCGGACGCAGTGTTCTCCTCCATTTCGCGGGCAACGCACCGCCAGCTAAGGTGGCCTTGTTTAAGCAGATTCGCCCTGTCCGTGCTCGTCGTCGTCGCCCTCTCCAGTGCGTCAGCTGTGGTGCTTACGGACACTCTCAAGCGACGTGCACCAGCTCCCCACGCTGTTCGCACTGTGGTGGCGACCACGCCCGCGACGTCTGCACCGCACCCGGCCCCAGGTGCCTGCACTGCGGCGGCCGCCATCCCGCCACCGAACCCCGATGCCCACGTTGGCAACACGAGAGGAAAGTGCTGGAAACCATGGCCTCTGCAGACCCGCCCCTCTCTCGTCGTGAGGCCGAGAGGATCCTCAAGGACGAAGAAAAAGGCGCGCCTGCTCAAGCCCTTCCAATGCCATTTCCTCGGTGGTGCAACCGGGCCGATTATTCAGCACGGTTGTTTCGCCCCCTGCCACCGTACCCTCGGCACCCGACAACGAGGTTCAAAAGGACATGATGATTGGTGCCCTGGTCGCTGCCGTGCAGGCCCTCATCGGGACACTACCGCAGGCCGGCCCTGTGTTTGAGTTATGAAACGCGGCCCTGGCCGCCCACGCTGCCCTCCACCAACATGGCTAGCGGCAAGGTGTTTCGGCCGCGGATTCTTCAATGGAACGTTCGTTCTCTCTGCTGCCGTCACGCCAAGCTGTCTACCCAACTTCTCCGACGCGAGTACGACGTCTTGCTGCTGCAGGAAACCTATGCTCGCGTCGGAACACTCAATCTGCCCGGATTCGTCGGATATCACAGCACCACGCAGTGCGAACTCGATGGGTATCGCGCACTACGATGCGGCACTCCCTTACATCCCCCTCGGCATATCGCGGGCTTCGGTGTATGTGCGCGCCGACATCCCTCACGCGGCGGTGGATATTGAGGACATTCTGTGTGACACCCTCGAAGCCGTCGCCCTGACTGTGCGCATCGGGGGCACGGACACCAGTGTCGCGACCGTGTGCGTGCGCACATCGAATTACTCGGCACGCTGGGACACCAATTTCGTGTGCCGCCTCGCAGACCGCCTCAACCACGACGCGGTCATCGGTGGCGATTTTAACTCCCACCACATCTCGTGGGGCTGTGGCGCGACGAACCACCGCGGGCGCGACCTCCTCGCTGCCGTGCAAAGAGCGGGCCTGCTCGTCCTAAACACGGGCAGCTGCACTCTCGTGCGCCGTGGTGTGTCCGACAGTACCATCGATCTGACTTTCGTGGGTGGTATGTGTAAATATGAGTGCCAACGTGCACCAGACTCTCAGGGGTCCGACCACTACCCCATCGTGGTCAGCCCTCCATCAGCTAACATCAGGTGCACTCGGACCTACATTGTGGTGAAGTGGCCGCGCTTCAGAGAACTGTGTGCTGCAGGGCCAGTCTCTATAGACTTCTTCACCGCGCTGTTCGAGTGCCACAACGCAGCCACTACCCGCTGCACCGTGCCTGCGGGCACCCCCCGCACCGGACATCTGTCTCCTAAACCTTCGGGCTGCGCGACGCAGGGCACAGATTATGGCGGTGCGATCGCAGAGTGTGGAACATTGGCGGGTGTACAACTGCATAGACGCGGTATGCCGTAGGCACGCCCGACGTCGCCACAACCAGAGCTGGGGGAGCCTCTGCTCTTCCCTGGACGACCCACAGAACCACGCTCGCGCCTGGCGTATCTTTACTGCCGTCGTCCGCATCAGAGAGCCACGCTGTCCAGCCCTCTGCGTTGCGGTTGCCATGAAAATCCCCACGCAGGAGCTCGCTGTTTTGCTGGCGGACAATTTCGCCCCTCCGGCCTGCCCAGTACCACCCACAGGACTGGCCCCTCTCCCCGCAAGCAACAGGCCGGCGCTGTTAGCTCCCGAGCGATTTTTTCCCACTGAAGGCATCCTCCTCGAGATCAGCGCACTGTGCACTGAAGATATCACCCTTAGCGAGCTGACGGTGGTGCTCAACAGCCGTAGGAAGCGATCTGCCCCGGGAGTTGACGGCATCACGTATAAGGGGCTGGGAATATTGACCATTCCATGCTGCCCCGACTGCTGGACGTCTACAATGAGGTGTGGCACACTGGAACTCCCTCCTGGCTGGAAAGAGGCGCTCGTGGTGCCGATCCAGAAGCCACGGAAGCCGGCAAAGGAGCTCTCTTCCTACCGACCGGTTTCACTCACTTCGGCTGCAAGAAAGGCCATGGAGGCCATGGCACTACGGCGCCTTCGTTGGATAACCACCGCGACCAACGCCTTCCCACCTGAGCAGAGTGGGTTCCGTCCAAGTCGCTGCACCTTCGACTCGCTCGACGACGTGATTGCCACCCTCGAGGAGGCCAAGTTCCGCGGCGAGTACGACATTCTAGTGCTCCTCGATGTAAAGAGCGCTTTCGACAGCCTGCCCCACGCATCTATTTTGGACGCTCTTCGTGACCTCGGTGTGTGTGGGCGGATGCTGTCCTACGTCGAGGGCTTCTTGGGCGACCGCACCCTTCGTGTTCGTGTGGGTTCCGCGATCAGCGGAACCCACACCCCGTCACTGCCTCGCCCCGTCACTGCTGGCGTCCCCCAGGGAATCATACTCAGTCCCTTCCTCTTTAACCTAGTACTGTCCAAGCTGCCGGATTATATCCCGTGCGACAGTCCCTGTGGAGTGCGTGCGGCGATTTACGCCGAGACATTGCGCTTTTTTGCCTGCGGCCCCGGCCACCGCCGATCCGCTCTGCTCGAGTCACTTCAGGTCGCTATCGACGCGGTCAACGCATTTCTCAGTGGGATCGGACTGACGCTCGCCTCCAACAAGATGGAGGCTCTGCTTGTCCACCCGCTGGCGTCGACACGCTTCAGCACACCCCGGCTCTCGCTCCAGGGATTCCCCATCGAATGGAGCAAGACGGTGCGCTACTTCGGAGTGACAATCGACAACCGTATCAGCTGGCGGCCTGCTGTCAACGAACTGAGGAAAGGCAACCGCAAGATACTCAGCGCGGCCGCGGATGCACCCCGGCTCTTGCCCTACGCGTCTACAACGCCGTCGCATCTGCCCGGGTCCTATACCGCGCACCGGTGGCTTCGCTGAGTGCTTGCCAGCTGGCTGCCTTGGACGCCGATCATAGGAACGTGGTACGGGAGTACTATGGACTCGCTCACACCTCCCAAGTGGGCCCTGCCCTCGCCGAGGCGGGGGAAACGTCCATATCTCTGTGGATCACCAAAACAGCGCTCAAACACGTGTGGCGCCGCAAGCAACACGGCGCAAGGTTATCGCCTGGTCGACCGGCTGTACTCTCTCCCTCACTCATCTCTGGGGCAGCGGGTGAGGGAGTACATGTCGATCGTACCGGACACGCCTACCGCAACTGGCCGGCCATCCCTTCGTGCCGCCACACGCCTCAGGTCATTCAAAAGACCCTCGCGGGCATCAAGGCAAAGGCACGCACCCCCCTCGCAGCAAAGCAACAGGAGTGCTCCCCCTCTTGCACGATCAGTGGCTGCTTGTTTACGTCGATGGCTCGGTGCTTCCGGACGGCTCTGCCGCCGCTGTCTGCGTTGCGCCGTCCGTCGGCGCGGTTCGCAAGTGCCGCCTGCCTTGCCTCGCCTCCTCCACGGCGGCTGAGCTCGCCGCCATCAACCTGGCAGCCGATTTCCTGCAGGAGCAACCATCGATCAGCGCGGCAGCTATCATCTGCGACTCCCGTGCGGCTTTGGCTGCCATCTCTCGCGAGGAGGACGGCACTCTTCTAGCGCAAAGGGTAGCCAGGCAACTCCACGCCGTGCAGCACTGCGGATGCGACCTCCCTCGCGCACAGGGTCCCCCTCACACGAGGGAATATCAGGGAACGAGGCAGCCGACCGAGCTGAAAAGGATGCGCACGACCCTAGCACTGCTTTCACCGGCTCCGTGAGCTCCTCGGACGTCGGTCGTCTCCTGATAGCCCGCTGCGTGCGTGAGCGTCATCCAGACCCTCGCGTGGCTGCCGGCACGCCGCCGCCGCGGCTCCCTCTCAAGGGACTCTCGCGAAGGGACCGCGGTTTGCTTTTTCCGTCTCCCGCACTGGCGACAACTACACCGCCGAGCGCAAGCATCGGCACTCCGGGCGTGGCAGTCCATACTGCATCGACTTTGACGACTCGGAGACACTCGACCACCTGCTGCTCGAGTGCCCTGCTGGTGACGCGAGCAGGCAAGAGATGATCGCCGTGCGGCGAACTTGAACTCCCTCGGGCAACATCGCAGAACCTCTTCCCGGCGTGCCGCCGCGAGCATCAAGCGTGCTCTCTCCGCCCTGCTGGACTTTGTTGACGGCAGTGGATTGCGTGAGCGCATCTAAGGAGTTTTCGTTATTTTATTTTGGACAGACGATTGAGTGAATCACCTTTTATTTCTTTCCTCTGCCTTGCCTATCTCCTCTCTTTTCTTTTACCTCCCCTACTCCCTCTTGGAAAGAAAGGAGCCGGAATGGGGAATCACTTGCAATCAAGCTATTCAGGGGAGTGCTGCCGAATGAAATCTTTATAGGTGGCTTTCTGGCATTCCAATCCGGGTGACAAGGATAATAAGTTAATACTACAAGAGTCCTTTGAAAATAACTACTTGCCGGGAGAGTTGCTGCACGCAGTGATGCCAATTTAGCGGATTTTCCGCTAAATCTGGCGGATTTTATTTCAATCTGACGGGAAAAAAATGTGTCTAGCGGCTAGCCGATTTTACAGCGAAAGCTGTTATGAGATCACAACAAGGGTCGTTTCTGCGCCGTAGTTGTCCGCCGCCGCCGCCGCCGCCGGTGTCCGTAACCAATATCGCACGAAATAAGAAAAAAAACTAAATAAAAAAACACCTGTGACAGGATGGGAATCGAACCCGGGTCCTCTGCGTGGCAGCCCAGCACTCTACCACTGAGCTACGCCACTGCTTCAAACTGCAGGTGCAAACTGACCCCACGCAGGCTTCATATCGGGTAAGGAATCGCGTTAACGTGTGTTGTAAAGCGTTTTAGAGCAGTAAAGTAAGAAACAGGCGTCACACAATGCGGATTTGCGTAACGAGTGAGTCGTTCAATGCTCCAACCCATTACAAAAGCCTGAGGCATAATTCTCCATCGTCGTCAGCCACAGCATCAGCAAAGTGCACATAATTCGTTACAAGAGTGTAGCGGGCACCGCGCTTTTTCTGAAGAATGACGAAGAATGGCATAGTAGACGCTTCCCCACTACACAAAAATTATGATGATTTATGGCGTAGTGGGTACCATCTAAGTGGGCTTGTAGTAGTTGCCCCAAGGGTGTTTAAAAAAGGCTAAAGGCCGCTCTCCCAGCTTTCGCTGTGGCTGTGCTGCGCGTTCTGCGCAGGCCTGGCGGCTTTTTTTTTTTTTTTTGACGGCCATTTTCATACACATAGCGGATTTCTGGCGGATGTCTCACGCAGTGCACTGATTCAAAATCGTCGGCAGCATTGCCGAGAATTTTAGAATACCTAATCAGCGAAACGTACCACTGCTTGGCAAGATCCCCTGTCCGGTAAATTGCATACAAGAAGTTGCACGGTCTGATGAATTGCGGCGATGGACCACTAAAAATTTTGCAGGGAGTGCAGGGGCACGGTGGCTATCCCTCGTCGAAATAGCCGTTTCATGGATCGTAGACCAGTGGGCCGAATTGAAGGTGCATTTGGAGATGGCGAGGCGCACTGAAAAGTGCTACGCGGCAAAAGTGCTGTAAGGTATGTACAATAATCAGATCAATCGGGGGTACTTTCTTTTTTGACACCGATTCTGACAGATGTACAGAAGTTAACAAGGCATTCGAGGCGATAGATGTGGATAAAACAAAGCTGCCGAAAGACCTCATGACCTTGCTTTCCAGCTTTCTTTATAAAATCGCGATTCCGATAAAGAACGTGGACGTTCAGATGTCCAAACGTGAGGACCACTTTAACCCCAAGCCATATCTGGGCTGCTTCCTTGAGACGTACGTTGACAGCATGAAGGCTGAGAAGACCGACGGGTTCTCTCTCGCAAATGAAGCTGTGATGTGGGAAAGATGCAT
>JALIZH010020182.1:0-22015 GCA_030522465.1 Rhipicephalus appendiculatus
CCGCCTCTTTAACCTGGTGTAGACCAAAATTATTATGGGAGTGTAAGAGGGTTTGACCAATATGTCTGGCTAGTCCTTACGGTAATAACGTGAAAATCCCGTCGCCTACGTCATCAAACCATTTCCTCCAGACACGTGGTGCACATACCCGTGTACCACGGGCCGCGGTGTGCAGGTGTGCGCCACACGTGATTGACATTTTATATCTACCCAGGATCAGCGAGGGCAGACATTGGTAATTTCAATGCGAGAGCGTTAAGAAAATTACACCATCTCCCGCTAAAGGGAACCATGTGTAGATGCGAAGCAGCGGGCGCTAACGCTTACACTGGCGGCGGCGTTCACGCTGGCGCTCATCGCAGCGTTGCGCAGGAGAGAAAACTGGGGAGGCGCAAAGCACGCAGTGATGGACCGGTGTTTCCTACCGGAACAGGCCAATCGCTGCTACTGGGCAATGACAGACAGAAGACACCGACTGGACACAGAGACCTGCAGTCCGCTTTTAGTTAACGCGCACACTGCGAATTTTTATTGTTCAACAACGCACATGAGAAATCTCCCACCGGCACCACCTTGCAGGTCAAGATCCAGCGCCATATATACGGGGTGGCCAGTGAACGGTTGTGCAGCGCGAGCAGTCGGATTTTTCAACCAAGAAACTCGCTAGCAGACGCCGCCTGCGTCGGCGCCGCGAGGCGAGAGAGGAGGGGAGCGTAGGAGAGGAGAGAGAGGGGGGGACGCGCGTGCGCAGTGGGAGTGTGGGCGCTGCGGGCAGGGATGCCTAGAGGTGAGAGGGGGGAGCGTAGGAGGGGAGAGAGGAGGGGAGGTGCATGCGCAGTAAGGGTGGTCACGCCGCACACCACCACCACCACCACCGGATTAAGCTTCGCCATAAGATGCTTCACATCTAAAAACTGGCATCGGCAAATAAATGTCAACGTCCCAGCAGGAATCTAACCCAAGCATTCCGCGTGGCAATCAAGTTTTCTACCACAGAACCACGCCAGGTATCGAAACTGCTTTGGGAAAAGACGCTATGCATGTGTAATGTTGGTGAAACGTCATTTGTGGTTGCAGTGCTGGCTATCTAATTTTATAAACATTACATATCTACTCCTATGATACAGCCGTCACGTCGGGTTAACGTCAATTGTAGTTAAGCGCCATCCACTGAAGTCGATTTATGTAGCAGTGTCCAGGGCTACTATCCTCGCAAGCACAAGCGCTACATATCAGCTTACCGCTTCTGGTGTTGGTATTACCCATGTTGCTGTTGGCATCGTTACGCAACTGTAAAGAACTGGTTGTATAAAACATATGCGACTGTTGGCGCACAACATTTGTACATATGTTTTGCGTCATGTCGTAATGTTTCGCTCCATAAAAAAAATTACTCCACAGAAACCTTCTCTCCACATGCTTTGCATGCATCGATTCCCATGGTACGTGGGTCCGCTGAATTTTTTCGTGGACAAATCACATCGCGGCCTTTCGGAAATGAATAGTCATTGCGTCTTTTCTTTCGAATTTTGGCAGATGGATTCCTCATCTTCTCCTTGTTCTGTCATTTACAATTCACATGATTAGCACAGTTGATGAAACCGAACTATAATGACCTCCGGTGAACTTCTCCGGCCGTCAGCCGAAGAGCCATTGCGTGGGTATCACTTAATGTCACTTCGTTTAGGAGAGAGCGCCAGCAGTGGCAGTGCATTAATATATGCATGTAAAGCCAGCGCAGTCTGCCCTTTGGTGCACGAGTTACCCTGTTCATTTTTAGCCACTTTCCGCAAGCGTAGCATCAAAACCACAAAATTTATGTCTCGTTAGGCAGGAAAGAGCAACTGCAGAGGTAACCGGAACAGTGAATATTGCAGAGCAGTATCATTGCAAAAGGCTAACAAATACCACATACGAGAAAGCCGCACTAATAACCTCATCTTAGTGTTTGATACCGAAATAGAGTATCCACTGAGTAGATTCGAGGAGGATGGTTTTATTATCATCAAGTTATAACGACTGAAGCGAGCAGGCTTTCTTTATCTAAACCACCAATAGCTTACTTAATGCTTATATGGGTTAAAACAAATCAAAAGTTCTACTATAACGTAATTTTTGATCCTTGCCTTACAGTTTAGTAACACGAACTTGCAGTTTTGTTATCTGCACATGAAGTTCATAGCGGTGCATGTATTCTGTAGAGCAAGGGTCTCAAACTCACCTGAGCCGCAGTCACGAAACGTAACCCCACAAGGGGCAGGACTGAGGAAATGGTGAAGAGAAGGGTGAGGGGCGGATAATGCTTAAACAAAATGTGACCTACCGTTTCCATTTTAAAAAACGCGTCTCCCAGTTCTCATATATGGCTCACTTCTGAAGGGAGTTTTATAGCTCGGGTTTCAAAACGATATTGGCACTGATTTACACAATAAATTCTGAAACATAGAGTATTCGTTCCACGGTGATGTTTCAGCTTTTAGTGACCGCTTGGGGTGTCTTACAAAAAAAGAAATGTTTTGTACCTGTGCCGTCTTGTTGCTTACCTGAACAAAGCGCTTTGATTGCACTAGACGAGAAAGTAATACGAGTACTGTTTAGTAAAGTCACACAATTTTCTTCGGTTTGAAGCCATGGGTGGCTAGCCAAAGGTCCGCGGGCCGCGGGTTCGGGATCCCTGCTGTACATAACTAAATAAATAAATAAAATAAATAAATAAATAAATAAATAAATAAATAAATAAATAAATAAATAAATAAGTAAATAAATAAATAAATAAATAGGAAATTTTAGGAGATCCGGCGATTTGTAAAAATCGACGCGATGGGAGGCAATTACTGAATAGCCGCCTACACAGCACCTTTTTTTTTTTTTTTTTTTTTTTTTTTTTTTTTTTTTTTTTTTTTTTGTTATTGCCTCAAGATAATCGTTGCGAGGTGGATAAACGACTTTGCCTACATTAAGAACTTGTAGGAATATTGAAAGCTTACCGGGCAGGTCGGCTATATTGGAGCCTCAAGGGTAGCTTATGGTAAGACGTAACGTCAGCCCTCACGATAAAGTACAGGCGTCAGTTTCATCGAAGCGAAGTGGACGCTACGGTGCGATGATCTGCATATCATAAGCAGTGGTCGTTGTCGTATTCTTATGGCGTCGAGCAACGCTTTAACATAGTTTGCTTAGTCATAGGATTGTATGCATTGTTTCTTGCATTATTGCAAAATCAGACAGCCAAGACTCGAGCCACAACTGACGCTGACCCGACATATGTTTTTAACGCGATAGCGTTAAAGAGCTCGTTTCGCAGAAATCCGAACGTCGGTGTCGGTGTCGTTGGTTGTGAGCGAAAAGTGATTATATTGTCCGTGACCGAAAAATTGAGAAAGATGCAAATAAAATATATCATAAAAAAATTCGGTTCGACATGAGAATCGAACCCAAGCCGTCTACGTGGCAAGCACGTGTTCTACCACAGAGCCGCATCATTGCTAGAAAATGCTTTGCAAAAAGAGCACTATAGGAATGTCACGTAGTGGAAGGGATCTCCTTTACGCATCTAATATTGCATGGCAGAATTCTAGAATCACACCAGGCGTCAAAACAAGTGAAGTGCGCAGCGAGTGAGTGGTTTCAGCTGCCCAACCATTGCAAATTGTGCCGCCGCGCTAGTGCACGTGGCACCTTACGGACGACTAGTGGGTACTTTACCAATTAGCGAAAGGAAGCTTTATGGCTTACGAGAACGGATTACTGGGCTAGTTTTGGGTAATTCATGTTAAGGCAGATAGCGCAAAAAAACATGGACACAAGCGAGGAATAAGTACAGCGCTTGTATCGTGTACTTATTCCTGGCTTGTGTCCGTGTTTCTTTGCGCTATCTGCCTTAACAGGATTATGTCGCAGTGGGCACTTGGCAACTGTACACCCAGTAGACATTCTATGATAGTTTGAAACGGTCAATGTTTTTCGCACAAACGTTCCATTACTTGCGGCATGGTTGAAGGCAATGCGCACGGGGCCCCATTACACTATCGCGTTCAACTCTTGAAGGCGAAGCTCAAGCGTCCTCCAATTTTTTTCCAAGCAGTTTCGAGCACTGGCGTGGTACCGTGGTAGATTACTTGAATAACACGCAGTATGTCTGTGTTCCATTCTAGATAGAACGAGCATTCTAATTTCAAAGCATTTCTCGGCGAACTGCAGGCACTTTGAGCGTTTCTATCTACGTATATATCTACCAGCCGCCTACGTATGAGTGCTCTCGTGATCGCCTCCTTAAAGTGGTGTAGACCAAAATGGTATGGGACGGTAAGAAGGTCTAATGAATGTGACTGTGCGGTCAAGACATGAATAAGGGGAAAATCTTGCCGCGTGAGTCGTCAAACCCTTTCCTCCGCACACGTGTGGCACATACCCGTATACCACGGGCCATGGTACGCGCCACAGGGGATTGACGGTTTATAGTAGGGGGTCATCGTCTTTTCTATGTGCACCGTGTCTAATTTTTGCGCTGAGCAGTTTAATATTGGAATACCAACTAGCCCAATCCCACACTTTACTTATAGTAGGGGGACAGTTTATATTGGGGGGCCAGAGGGGATTGACAGTCATTAGTAGCTAAAATGTGACAGCGTTAAGAGTAACTCACATCGGCAGCGTAGACCACAGAATGCAAAGACAAAAAACCAGGATTTAAGCAGGAATCGAACCCAAGCGTTTTGCGTGGCAATCAGGCATACTACAGAGTTACGTCAGTTATTGAAACTTCTTTGGAAAAAGACGTTATGCAGGTGTAAGGTTGGTACAACTTCAACTGTGGTTAAATTGTTATTAAACTAGACTAATTTAATCACAGAGCAATAGGTACGACATATGTAAACCTATGACACAGACGTCATGCCGGGTTAACGTCAATTGTGGTTCCAATGTTGGCTCCACTTTTATAGCAGTCTAATAAAGATTACATTTGTATTCATATGATTCAGCAAGCTATGTTCAAGCGTTGCTCGAAGCTGAGGGAATACGCTAACGAAAATTACCGTTGATATTCACATCGTCACACCGTAAAGCGCGATTCGTTTCGATAATACTGACATCAGTGCTCGAGCGTGAATGCTGACATTATGTCAGACCATAAGTTAGCCAGTTTTGTCCCCATTAAAAACCAACGTAGTAGACATTTCTGGCAAGCCCACGATGTGCACACAGCTACTGCACTTAACGTCGACCCACCTCGTAACGCTTGCCTCAAAGCTGAAGAAAAAAAGTTTGGCAGATCCCAAGTGCCATGGGAATCGATGTTATGCGAGGCATGAGGAGGCAAGGTTACTGTATTGTAATTTTTTTTATTGAGCGAAACGTTACGAAACGATGTTAAAGATGTGTGCGGACGTACGCACAGGCATATGTTCAACAGTCGCGTATGTTTCTTATAACTAGTTCTTTACAGTTGCTTAACAATGCCAACAGAAACCTGGGTATTACCAACACCAGTAGCGATAAGCTGATGTGTAGCACTTCTGCTTGCGAGGATGGTAGCCCTGGATAGTGCTTCGTGGACCAACTACAGTTGATGGCACTTAAGTATACACTTGACTTTAACCCGACATGACGCCAGCCTCATAGGAATACATATGCAATGATTATAAAATTAGATAGCCTGCACTGCAACCATAGGTCGGCAAACTCACTCATGAGTCGACTCACTCAGACTCAGATCGAGCCGTGAGTCTGAGTCTGAGTGAGTCCGGGTGAGTAATATATTGGTGAGTCTGAGTCCGAGTGAGTCCGGTTGAGAAAAAGTTTAGTGAGCCTGAGTCCGAGTGAGTCCGGTTGAGGAAAATTTTGGTGAGTCTGAGTCCGAGTGAGCCCTAAGGCCAAAATTATTTCTTGAGTGAGCCTGAGTGAGCTCTACACTTTTTTGCCGATCTGCGGTTCTGTATACTTACGCAACTTAGCATTACTATCAGCCTTACGTAGGTTCACGTTTACACTCACGCCGACTCACGCATACTTCAAAGCACCAGCGTTCATACGCCAGCAGAGGCGTGAGTTATGAAGGAAGGGGTTTGCGTGACTGCCCCGCCCCCTGAAAATTTTTTTCCCGGGAATTTTTCATAAAAATATTTCATGTGAGTCATCTCTTTTAAAAAAAAAGTCATAAAATGAATTGCAACCACTGATAATGTACGAGATGAAAAGGCGCCACGTACAGCACCGATTACGCGAGATATTGGTGTTAAAGAGCATTTACACCAAGTTTGAAGAAGCCAATTGTACGCTAATGGACTCATGAGTCGGCTCACTCAGACTCACTCAGACTCAGATGGAGCCGTGAGTCTGAGTCTGAGTGAATCTGGCTGGAAAAAATTTTCGTGAGTCTGAGTCCGAGTGAGTCCGGCTGGGAAATTTTTTAGTGAATATGAGTCCGAGTGAGTCCGGTTGATGAAAATTTTGGTGAATCTGAGTCCGAGTGAGTCCCTAGAAAAAAAACATATTTCATGAGTGAGTCTGAGTGAGCTCCACATGTTTTGCCGACCTATGACTGCAACTACAATTGACGTTTCACCAACATTACGCCTGCATACGGTCTTTTTCCAAAGCATTTCCGAGACCTGGTGCGGCTCTGTGGTAGAATACTTGATTGCCACGCAGACTGCTTGGGTTCGATTCCTGCTGGCACCCTGATATTTATTATTTACATTCGTCGGGTCAACGCTGCTGACGTCAGTTTTTCTTAACGCTCTCGCATGATATTACTGATGTCTGTCCTCGCCGTTCCTGGGTAAACATAAATTGTCAAACGCCCGTGGCGCATACCGACATACCGCGGCCCATGGTATACGGGTATGTGCCACACGTGTCTGCAGGAAACGGTTTCACGACGTATGCGACAGGATTTTCACGTTATTCATGCCATGACCAGCCAGACATATTCGTCAATACGCCTTACCCTTCTATACAAATTTTAGTCTACAACAAGCTAAGGAGGTCATCACGAGAGCACCCAGACGTAGGCGGCTGATAGATAGATAGATAGATAGATAGATAGATAGATAGATAGATAGATAGATAGATAGATAGATAGATAGATAGAAACGCAAGAGTGCTTACAGTACACAAAGAAATGCTTCGCATTTAGAAAAATGCAGCATTGACCATTACTCCAATAAAGTTTAACATACCATACCATTGACCATTACTCGCCGGCTACTTCGCATGAAACCGATTCCCATGAGGCGTGAGATCTGCTGAGTTTTTATTCCTAGCGTCCATAGGAAATTTTCGCTCACTGACAACGCCGATAACGCCAGCAGAGCATTTTCTGCCGCACGGGATCCTGAACGCTCTCCTGTTAAGGTGTCCAAAGTTTATCCTCGCCGTTCCTGAGTAGATATAGACTGTGAATCATCTGTGGCGCATACCCGCATTCCATGGGCAGTGGTATGCGGGCGTCTGGCACACCTGGCAGACGGAAAGTGCTTTATGGCGTACGCGACGAGCATGTCGCGTTAATCACGTGATGAGCCATTAATCGTGTTTGTAATTCACTATTTTCCTGTTATGCTCATTTTGATGTGCAATGTCAACACAGCCAGGAGAGCGCAATGTCGTGGGTGGGTGGATGGATGTCTGGATGGATGTCTGGATGGATGGCTGGATGGATGGATGGATGGATGGATGGGTGGATGGATAGATGGATGGATGGATGGATCGACAGATAGACAGACAGGCAGACAGGCAGACAGACAGACAGCCAGATAGAGAAAGAGAGAGAGAAAGAGAGAGAGAGAGAGATAGATAGATAGATAGATAGATAGATAGATAGATAGATAGATAGATAGATAGATAGATAGATAGATAGATAGATAGATAGATAGATAGATAGATAGATAGATAGATAGATAGATAGATAGATAGATAGATAGATAGATAGATAGATAGATAGATAGATAGATAGATAGATAGGGTTGAAGTGCCCTTGGCACGCAAAGGAACGCTTCGCACTTATTAAGTAAATGTACTACACCTATGGCCCATAACTGTGGCTGTTAGAGCTTTGTATGGTGCATTTAAGTTTGACCAAGAGTTTTCTACTTCTTTGCAGGAATGCCTGGAGTGGCGTCGATACACCACTCGATCCTCGCCTCTACCCACAATGTTTGTTTAAAGTAAGCCCTAAATATTTGTCATTGCAAGCTGAATCTTACCTGTAGGCCTACTGTCTAGCATTTGCTTTATATGACCCAACCGAAGATTACTCGGGAGGCCCAATTATTCATATGATGACTTATTACCAGTAAAACTGTATCCGCGTTGCTGCTATACACGCATCTGCGCTCATTCCTCCAGCCTGAGCGTGCTGCGCTGTCTCGCAGTCTTTGGTTTTTCACAGTCATGTCATAGTGCAGCAGCGCCACCACACTACGCCGAGACAAACGACGCCTTCCCACTCTTTCTCCTCTCTTACCCGTCTCCATTCCAGTAGGCTTCATGAATATGAGCACAGCACGGGCCTGGGCCGGCCCTCGGGCTGGGCCGGGCCGGGCCGGGCCGTGCCGGGTAAGGGATTGTTGGATCGGGCCCGGGAGTTTCGGGGTCGGGTCGGGCTCGGGCCTGAGTCAGGCCCGTATTCGGCCCGGGTCTCACACATATCGGTATAATGGCATATGTACGCTGTATGGCTTTGTTGTTTTGTGCGGCTTAAAGTCCCCAAGTGACCCAGGCTATGTCAGCTGCCGTAGTTGAAGGCTCCGGGTGATTTAGACCACCCGGAGTGCATTAGCATGCTCTTAAATTGCACAGTACAAGACGTCTAGGATTTTGCTTCATCGGTATGCTGCGTGTAATTTCAAGAAACGCTTAAATTAAGTTTCCACCATTATATTGAGTGAAAGTCGCTCTTGGGTACCGTGTAAGGGAACGTTTGCCAGAAGGTACTTCTGAAAGAGCAGCGACACCCTGCCTAGATTAGTGCATATAAGATGTGCGCGTTTCTATCTAGAGAAACATTTCGAGTATGCAGCTACGCTCGCATGCCCACCGCGCCTGTTTCCGCCTGCGTTACTTCGTAGACTGGTTAACGCGACTCGTAAGTCATTAATATCTCTGGAGCTGTTTTAAATGCGAATGCATTTCTTAGTCGGGCTATGTCAGGCCCATCCGGCGGCGTCCGCGCGCCGACAGGTGTTATCTCTCCGCTCTCACTCCCTCTCCCATAGCAACAGCTGCGGGCGCGCGCGCTTATCCTCGCCCCTAGCAACCGGAGCATGTGGTGCGAGAGAGTGTAGGAGATGGTAGGGGCAGTGCTTCGCCGCTCCTTCTCTCGCCGTTCGCTCTCTCTCCTCCCTGCGCCCCACTCTCCCGTCCGCTCGCGCCTCACTCGACCGTTCGCTGGCTGGGCGCCTCTCAAGGCGATGGCAGAAGTCGGTGAAGGCGAAATCTGTCGGCGCAAGAAATACATTCGCATTTCCTCACGATTCCCTTCGGGGACGTGGGGGCATTTTTTTTCGTGCAGCTTAAGTGTAAGATGCGGAGTGGCTCTTATCACAGGCGTGCAAATCGATGCAAATGTTGAAGATTTTTTGTGCTAGCAAGGCAGACAGACAGACAGGCACAGAACTTTATTGAAGTCCCGAGGAACACTACCGCTGAAGGCGGTAGAGCAGCGGGCCGCTCCCACGTCAGGACGGGTAGGCTAGCAAGGCAGTTTCAAATATTTAGCATTTGGCAATTAGCAAATAATATTTGGCATTTAACTCGAATGCCCATCGTATAGAACATATTTTTGCTTAGTTTTACGGCTACCTTCGGCTTCGTCATATTCAGTCAGTAATTCATAAGTGTCCTCATTTGTCGAAGCGCAAGTGTTCTCATGGCACTCAAAAACGTGGAAGTGTTCCCGCGGCGGAAGTGAGTAAGAACTCTAAGGAAGGTGATGATTATGATGATGATTTGCTGCTGTACCCTTTGTAACAGGGGGGATGTATTGGCACGGGTGTATTGGCACTCTTTACCGCACAAATATCTAACGGCTCCAGCGACACCCAGAGTTGAGGAATTTTGAAGCCTACTGAAGGAATAGAATATGCCTGATCTACGTGAAATGTCCTCCCACATGGGCGCTAGTCCTGTTGATAATTGGCTTCTTTATCTTCCACCTTTTCCTCCCCAACATAGTCGCCGCTTTTTCTTTTCTGCCACACATCTCATTCTCCTGCATTGTCGCTGCCGCGAACTGCACGCCTGCAGCCACAACCGCGAGCCACAGACAGCCAGACTTCGCTCACATGTTCGCACAGAGGCCTTCGGCCATCGGCGACTGTAGGCAACCCACTCTCCCGCTTACAGTCCTTGCGGGGGATCGCGCTCCGGACACCCGACACGCGACGTTCGAGGGGGAGCGCTAAAGAAGCCGCCGGCTGGTTCATTTAGGTGCTCTAACAGTCAGTCGTTTTGGAAGCCCTTAGTCCTGTCTTGCTTTAAGACATAACACTTTCAAAGATCGAAGGCGGTCACAGGAAGACGACGAGATAGGCATCTTCATGGAACAGCGAGGATGGTGGCTCGCTCGCTAACGGGTGTGGGTCGTTATGTCAGATCTATGGCGCTGCGGTGACGGCGACTCGGCAAGAAGGGTGGGGCAAAGAACATTCTTGTTTTGAGCGTGAAAACGTATGTACGTTGGGGGCAGTTGCCTGCCGAGGAGTCGACACGACAGCTATAATTTATGTAACGCTGCCCAGCCTGCTGTATTCTTCCCAGAAGCAGCCAGAGCGTTTTTTTTTCATTGAATAGTGCAATAAACAAAGTTTGCAGGAAACATGCTATTTTTCCTCAACAGCCTCAACTCGTATGCAATGTATGTAGACTCAAACTGTAAATGTCTGCCATTTTTCCCACTTGATGGGGCTATTATATTTTGTAGTCGTTCTTTGAAATGCAAAAGTAAGATTGCGTGGTTAGAACTGCGCACATGAGATAGCCAGCTATGCCTCAAATTATATTTTATATTGCCCTGCAATTATTTTGCAAAAGAGTTACGGGCGTAATTAAGCGAAAGTATACGCAGCACCAATGAAAGTCGTGACACTGAAAGAAGCTCTCAAAGCACTCTCTAAAAATATCTTGTGTGCAGCAGGTATCTTCAATATTGTAACACACAATTAAAGATCACACTTTAATGGAACAAGGTAGTAGGGGCGAACTTGTGCCTAAGAAACAAGTAATTCAAAGAAAGTCTATGTGGCCGCTTCAGACAACAGTCTCTTCTAATTCCACAGCTCTTCTTCTTTCCTTGTTTTTCTTGTATCTCACGTGTGGCGCGCAGCTGCTGTTGCATGGCTCATGTAGGCACGTGCTACTTTCAGCATTTGAATTCTGTTTCCCAAATACGCCGTCCAAGATCGGGAGGGCGTAAGAATGGGTCAGCGCGCATAGTTTGAAGGTGGCTTGTGTGATTACCCCCCCTTCCGAAAGTGCATCGTCGCGATGCTTCATACAAGCTGGTTTCCAGACGGTCATTCATATTGCTTCGTGGTGAAAGCAGTTATCATGAAGGGGAGGTGTCTTCTGGATTGTTCATTGTCTGTCATAATAAGGTTTCATTCTTACGACATGCACAATTTCTGTGCGCTGCCGTGATGAGATATGTTGTCCCTCCGGAACAACTTCGTAGTTCCGCGAACCAATCCGTCGAATAACCTTGCACGGGCCGAAATAGCGACGAAGCAGCTTTTCGGACCGGTCACGTACTCGTACGGGAATCCACACCGAGACTCTGTCTCCCGGTTCATACTGGACGTCTCTTCGTCGCAGATTGTATCTATGCGTGTCGACTTTTTGTTGCTGATGAATACGATGTCGCGCAAGCTGTCTTGCTTTTGCTGCCCTTTGTATATAGTCGTTGACATCATGGTCATTCTCGGACATCTCATCTACAGGTAGCATTGCATCCAAAGTGGTGGTGACTGTCCGGCCAAAGACACGTTGAAACGGTGTCATACGGGTCGTCTCTTGCATTGCGGTGTTGTAAGCGTACGTTGCATACGGCAATATTTGGTCCCATGTCCGGTGCTCTACATCCACATACATCGACAACATATCAGCCAAGGTTCTGTTCAGTCGTTCGGTTAGTCCATTTGTCTGTGGGTGATACGCTGCCGTTTTTCTATGACTGGTGTGCGTCAATTTCATTATGGACTTCGTCAAATCGGCCGTAAACGCGGTCCCTCGATCCGTAATCAGCACTGTAGGAGCTCCATGACGCAGTACGATGTTGGTGACGAAGAATTCGGCGACTTCGACGGCCGTTCCTCTAACGAGAGACGCCGTTTCAGCATATCGGGGCAGATAGTCAGTTGCCACTATGATCAACCGCTTTCCTGATGATGAAGTAGGGAATGGGCCGAGTAAGTCCATTCCCACTTGTGTGAATGGTGCCTCCGGTGGCTCTATAGGTTGAAGGAGCCCTGGTGGTTTCAACGGAGGCGTCTTACGTCTTTGGCAGTCCCGACAAGTCCTGACGTAGTGTTGCACATAACTCCGCAGCTTCGGCCAGTAATATTTAGTACGAATGCGTGCTACCGTTCTGCTTACTCCTAAGTGTCCCAATGATGGGTCGTCGTGGCAAGCCTCCAAGATCTCGGGGCGTAATACTAAAGGGACAACAAGCAGGAATGTCGTTGTATTGTGCTCAAAGTTCCTTTTATATAGGATGTTATTCCGCAGGACGAACGCCGTCAAGCCACGCCGAAAAACTCGTGGAACGTCGACAGAGTGTCCCTTTAGGTAATTGATCAGTAGGAGTAATTCCGGGTCAGACTGCTGATGATGCGCCATCTGTGATGTCGTCACTGCTCCAAGAAATGGAAAATCATGTCCATCTTTTGCGGAAGTAGAGACAGTGGGTTCAATCGGTGTTCGCGACAAGCAATCAGCATCACTGTGCTTGCGACCGGATTTATACATTACCGTTACATCCTATTCTTGCAGCCGTAGGCTCCACCTTGCAAGCCGTCCAGACGGGTCCTTGAGATCAGCGAGCCAGCACAAGGAATGATGGTCACTGATAGGCTCGAAAAGGTCTACCGTACAATAATGGCCGAAACTTGCTGATGGCCCATATGACTGCGAGGCATTCTTTTTCTGTCGCTGAGTAGTTCACCTCAGCTTTCGAAAGAGTGCGACTAGCGTACGCAATTGCTCGTTCTTGTCCATTTTGCCACTGAATGAGTACGGCTCGAAGACCTAAATTGCTCGCATCGGTGTGGAGATCCGTTTCCGCTTCCTCGTCGAAATGAGCAAGAACTGGGTGGCTCTGAAGACGCTTCCTTAGTTCATTGAACGCATCTTCCTGCTCATTAAGCCAGACGAAAGGCGTGTCTTCTTTTGTGAGCCTCGTTAGCGATTCAGCGATCCGTGAAAAATTTTCAACGAATCGTCTGTAATAGGCGCATAGTCCTAAAAATCGCCTAACAGCCTTTTTGTCTGTAGGCTTAGGGAATTTTGCCACTGCCGCTGTCTTCTCCGGATCTGGGCGAACTCCCTCCCAGCTGATGACATGGCCAAGAAAAAGGAGCTCTCGAAATCCGAAATGATATTTCTGTGGTTTTATCGCCAAGTCTGCTGAATTGATGGGGGGTGAGCACAGCCCGCAGTCGTTCAACATGTTGCTCGAAGGTAGTCGAGAAAACCACAACGTCGTCAAGATAAACGAGACAAGACTGCCATTTCAGACCGGAGAGCACTGTGTCCATCATCCGTTGGAAGGTGGCGGGTGCTGAACAAAGGCCAAATGCCAGTAACTTGAATTCGTATAAACCATCCGGTGTCACGAATGCCGTCTTTTCGCGATCTCTGTCATCAACTTCTGTCTGCCAATATCCACTTTTAAGATCAAGCAAGGAAAAGTACTTCGCATCTCGTAGCCTATCCAGAGTGTCGTCAATTCTCGGAAGAGGGTAAACATCCCGTTTAGTGACGGTGTTCAGTTTCCGGTAATCTATGCAGAAACGTAAAGTATTATCTTCTTTCTTTACAAGGACAACAGGCGACGCCCATGGGCTTGCTGACGGTTGGATTACGTCGTCCCTAAGCATTTCTTTGACTTGACTTCCGATAGCCTCTCTCTCTTTTGCCGACACTCGGTAGGGATGCTGGTTTATAGGCCTGACTGATTCGTCCACAATGATACGATGTTTGGCGATAGGTGTACGTCGGACTTGAGATGACACCGAGAAGCATTCGGCGAATTCCCTCACGAGGTTCCAAATTTTTTCCTTTTGGTTGGGTAGTAATCGTGGTTCAATGTCGATGGACGCGAGGACAGAATCTACATCTGTTACACCGGATGTCGTGGTGTCGGAAACATTCACGTCTGTAACCTGGACAAAATCATTCAGAGTGGCGATGACAGTTCCCTTTGCAATGTGCTGCACCTCGTTTCCAAAGTTGGTGAGCAAAACGTTGGTGCATCCACCGTGAAGCTGAACGAGGCCTCGTGCCATGCAGAGTCCTTTTTCAAATATCAGGCCCGCGTTGCTGTCGGAAACTCCTTCGAAGTCACTGAACGCTCTGCTTGTTACTGTAACTGATATGCTTGATCTCGGAGGTACCACGACGTTGTCGTCCGCAATCCAGAGCTCATAGACGTTTTCTTCAGTGTCGAAGGTTGCGATAGCGTGCCTCGTTGAGAATGAGACACAGGATTCTCGCAAGTTGATCACAGCACCATTAGCCTGCAAGAAGTTCATACCAATAATCAAGTCCCTTGAGCATTCGGGCAGCACAATAAAACTTGCCGCGTACGTGAAACCCCGTATTTCAATTCTCGCGGTGCATATTCCCGTTGGGTCGATGAGGTGTCCTCCTGCTGTTCGAACTTGTGGTCCCTTCCAAGATGTCAGCACTTTCCTGAGCGTTTTCGAAAGTTCACTACTTATCACCGAATAATCTGCGCCTGTGTCCACCAGCGCGATGACTTCGTAGCCATCAACAATCACACGTAAATCAGACGTCACATCGTTATCACAGCACCGATTGCTGAGTCTGTCGTCGTCGGTTGGAGTCAGCGATGGAGGTTTTCGTGCTTCAGCGTCGACAGCGGCCTTGCCTCCCCAGGTCACTGACTTTAGTTTTCCCTATGTGGGCTTGGTGAGCGACGTCTTGGAGAGCTTGCTGAGGGACGGGGACTGGGCGACCGATACCTCGAAGACGTCGTTGACCGAGGTTGATGTTGAAAGCCACGTGAGCTTTGACGAGTTGACAAATATTCTGCGATTTCAAAGGGACGCTCACCATTCCGCGGTCGAGGTGCGTCAACAGGGAAACCACGAAGTCCCGCCTGGCGATAATGGCACATTCGGTAGAGATGGCCAGCCTCCCCACAGTGGTAGCACAGAGGTATCCTATCGGAAGTGCGCCAAATGTCGCTCTTTCTGAGTCTCCTTTCGGGTGGTGGCTGCAGTGTGCTTGGAGACATCGAGTGCTGCATAGGGGTACTGGCTGCGACGTCCGCACGTCTAGGCGTTCCTCGCAGTAGGACATCAGCATAAGACATACTCGGCTGACGCTGTAGTGGTGCTTTTGTATATGCGTTTGTCTGGAGCGCCTTCTGGGCGTGCGTTTCCTGGACCGCCTGTCGAACCTCCTCGCGAATCACGTCGGCCAGCGATGAAATCATTGGAGCGCTCTGGCCAAGCCGCTGTTTCTGTAGCTCTTCTCGTACTACAGACCGTACGAGCTCCCGCAACATCTTCATGCTGTTTCCAAAGGCTGTTCCCATGCCCCAGTGGTGTCGTTTACAGAATACCACTGTCGTGCGGCAAGGCATATATCGGGCAAACCGGTAGATGCCTCAATGTGCGTCCGCAAGAGCACAACAGCCCTTTAATCGGAAGGCCGTTCACCCATCTGGCGCTGCACTGCAGGGGGTGTGATCAAGGTAGCTGCAAGCCTGCGTTTGATCAGACAACAGTAATCTACAAGAACAGGGGCTCCGTGCAGAGGGAGATTGTAGAGGCCTTCGTTATCCAGAGGGAGGGGTCGGATTGCATCAGTCACCCCTCTATTAGTTTGCAGGAGGGGGAAATAGCCATTCTTTAACGTCACTTGTCGTAGGCATGCTGAGCGCAAGGTTTTTAGTTTTTTGTCGACTCGATGGGGTTGACATGATTGCACCGTGGTATAAATATGTACTTCCTGAATAAAATATTTCAGTTGCTAGTAGCGCGTCGTCCCATGTCTTTCTTTGTCTTTTTGTGCCGTAGTATCGCGCCCCTCTATTTATCATGTACCGTATAAAGTACAAATTAACCACGCCGCCCGGCGCACCGTGTTTTCTATGTACGATTGAAAGCGTGGGAAGGCTGCAGACGATTGCAGCTCAAGCAGAGAGCAATCACACCGCTCATCTTTTGTCGTGCAAAATGCGCATGGTGATTGAACCAGAAGAAGGGGGGTGGGGGAGCAGCGTATTTCCTCGAGGAACTGCGTACTTTGAATTACAGGGCGTGGACGGACGCTGTCGCACGCATATCACTAGAGGAGATTAAGAGGATACTCATAGCTTTGTATGTGTTGTACTCTCATCGCAAAGCTCGTGTTGAAGCAATAGGCAACACTTAGATTCCTTACCTCGCGGCAGAAGCAGCGGTTTACTAAGGTGTTGAGCTGGTAGCCATTCATAGAATAATATTCCAATTTGTTGATGTCGTATTCATTGCTTCTTCCTTATGGCAAAACTGTTTTTGATTGGTCGCAAAATCATGACTATTTGAAATACCTGATGAGATCTCGCGTGAACTCGCGTACAGCTTCCCCTAGAGTGTTTGGCATTGAAAAATATCGCCATTTAGCTACCATAAACTCCAACTGTATACCAAGCTGGAACTTCGTCCCAGATTTCATTCTCCTTATAAGTTGGAAAATCCTGTACACAGTGGCACTACAGTTTTATTCAGCAGTTGATTAAGTCTATTCTTGAACGGATGCAACGCAGACCTCACAAACTACACTTCTAATAATCTCGCCTTGTAAGCTCCCGACTTTTAGATGTGAAATATACAAAAATACATTAAAAGTTGAGGAGCATATACTACGCCTCTGTCAGCTATACAACGGGTCCATTGGGTTTGACTACTATGAAAACATGTATCAGCGGCAGCACAAGTCCTTACTACACAGCCTGTCTGTGTTAGGAAAGGTAAACACCTGCGTGTGCGACGGTAGAGTAAACGTTATTACCTACACCGTCCTATTAACTTACGACCTAAATTTGACATTGTCATAAAAGCTTATGAAAACTATACTTTGCTTGATTATCCTGAAATAACAGTTTTTTTTTTTGCTTCGCCATTGCGCAAGTATACCGTAAGGTATAAGAATCTGTGTACAAAACATCGATTCGTGGCTGCTCACAGGTGGAATGTGTGCTGCCGCAAATTATAGACACATATTTCTTAACGTTGTTATTAGAATATATGTCACGTAGTAGCTTGGATGTTCTGTTTGATGCTTGTATGGGGGTTTTTTCTCGTTTATGGTTGAATAATGCCTGTATGCACTCTTTCTGATTTGAAGATTTTGTTGTTGTGTGTACTGATCAGAGTAATCGCATATGTAAGAAGCGACTATTAGTCTAACAAGGCAATGCTTTTTCCTTTGTGGAGTCTCTCATTGTCTGAGTAATTTCGGTACTTTAAACCATTAAAGCCAACCAGCCGTATCGTTTCACTCTTTATTTGAGATTATGCTTTTGGGATAAATCCGATAAATCCGAATGAAAATGCCAACAGCAAAATTTTTTTAAATATTTGTGAACCTATTCTTCGGTAATTGCAGTTAACTACTGTCAATTACAGTTCTCACAACGCAGTGCTTTGCAGGATAGTAAAGCTACTTTGTATTATTGATACGCTGTATGTATATGTCGCAACTGTAAGTGCTGAGTGTCATCGTAGTGAAGTTACGAACTTAGCAGTTACTGCTGACACCATTTAAATAGGGGATATGATTAGAAGCTATTATTGCCTAAATGTTAGTAAATACCAGCTATTTTTATGGGCGGAGCTGTTAAAGCTTGTCGTTGCGCCACGTAGTACGAACAGAAATGAACCGGCACGTGCTCTCTTCGTTCTCTTCATCTTCTGCTTCGCTCCCACAACAAGTGCGCCGATATATCCGGCCGCGGAATGTCATAACTATGACGGGCGAGTATGTTACGGGAAAAATAATTACTTAACATCACGTAACAAGTCATAAGTGTAAATCTTAGAATATCACGTTTGAACAAGTCACGTGACTAAAATAACATAACATCACGTAACTATCCACGTTGCTAAATATCACCCAACATTGCGTAATTGCTAGTCAGGTGACTAAAATTAAACGACACCTCGCAAATTCCAAAATGTGTTCGGCGAAAGCCTGTGGCCATTGGACTAACTATGCCGTCTTTTCTTTCTTTCTTTTTTCCTTTTTTTCTTTGTTTTTTTTTTTGTTTTTTCTTTACACTCTCTCAGCAATTACATGATTGCGGAGAAAGTGTGAGGGGGAGAGGCCACAGCTGGCGCCGTTCCAGGGCACGGACGGACGGCCGACGGACGGACGCCGCGAGTATGAGCCCTTAAAGGTTTTCGCCTTAAAATCACGCAACATTATGTAGCTAGTCATGGGAATAAAATCACGAAACATCCCGTAACCTCTAGTCGCATGACTAAAACTAAGTAACACCACGTAACAGCTAGTCACGTGACATGCTTCGGCCAAAAAACATGTAACTACTCAGGTCCCTAAAATTTCGTTACAGTCACGTGACATGTTCCTCCCGGGAACACGTAACAGCTTCTCACGTGACTAAAATCCGCGAAGGATGGGAAAGGCCAGGAGAGGCCCTGACGTCACTCTCTGTGAAGCCGTGGTGAAGCCGGAAGCCGGCCATATTGACTGGGCAGATTCTCCTCTCTCGTTTACATGTGATAAGCGACGTAGAAGGCTCATCTCCCTCTCCGGCTCGAAAACCACGTGGGCTGCACGGCACGCGTGTTGTGGCTATCTGAAACCAGCGGCACGGGACTTAACACGGTGTGCCAGTGTGATGCCGTTGGCGAAATCATTTCGTCCGAGTAATAACAGCGAGTAAGAGCTCGTCGACAAGGAAGCAAACACAAGAGGATGCCATGCCAGATGCACTGACTACGGCGAGTGCGGTGTCAACGTTTTCACGACATTGATTCACGCACTGTACAGACAACACGATCGGCCGTGCGCCGCCTTCTATGGTTGCATTCCGTTTCTCACGTGGCGCCCGGTCACCGTGCTCGTGTTACACGTAAAAGCTCACCGACGTCAGCATTTCGCAACCGTGGTAGTCCACCTTGTGCACGGTGCAGGTGTGCGAGTGACACTTGAACGCGGTTGCTGTAACGCCGAGAGTACACTGCTAGGGGCGAACATAGCAAGCGAAACAGAGAAGGTGTTTTAATGCGCACAAGCAAGTTGTTACTGTACACATATCGAACACGAAACTACATATGTGCACAAGGTGTGCTCATTTCGTCTAGCGGAGTATAAATGTTTTGTCCGTTGTCACAAGCAGGAACAATGCACAACCGTCACTGACCTGCAAGGCGTTCGTCTTGGTTCCGTTTTGTCTCGGTACCTGAACCCGATTTCGCAGGGCACTTCGAATACTTCATCGGCGTCATCCGCTGCACGGCACGTGAATATACGCGCTCCTTTCGCGCACTGTTGAGGCCCCGCGGCTAACAACAGGTTTTCTAAACGTTGCTAGGTACAATAACCACCGGGAGAACACTGCGTAGCTAACACAGGGATACCGTCCTCTACGGTTCAGAACGAGCCCTACGGAGACGCACATGTCGTCGCCGCTAACAGCTACACCAGGTACACTGCACAACACGTAACCATAGCAACGCCGCCATTGTGCCCAGTGGATATGGCCGCCATGACGTCATTTCCTCCACACTTTTCACGTAGCGCGCCGGCTGGGCATGCCCTCTCCTCTGTTTCCTTCCTCCGTGCTAAAATCACTTATCATGCAAGAAAGAGTCACGTGACTAAAATCCCGCAACATGACGCAAGAACTATTCACATGACTAAAATGAGGCAACATAACGCAACAACTAGTCAAGTGACTAAAATCACGTAAGATCAGCTGACAGATAGTCGCGTCACATGTTCTCGCCATAAGCCACGGGGCAGGTCACGCAATTCAAAATTCTATAACATGCGACAGCTAGTCACGTGACATTTTCCCGCCAGAACCACGTAACAGCTTGTCACGCGACTAAAATTCACGTGACTGTGAAACTCATTTGAAATGTGGCCGTGACTGAACATCACGTGAATTCAACTTTCACTTGAATGTCACGTGACTAAAAATCATGTAACGCTGTCACGTGACTAAAGTCGCGTGAAATCACGTAAGCACTAGTCATATGATTAAAAATCGCGTAACATCACGCAGCAGCTAGTCACGTGATTTAAATAACGCAACATCTGCTAACGCGACATGCTCTCGCCAAGAACAGTACAGCAGCTAATCACGTGACTAAAATAAAAGCATCACTTAACAGTTAGTCACGTGACGCATTCCCATCAAACCACATGTCTTGTGCGTAGGGCGGGAAACCGACCGAAACCAGAGAAGGATAGCTAAGCCTAACCATACTAAGTACTACGTACTAACAAAAACGTACCGTGTCTAACAAAACCTTGGCATCACTAGCAAAAACTTTGCAAAAGCTAAGTCGAACACTAGGTCCACTGTTGGTTCCAGCCTTGTGCAACTAGTGCAAGCTGTGCTTTGTTTTAATAGGTGCTGAGGCTTAATTCATATTGGATAAGTGAATTACGAGTCCTAAAAACAGTCTTGCCTGCGATGACCAATGAGGGTGGACAAATAAAAGCAAAGAATGTCACGCCCAACCTTTTTATACTATAAATATTGGAAATTTCCTGGACAATCATACCCTATAAATAAGTTAACGCAGCTTGCACTAAGTTGCGGAAGCCTAGACCACAGCGGAGCTGTTGGGCACCTCGGTGGTACTGACTTGGCTAGGCTTTTACCCTTTTACGTGTCTCCTTCGCAACCCTTGTTATACTATACACAACTATGCTTGCTCTTTATTTATCTTTCTTTTAGTCTGTCTCTTCCTATCATTTTCACTCACCGTTTCTCTCTCTTCCTGTCTTTTTCTCTTTCTCTCTTTTCTTCTTTCTCTCTCTTTGTAGTGGTTCTGTCGCATTATATCTTTTTCACTCTTTCTTCCCTTTCTTGCTATGTATTAATCTATTACTTTTTCTTTGTATTTCATCTACAACATGCGGCCGACCTCTATCATAAATAGTTCTGCTGTAAAACTCCTACACCGCGTATGTGACACAGCAATTAGGTAACTCCCACTATTCCCCACAGTGATTCACTAAAAATTAACGAAAGAACATACGAGTGAGAAACGCCGATAAGGGGCCGCACACTACATATCTTGTGAACGATCTGTACAGAGTGCTTGGGTGGCCACTGAGGGCGTGCCGGTTCATGATGATGACCATTATCTGCCTACGTCCCTCGGCAAACCTGTACCATAGCAGCTCTGCTGTAAAACTTTAACTCCTGGACTAACCTAAATGAAGTTTATTCATTCACTCATTCTGCTCAGTCCCGCATCGTCCACTCCTGAATGATCAGACATGCAAGTGTTGGCGAAAATGGTTTAATTACGAAACCACGGAACGGCACAGTTTAGAATTGACCTTTACCACATGTACCATTCCATTCACTTTTCTAGCCCTGCACAGGACCGCATGACTCTGCGTGCCGTGATGGATGCAGATGCACCAAAGTCGGCAACAGACAGGTATGCGTCAGCATTTATGGCACTCGTCGACGGCGGTATCCATGGCAATTCTGGCGTCCGCAACAATAGAACCTGCCATATCATGGTGTGACCTTGTTCGTAAGAAAGCAAGGATAATAAATATTGCTATGAAT
>JALIZH010020183.1:0-70859 GCA_030522465.1 Rhipicephalus appendiculatus
TTCATATCGCGCGCGACTGTACGTCGACTTATTTGGAGCGAAGTTCTTCTTCCAGAGTAAGCCATTGCGGAGGCACAGCGACGAGATGGTACGCCTGTACGTCTTGGGCGGTGAGTCGGTGTTGCCCTCCAAGAAGTCAATGACGCTGCGTAGGTCGGGATCGGCGCGTTGGTTGTCTGCGAAGTTACTGGCACTTATCAGCCCGAGAAAACCGTCGTCGTCATTAGGCGGAGCTGGGTCGACGGGTTCTCTTGACAGGCAGTCTGCGTCAGAATGTTTTTTTCCCGATTTATAGACCACTGTGACGTCAAACTCATGTAGCCGTAAGCTCCAGCGAGCCAAGCGACCGGACGGGTCCTTGAGGTTGGCGAGCCAGCACAAAGCATGATGGTCGCTGACAACCTTCAACGGCTTGCCGTACAAGTAGGGTCGACATGTTGTGACCACCCAGACGACGGCGAGGCACTCCTTTTCGGTTGTCGAGTAGTTAAATTCAGCCTTTGAGAGAGACCTGCTGGTGTATGCGATGACCCGTTCGAGGCCATCTTTTGTTTGGACCAACACAGCGCCAAGCCCTACGCCACTTGCATCCGTGTGAATCTCGGCGTCAGCGTTCGCATCGAAATGACCAAGTAGTGGCGGCGACTGCAGCCGTCGCTGAAGGTCCCGGAAGGAGTCTTCTTGTGGCTTCCCCCCCTCAAACTTCAAGTCGACTTTCGTGAGACGAGTAAGGGGCTCGGCGATTTGACAGAAGTTTCGGACAAAACGCCTGTAGTAGGCGCAAAGCCCCAAGAACCTGCGGACCGCCTTCTTGTCAGAGGGTGGTGGGAACTTACCGATGGCGGCTGTTTTCTGTGGGTTGGGGCGTACGCCGTCACGATTAACTACGTGGCCTAAATAGAGAAGTTCTTTGTAGGCGAAGCGACACTTCTCTGGCTTTAAGGTTAGACCCGACGCCTTGATTGCTTCGAGTACTGCCTGTAGTCTTTTTAGGTGTTCCTCAAAGTTTGCCGCAAAAACGATGACGTCGTCGAGATAAACCAGGCAGGTTTGCCACTTAAGTCCTGCCAACACTGTGTCCAAAGCCCGCTGAATTGTAGCGGGTGCAGAGCAAAGTCCAAATGGCATAACCTTAAATTCAAAGAGGCCGTCCGGTGTAATGAATGCGGTCTTCTCCCGGTCTCTTTCATCGACTTGGATCTGCCAATAACCGCTCTTCAAGTCGATTGAGGAAAAGTACTTGGCACTGCAGAGTCGATCAAGAGCGTCGTCAATTCTCGGTAGTGGGTACACATCTTTTTTAGTGACGCTGTTGAGTTGGCGGTAATCGACACAAAACCTCAGCGTACCATCTTTCTTCTTCACGAGTACGACGGGTGAAGACCAAGGGCTGTTTGATGGCTGAATGATGTTTTCACGAAGCATTTCTTCGACTTGTGTTCTGATTGCGTCGCGCTCTCGTGTTGACACGCGATATGGGCTCTGGCGGACGGGTCGGGCTGATTCGTCGGCGATTATGCGGTGCTTCGCAATCGGCGTTTGTCCGATTTTCGATTACTTTGAGAAACACTCGGCATATTCCCGAAGAAGGCTGCGCAACTTTTCTTGTCTGTGCTCGGAAAGGGCAGGGTTGACGTCAAACTTCGGGTCGCCGTTCACCACCGATGATGCATCGCCGGTTGACTGTGATAGCGCAAATGCACTTCCTACTTCGCCAATATATTCTAGAAATGCGACTGTCAAGCCTTTGTTCAAGTACTTATGTTCGGAACTAAAGCTCGTGATGAGAATGTCTGCTCGGCCTCGATGTAATTGCACCACGCCACGTGCGACACAAATTTGTCGATCGAGAAGCAACTGCGCATTTGTCTCGACGATGGCGATTCCGGCTGCTTTGTCTTCCGTTTCGACGCATGCGAGGACGCTTGTGCGAGGCGGGATGGTTACTTCATCCCCAAGGATTCCGAGAGCGGTGCGTTGGCACCCGGTGCTTTCCGATGATATGGGCTGCTGATTGGTAAGCGTTAAAGACCTCGTTTTCAAGTCGATCACTGCACCATTTTCGGTCAGGAACTCCATTCCTAGAATGATGTCACGTGAGCACTGTGGCAGGACGACGAAGTTCACTGTGTACGTATTACCCCGAAGAGACACTCGCGCGGTGCACCGTCCAGTGGGTGTTACGAGGTGCCCTCCAGCCATGCGAATTTGCAGTCCGTTCCACGTGGTTCTGACTTTTTTCAGGTGCGCCGAAAATAGTCCGCTCATCAGTCAGTAATCGGCACCAGTGTCTATGAGCGCGATTACTTGACGTCCATCGATCAAAGCCTGTAAGTCTGCACTTGGCGTCCGACTTCGAGGTCGATGAGTGATTGAATGTGTGGTGTGTCTCTTGGACCGGTCACGACTGCGTCGGGTGAAAGTCTCGAAATTAGGCGTTGGTGTAGCGTTCAGTTGTAGTGACCCAGCATCGGGTCGTGGCTTCACGTCGTTGGGTAGCGGCTTCACATCGTCTGGTCGTCGTGTCACAGCGTCGGATTGTGGTGTCCCAGCATCGGTTCGTGGCGTCGCAGTTGGAGGGTCTTGCTTGGTTCGCTGGGAAGCGGCGTCACCTCCGTACGTCGCTTTCGTTAGTTTCCCCGACGAGGGCTCGGGGATCGCACTCTTGCTCCGTAGGAGTACGCTGGCTGTGGCGACTGGGAGCGGCGTGAGTGTGGTGAAGGTGACCTGTAGCGAGACTGGCCTTGTCCTATTTCTCTCAGGTAGTCCTCGATCTCACGCGGCCGCTGGCCTGGAAGGGGGCGTGGGGCGTTGATGCCGAACCCACGTAGACCCATCTGGCAGTAGGGGCATGTTTGTCGCACGTGACCGGCTTCCCCGCAGTGGAAGCATAGTGGGCGTCGGTTTGGTGTCCGCCAGAGGTCAGACTTCCGCGATGTGGTTTCTTGATAAGCCGTAGGTCGGCTTTGCAGCTGCGGTCGTGGTAACGGCGTGTAGGTCTGCGGACGAGGTGACGGCGTGTACAGTTCAGTGCACACGACTGGAGGCATCTGGCCACGGATGGCGTCAGCATAAGCCATCACTGCGGGCGGCGGCACTGGTTCAGGTTGCAGGGCCGTCTGGGTCGGTAAAGCTGTTCCCAGCGCCTGGTGCAGCTCGTCACGAATGATGCTTGTCACAGCTGCGACATGTGGGCTAGCCACAGGGAGAAATTTCTCAAGTTCTTCCCGGATTATGGTCCGAATGGTCTCACGCAGACTATTAGCGTCTGGTGCGTCTGAGTCCATGTTGCCGGGAGTGGGAGCTGGCAAGTCATGGTTGTACTGTCGGGCCCTTAGCTCAAGCGTTTTTTCAATTGTCGCCGCCTCCGTCACAAACTCTGGAATTTTCTTCGGCGGGTTGCGAATGAGCCCGACGAACAGCTGTTCCTTTACAGCCCGAATCAGGTACTGCAGCTTCTTTTCCTCGGTCATATCGGTGTCCACGTGTCGGAAAATTTTCTACATTTCTTCGACGAACACAGTTACGGGCTCATTCGGGTGTTGCTGCCGCGTCTGAAGCATGGCCTCAGCTGGTTCCTTTCGTTGGGCGCTCGGAAATGTAGACGCCAGCCGCCTTCGAAAGATATCCCAAGTCGTGAGTGAGGGGCTTCCTGGTTTTCATACCATGTGCGAGCGGATTCTTCGAGCGAGAAAAAAAACGTTCCGCAGCTTTTCGTCTTCCGACCACCCGTTGTACGATGCGACTCTTTCGAACCTGTCCAGCCATTCTTGCGAGTCCTCGCAGGCGGAGCCACGAAACTTCGGGGGTTCCTTTGGTTGTCGAAACGTGAACGTAGCGGGTGCCGCGGTGTCAGTCATGGTGATAGAAGGATGGCTTTCCAAGCGTCGTTCAGGGTCAGGCAAGAGTCCGTACTCCGGTGGCAGTCCCAGGCGCCTTCGGCTGGTTCGGAGTCCTCCCGGGTCCTCTCCCTTAGAGGCCTTGGTGCGGTCGTCGGCGCGTACTGGGCTGACTTCACGGCTTGGAGGGGGTGTTTTAACCATAAGCACCTGCACCAAATGTCACGTTGAGATGACGGTCTTCGTCCGTAAGTACGCAGACGGGGCGACTTCAAAGTAAATCAACTTTATTTGGGCTAACCTGTGCCCATAAATGAACTCCTACGAAAATGTATTCGGCGGCAGCGAAACGGTGTCGGCGGCAAGAATGCCCGCGCTTGCGCCGATGCAGTCTTTTTATAACAGCGGCGCACAACTCATTCCACCACGAACATACAGCAACGCGCCTATCAGTCAATAATTTGGTCCCACTGTTTATCGCAGACATGTCCAGCTCACGAGCGACGGGGCGACGGGCTAACGACGTCACGCAGTAGATAAGCCGAGAACATATCTGCGCAAAGTAAAGGACACCAACATAAACGCACGTGGCAATATAATCCAACACAATTAGTCAAGACACCTCGCTTGAATCGTGCAGAGTGGCAGGAAGGTCACTCAACAGTGAAGAAAGGTCCCCCCGAAGGGATTATCATTTCAGTGTAAAACATAATAGCTGAGCCACTTCATGTAAGCGGGTAGCGACCGTGCGTTCCAACACATGTTCCAAAATGTGCCACAGTGGCTAGTCAATACGCAAGTGATAAATAAATAAATAAATAAATAAATAAATAAATAAATAAATAAATAAATAAGTAAATAAATAAATAAATCACGATCAGTCAATTGTACCACACTTCAATATTTCGCAGCGGCAGAAAGGCCGAACCACTCGCAACCCCGTGGGATCATCATCTTAGAGTGAAATATGAGAAAGTCGCTCCATGTAAGTAGATAGTGACCACATATTCGAACGCATGCTCTAAAATGCACCGCAGTGGTCTGTCAACACACAAGTACGCGAAAATAAACAAATAAAATGAAAAATAAATCAATACATAAACAAATAAATAAAATGAAAATTAGCATAAATCAGGAGATGCTCGTCTGTTCAAAGAGAGGCCATGAAGGATGCACCGCAAGGGAGTGCCATTCAAGCGGACCTCGTCATAAAAAAGTTATTCCAATCAATAGCAAAGGATGTAAGCTTGCCCATGCTTTCATTGATACCCGACGTGGCGCTGTTCAATTTATATATAAAATAGCACTCTCGAATTTCGCGGTCATGGTGTGTTCGAAAACCCGATTCTAATATGGTTGCTTCTAAATGATTGAAGGAATGACCAGGAAGCAAGGGCGTAGCCAGAAATTTTTTTCGGGGTTCACCTCCTTGATCATAAGTAGGACAGGGGCCGGCAGATGTGTTCGAGTGTCATTTTGGGCTCGGTATGCTATGCCGAAAAAAAAAATTGCGGGGGGGGGGGGGGGGGGGGCACGGGCCCGGTGTGCCACCCCCTGGCTACGCCATTGCCAGGAAAGTGCGCATGTTTTGAAAGGGGGGGCGTTCGAAGAATTTTTCGGGTGGGCCTTGTGGTTACGGAATCGCATCAGGAGAGGTTATTCTGTCTGACCTATGTACTGTTGACCGCACCTGGTTCACTCGAGTAGGTACTCTACGTTGGCGGTGTCGCAGGTAAAGTTTCCCTCAATTTCGATAGAAAACTTGGACGCCTTACTTGTTGCTTTTTGCGTGGTTCTGATGTATGGGCATATCTGTGTGGTTTATTGCATGGCCCACAGCCAGTACCACGGTACATTTTTGCGGTACACCACGGTACACCCAGGTACATTTTTGCGAAAAGTTCAATTTGTCCCAAGTGTGTGCCAAGACATGGTTCTTGCGGTCTTTCGGTAAAAAAGACTGAAAGTGTTTGCAAAATGTATTAAAGATAACACTGTATTTTCGAGTTGTCCTTGGAGCATACTGGCAAGTGCTATGTAATTGAAGTATTGCTAGGTGCAGTTCAGACTGGCCGTGAATGCATAGATAGTTTTCTACTACCACTGGACGATACAGCAAGATTACATTATAAGTGCAGTAAAACAGCTTCCTACTGTTGTGGACCTAGCTAGAGAAAAGTAATTCTTGTTGAAGTTACGATTTCTTGGAGGACGGTATTCTCATTGATTGATTCCATTAGTTGCAGTGAGCAGTATGCGTATGTTCTTAAATACATCATTTCCCTATAGTTAGTTTGTTTAACAAAATTGTAGCGCTATTTGTTATAGTAACCATACAATTGCCAAATTTTATCATCAATGCTACATGCCACAATAGACTGTGTGATCTTGCTGAGAAAGCATGGAGTCGCAGTATCTCGAGTCCGTTTTTTGACTGCAGCATCAGTTCATGTTGTAGAACTTGTCGAAATTAAATGCGAAGCCTCCTATTGTGGCAAATTTCATGAAGCATAAACTAGATTGACCATTGGAATAAACCCTGTATTTTATTAACCACGCGTGAACCGGGATCTTTACTGTTCTCTCCATGAAGCGTAACAGCCGGCACTTCACCATGTGGCAAAGGCCTATAGCTTCTCAAAGCACGAACATCATCAGCAGGAGCGTAGCCGAAATTTTTTTCATGGAGGGGGGGGGGGGGGGAGGAGGGTCAGCATACTTCCTGTATGGCAAATGATTTCTGCAGAATCCCGCAAGTTGGCGGCGGAAGGGTTGAGAAAGGGAAAATAGACAACCACCCGATTGTAGCACGAAGCCACAAGGAAATCCATACGGATTTCTCAGAAAGAAAAGCTTCTTAGTTGCCGAAAATTTCCTTGTGGCTTCGTGCTACAATCGGGTGGTTGTCTATTTTCCCTTTCTCATACTTCCTGTATGTTGGTGTGTGTGGTTGTGCACATGTCTATATACACATGCAAAACTGAAATATTACGCGGGAGTGGTTAGATGTTGAATCCCGCCACCCCGGGCTACGACAGCGGTCACAGTACTTCCGGATAGCAAAAAATAATTCATGGAAAACATGCACAGCTTGAGCTTCCGGTACTCTAACTAGAGTATCAGGGAAAGTCATATCATTTACAAATATCACGCGTATTCTGGGAAAGTGTCAGGTGGCTTGAGTTCATTGTATTGAAGAAACTTAGGGCTGTCCACAGAAAAACAAAGAGCAGTAACTGAATTTCATCTTTAGGGGTATTATAAGTAAGCATGGAAGTAGTTATGTATAAATCTATTCTTTTCACACCTTCACTGCGTCGTGGGTCACCGGTGGGTCACGGCCTGTGCTCCACCTATGCGGCTGCAAAGTTACGTGCGTTTATCTGCTTGCAGCTGCTATAACATTATGACACTTGAACGCAAAGGTGTGATTTTTGTTGCATGAGGATACACACGCCCAGACGAATACTTGTCTGATGTTAAAGGCTATGACCCACCGATGACCCCCGACGCACTCAATAAAAATGTTTCTGTGCTGTGTGCGGCGTGACCCACCGGTGACCCACGCGGGAGAGCTCTTCAATCTTGTGCTGCCGCCTGAAGTTCGAAATTGCAACTAATATATATTGTGTATTGCATTGGACGTGAAGGAGCGTGATTGCTCGTCCCCCCCCATTGTGTTGCTTGCAAACGTTTTCCGCACTTTTTGAAATACGTGCCGTTGGACTAAGTGTATGAGTTTTCCCTGCTGCTCCAAAACTTTTCAGCGCGCCTGATTGAGCCTCGTGCCTTTTACGGGCGCAAAGGAAAACGCAGCACCCAGGAAAGAAACCAACTTAGTTTTGACGAGAAGAATGCGCCGGCAACTTCGCGATCCCCCGCTGATGAGTCAAGTGCTTCAGTGTCGGTGTCGGATCTTCATCCGTGGACAGACAGTGAAGTCAGTGTCGAAGACAGCGTTTCCGAAGCGTCAGGGAACTCGGCACACGTCGAACGGTTAGTCAGATCTGACTGAGGATTCCGAAGCGGACGATTCCGACGACACCCTCATTTCTCTCAGCCCATCATTGGAGAAATGGACGCCGGCAACAATCACTTGGCCTAGTGTGAAGCCGCACTCTAGGCCGCCCAGGATCAATCACTTGCCATCTAGCCACGATGCCCTGACGTTATTCTCCATGTTTATTACGGATGATGTCTGGCAAATCATGGTGGATGAGACAAACAAGTTTGCGCAACAAGTGTTGGAGTCCACTAAACCGAAATCTAAATCGCGGTTGAAGGATTGGGAGGAAACCAATGTCCAAGAAATTCAGGCATTTGTTGGAGTACCGATTTGTATCTTTCAAATATTACGAGCCAAATACCCGCTGCAAAGGTGGCGGCGCCCTCTCGTTGGAGCAAAAGAAAGAGGCATAGCCGCGTGTCCCACCAGTGGGTCACGACGCACCTGGGGGTTATAACCAATGGCCCTCTGGTGGGTTACTCCGCACCTAAAGCCTGACCAAAAAAAAAGCATGCCGCAGTGAACGTGTTAAACATGTGGTGCGAATAGAGTCCTTCAAGACTTTTACTGGTCATGAAGCTTCATCGTAATGCTATGGGGGAGCTTTGTGCGCAGCAAGCGGGAGTCGCGGGGCTGCGATGCGTCCAGTCTGTTGGCATCGGGAGACGGCAGCGAAGGCGGCTGCCTCTGTCAGTGCAAAATATATAGCGGTGAGTCAGCGCACAGTTTTCAACTTATGTCCTCTATTGTACCTTGCGTGTGGGGCCTGAACGTCGGAAAAAATGCTGCGTAACTGCTGCATGCCTGGATGTCGATCAGGATACAAGGGAAGTGTCGGAAAAGTGTCAATATTATGGCTGCCGTGAGACAGCGAGCGCCGGGAAAAGTGGAAGCGGTATACCTCGGCAAGAAGGGCGTTGTTTCACATTTGACTCCCCGCTTGTGCATGTGTGCGAAAAGCACTTCAATGAGAGTAACCGCGTGCGCGTGGCCCAGTGGCCAGTCGAAGGCGTTGCTGTGACGTTGCAGCGTGATGTTCCGAAACTTTTTGTCGGACCCTCTGCTGAGCACTTACGACGACCTCCTGGCATATTTCTCTAGCGCAGAAAAGTCCAGAGCTCACCCCCCTACACAACAAAAACGTAAACTATATGCGCGAGGTGCATGTGTATTAGAGCAAACATCTGAACTAAATAAAAATATTTGCTTGCAAGTACTGGTCTTATAGTTTGCATTTGGTGGGGACGACCCTGGATTCTGACATGCTACTTGTAGATGTGTACACCTGATGAAGACATGGGCGCTTATGAAGGTCGGAAACAACGGAACATGTTTCATGCGAGTCGCCCAAGACAACTCGACGGTGAAAACCATCACCTGTTTTTTTTAAATGCGAATGCATTTCTTAGTCGGGCTATGTGAGGCGTCCGGCGTTGTCCGCGGCGGTGTCCGCGCGCCGGCAGGTGTTATCTCTCCGCTCTCACTCCCTCTCCCATAGCAACAGCTGCGGGTGCGCGCGCTTATCCTCGCCCCTAGCAACCGGAGCATGTGGTGCGAGAGAGTGTAGGAGAGGGTAGGTGCAGTGCTTCGCCGCTCCTTCTCTCGCCGTTCGCTCTCTCTCCTCCCTGCGCCCCACTCTCCCGTCCGCTCGCGCCTCACTCTCGACCGTTCGCTGGCTGGGCGCCTCTCAAGGCGATGGCAGAAGTCGGTGAAGGCGAAATCTCTCGGCGCAAGAAATGCATTCGCATTTCCTCACGATTCCCTTCGGGGAGGTGGGGGGCATTTTTTTTTAATGCGATAGCAGTTATGTGGACTCTCTCGGCTGTTTTGTGCCGTCGCCGTCGCATCCCATATAATTATATATATTCTTCTATTCGCCTCGCGTGCGACCGATGGCGGCGCTGCGAACGGCGCTCCGGTGACGCAAGGGCGGGGATTCGGCTTTTGTCGTCTGCTACGCTCTTGCTAAAACAGCAGCATTTTCGTTATAGTTCGCTCGCATCGCACGGCGTTCCTCGACTACTAGCTGCATTTTCTTCTAATGATATTTCTTGAGATGACTGCTAGCAATACATGAGTTTAACAAACGTTAACATTTAACATATCTTCTTTATACCGACAGCCATCGCGGTCAGGTTCATGCCCCCGAGTTCGTAGCATCGCTCACTGGGCTGGATGGCGTGGAAATAGCTTACGTGAAAGCGCGAATGCCCCCCGCCAAGTGGGTTAAAGAGAGTCTCCGCTGCTTTGAAATCGCAGCGCGATCAATGTTGCGGCTTATTCGCAAAAATCAGCGTTGTGTAAACAGACTTGAGATGAACGAAAATTCACGCTCCACTCCCAATTGTAGTCATGTAGACTTGTGCAGACACGACAGCCGACAAAATGAAATCGATAAGTTCCTCGACCAGCGGGTTATTGCGGACCACTAGCATAGAGTGGGCGAGCTGGATGCAAATAAGATCGCTCGGAATGAAACGCCAGCAGTGGTGCGCGTGGTACAGTTCGACTCTTATGATTAGAGGCAGATACGCTCATGAGCCGCATTCATGTTTTTCATGTGCTGCCTACTCGAATGTGCGAGCCTGCAAAGGTAATGACAGGATCCGCTGCAATGTTCGCGTTTCATTTGACACCGATAGTACAGCTTCGTAAACATTAGGAAAAATCGGCGAATGTGTCCAGGAAGAGGAGAAAGAGAGCTCGTTCCCACCAATCTTTTGGCCCCTGTGGCTGATTATTGTGATTCTTTACCGTGCTGTAACAAGATTGAATATTTTAAGGTACGTGGGAGCCTTATATTCCACATAAATTGCGAAAATTGACCGTCGACGTCCCGCGTCGCCAGCGTCAACACGATCGTGATGCGAAAATTCATCACATGATCATGCCGTCATGACATCCCAGACCGCCAAAATTTGTGACATCATAACGTCACGTCACATGATTACGTCATCACATGACATCGGCGCTTTGCATTGCCTCCGTGATTGGTGGGCCGATCTCGGAGGCGATGCAAAAACCAGGTGATGTGTAGAAAGCTTCAGTGCAAAACCACGTTACGTCCAGAAAGCATTCGGAGGGGGGGCGGCGAAGGAACATTACATCGACTCAAGAAAAAGATGGTTTTCGCCTTCGAGTCAACTTAGGCAAATGCATAAGGAACTCGAGTCTCTTTAGTACAGTGATCGCACCAAGCCCTATCAGGAGTCGACCGTTGAGACTGATTTACAGCATTTTATTGCAAATACATCTTCTTTCGATGCGAAAGCTTTGTATTTACCAACGTTAGTATGATTACACTAATTCTGTTCAGCATATTTTAAGACCACTGTGAACGAGTGAACAAACGTCGATTTATTAACGTAAGGATTAAAATATGTTGAAAAAAAAAAAGAACAAAAGCAAAATAAAATCACTCCGGACAACCTACCGATATTTCATATCCCCGTCGTGCATCCCCTTTAGACTCTCCCGTTTATTTCGTGTTTCAATTTAAAGTACTTACGACGCGCTTACACAGCAGCTGTTAAAAATGTGTATTTAATCAATCGTTGTTGCCGGTAACGCCACTTAATTTATTTGAATGACATCGCACGTCGTTTGTCATGCTCCGAACATAGGAATTGAATCGAAGGAGCAGGCTTGGCAACCGAACACGCGCAGCACGCGGTATACATTTATTGCGCTTTAACGCAGACATGGAAAGCTGAAGCCCGAACGCTGAAGTCGGTTATCGAAAACGGGCAGGAAAGTCATTTTGAGTGCGCCACGGCCATAGAACAGTCGCAAAAAGAAAAATTCACCATAGAAGCAGATGTACACATGGATGGCTAGCAGACGACAACAGGAGCAATCGACACAGAACGTGCTCCTGACGGCAACTCCGCTCGATTTCGCTGGGCATTTTGCTTGAACATTCAGTACAAATTGCTTTATGAACTCGCCCAATTAATGTTTCAATAACTCGAGCGTGATAGCCAGGCCGGCAGCGTCGAGCAGCTACACGAAGCGAGCGCGCGCGCGCGAAGAGCTGCATCCGAGTCCTCTCCCTGACGTCACACGCGAGAGGGCGCCACTCAAAGCCATTCTTACCCTTTTTTCCCCTCGACAAAAACCACCGTGGCTCACAACCACTATCCCAACGTCTTCAATCTCGTCACCTACACAGTTGTTATACAAGACGTTGGGATAGTGGTTATGAGCCACGGTGGTTTTTGTCGAGGGAAAAAAAAGGGTAAGAATGGTTATACATATTCGCCTCGAGATCTATATATATATATATATATATATATATATATATATATATATATAGGAAACAAAAGAGAGTACGACGCACGTTGGTTTTGCACGGTATATTTTCTGACGTTTCGGCTGGTGGACCAGTCTTTGTCAAAGTAACTTTGACAAAGGCTGGTCCACCAGCCGTAACGTCAGAAAATATACCGTGCAAAACCAACGTGCGTCGTACTCTCTTTTGTTCCTTATTCTACCGGGGCCAGCGTTATTTCATTGCTGCAACTATATATATAGTCAAGAAATGAAGGAGCACACTTACGAAAATTGAATATTTTTACTGGTTAACGTTTCGGCCGTGGCACGGCCTTCGTCAGAATGAAAACGTGTTTCATATATATATATATATATATATATATATATATATATATATATATATATATAGCGCAAAGTACAAGCTTACAGACGAGCGCACGCATCACAACGAGCGGGGCTCCCAGCGCGCCATCTTGCTATCGCGCTGGTAATGCAGAGAGCACGCTGACATTGCCCCCGAGATTGGCCTACCGCCAGCGGTAAATGGTGTATATAAGAGCTCGCCGTTACTACGTTGAAGGACGTTCACTTTCGTGGCTAAGCGGTTAACACCGCGCGCTGCGGAGCGAGAGGTCGCTCGTTCGATTCCGCGCGTCGGAAAACATTTTTCTCTGTGGCTTTTACACACACACACACATATATATATATATATATATATATATATATATATGTAAAAGCCACAGAGAAAACAGTTTTCCGACGCGCACATGTAAATATATATGTAAAAGCCACAGAGAAAAATGTTTTCCGACGTGCGGAATCGAACGAGCGACCTCTCGCTCCGCAGCGCGCGGCGTTAACCGCTTAGCCACGAAATTATATATATAAGTATAAGCCACAGAGAAAAATGTTTTCCGACGCGCGGAATCGAACGAGCGACCTCTCGCTCCGCAGCGCGCGGCGTTAACCGCTTAGCCACGAAAGTGAACGTCCTTCAACGTAGTAACGGCGAGCTCTTATATACACCATTTACCGCTGGCGGTAGGCCAATCTCGGGGGCATTGTCAGCGTGCTCTCAGCATTACCGGCGAGATGGCGCGAAGGGCGCGCTGGGAGCCCCGCTCGTTGTGATGCGTGCGCTCGTCTGTAAACTTGTACTTTGCCCCACGGCGCGTGGTTGCCCGTGTGCGCGCGCGCTTATCTCGCGATGGGGGAGGTTGTTACGCCTTGTGCTTTCGCCGGAAAGAATGCGTTACGTTGTAGTTACAGAGCGCACGAAAGTCACTTCGCTCTCTGCAGAGTCCCCGTTTGCGAAAGAGGCGCGCTGTTCAAACCCAGTGAAGTAACAACCACGGTATATGTAAACTGGTAGCGTAACTTCCATAGAAGCCCGTGTATCCAGTAGTTGGCGGCTCGTTGCCACCGTCGCCATCTACGTATGGAGGGGACAACTAACAGCAAAAAAAAAGAATAAAAAATAAAATATGACGTCACAACCGGAAGCGGTAGCGACGTCGTGAACTTGCCCTACATGGCGCGAAATTAAAATATTTCTTAATTGCTGACGTTATACATGTCTTTTGAGAAATTCGCGATTTTATTGCGCCTTTATGGCTCTCCAATTGCGTGCGCGAGAGAAAAGGAAGACCAACAAGAAAGATTGAGGAAGCAAGGTTCTTTTATTATCCAAATAGTGTACTTCCAATGTACACCAAAATACTTTGCAGATGAAAAAAAATTATGATACAGTGGCTCAAGAGCACAATACTTAGAAAACTCACGTTGCCCAACCGAGGAAAACTACTGGAGCGAAACAGCAGCCTGGGAGTATCACTTGGACGGGCTTAGAGTACAGCGTTTCATCACGAAAGGCGAGCGCACACGGGCCGCGTGTCACCGAAAGCAGTCTGCAGTCACTGCAGCACTTAACTGTTTTAACAGCTTTTTTGTCTGGGGAACCCCCAACTTTTTGTGTTGGAAATAAAGTTCAGTTCAGACAAACTACACATTCCGTGAGCTAGTTCAGCTTCTCTGAATTATCGCGCCAGTAAATAACACATAAGCAAATAAATAACCTACGGAAGACACGCGCGAAACCACCGCGCAAAAGTGAGCGATGCCTCGTTGACCCGACAACGCGCCGAACTAAACACACGCCCACATCAGCCGACATCCCACGTTGCAGACTGCCTGCATACGCCCCCATTTATGGCACTCGAAAAAAAAATGAGGCAATCAACTATTTTGCGAAGTGTCAAATAAGCCGTAAAGTAAATTTCTAGTCTACTGTGGTGTACATAAAATTAGGAGTATTCGAAAAAAAAATTCCCCATCTCCCGCTAAAGGGAACCATGCGTGGATGCGAAGCAGCGGGGAGATAATTATCTTGAGCGGGAGGAACGTCGCCGCTCTCATTTCACGGCAGCGGTCTGGGCGCTCATCGCGGCGCTGCACAGGAGAGAGAATGAGGCGCGCGCGCTCCGTCATTTTCATACCGCGGAACTACCGTGGCGCCCCCCAGCGGAGTATGCAGCTGTCACACCACCTGTCGTGCGCGCCGCTCCGTACAGAATTCCTAGAGGAAAGGACGGGGGGGGGACCGTAGGAGAGGAGAGAGAGGGGGGAGGTGACGTGCATGCGCTGTGGGGGGTGTGGGACGCTCCGTAGAGTAGAGGATTCCTAGAGGAGAGAAAGGGGGGAGGGGACGCGCATGCGCTGTGGGACGCGGGAAGGAGGGATGGACTAAGCCCCCCTCCGAACACATGCAAGCAAGATCAAGGAATGGGGTCAACCTGGGCGACAGACACCACCTGCCTAGCCATTGCTAAGCAGCCTCTCTGTGCTCCCGGCCATGACTCAAGGAATGGGGTCAACCTGGGCGACAGACACCACCTGCCTAGCCATTACTAAGCAGCCTCTCTGTGCTCTCGGCCATGACTCTGATGATTGTAGTAGGGTTGACGGCCTTCATATTACTACAGTGTTCTGGTTCGCATAATGGGTGCTTCCCTACTTCGTGAAAGTGGCCGGACGCGGGACCGGGGACGGGGGGACGGGGGGACGCGGGAGGGACGGAGAGAGCCCCGAGCATAAGATGCTTCGCATCTAAAAATAATTCCCTTGAGTTTCTCGTTTTCGTTATTTGTCCCCTCCTCACCTAGTCGCGCTTCAAACGTTCGGCGGGCGTTGATGTCTGTAGCGATATGTTCTCGACCACTTTTCATTCCAAGTTTCGCGACCGATATAATTTGTCCATGTAACAGCCGTGACACTTGTTAGTTCACGCTCATCCTTTGTATACCTGTGCGTACGTTTCGTGCGCCCTTTGTGTTTGAGCAGCGCGTTAAGTATCGAGATGTGAACGTCGTTAGGTCGCGCTCGTCCTGTGTATGTTCTTTTCGTCTTTAGCAGTGCGCTGCACGATCTGCTTGCCGTTCTTCGCGTGACAGTCCAATTTGTTGCTATCGCATTTATCGCTTCGCCCTTACGGCGAAACTGCGACTTTTTTTCTTCATTCGATCTATTTATCCTCTCCTGCCCCCCCCTCTGAAAGTTGTCTGCACTTAAAGTGGTTTTTCACTGTATCCAGAATAGCACGCATTTCAAGCTTTATGCACCTCGAATGTTTTTGCATTGCCTCCGTGATTGGTCCAACGATCACGGAGGCAATGCAAAACGACGATGTTTTGTGATGGCCTCACTATGTGACGTCATCGTGACGTCAAAAACGTTGACGATCTGTGACGTTGTGATGAACGTCATATGGTGAAGTCATCACGTGATGATTTTTAGCCGCACTCATGTTGACGCCGCCGACGCGGGATTCCTACACCGACGGTAAATTTTCGTGGTTGATGAAGTATCTAAGGCTTACGCCTTAAAAACTGTACAGGACTCTGAAAACTACACAGTATTGCATGAGAAATCGAAATTTAAACATGGCACGGCGCCTTAGTGATAACTCAACGCAAAATAAAGCGCGAAAACCAGGGAAAAGGCGTAGGAAGTACCCTTGATCCTCGTCAATTGCTTAATTCGGAGATATGATTCATTCAAACTGACCGCTGACTCTATAAATACGAGGCTATTTTAAGATATCTTCATATACAAACACCAGGTGTATAGCACAAATAATTTGGTGCGCGTGGTCAAGAGTTACAACCACTGCACTTCCGCAACGCATCAAGATCTGCCAGAATCCTTGAAGGACTCCGGATAATCTACAGATTGCACTATATGCTTTAAGGGTAACGGATGAAACATGCTTTCATTCTCATGGTCACGTGTGCTGGATGTATAGTCCAAGGACTAAAAAGATGCTTTTGTCCTATGATTCCTCCCACTCTAAACTAGTTAAAAGGGCTATCGCCAATTTATGCTTATCTAATGCCGTGGCTAAGAGTTGCACGCATAAAATGCAAGACAGCGTTGTCGAGCAGAAAAGTAGGCTTTTGGCGGCAGGTTATCCTAACAGTTTGTTCACTACTGTGGCTGAATTTTTGTTTAAGCGTTTAAAGTTGAAACACAGGAGCGATGCTGATGTTCAAGACCAAAAGCAAAAGAATCTGGTGGTTATGCCATACGTACACGGTATTTCGCACAGATTGAAAAAGGTTGCTGCCAGAAACGACATCAGATTGGTCTGTTCCGCACCTAGCAACTAGGAGAGTTGCGCAGCTCGGCACGCCAAGCAGAACATGCGATGTTAAACATGTAAAAAAAAAAAATACTGCGCATGTGCCACATGTGTGGTTTATGGCATTCCTTTGAGTTGCGATAGGCTATACATTGGACAATCTGGTCGATGTATTAACGTTCGTATGCGGGAACATGCAAATCTTCTACCCTCTGGCACGGGTGGTAACCTTCCGCTACATTGCAAGCTGTGTGGGTGTACACCACGGTTTGAAAATGTTTCTATTTTAGGCAAGGCTAAGTAAGACGCAGCGGGAAAGGGAAATCATTGAGGCGTACCACATTTGGAAGCTTGGTCCGGATAAATGTGTAAGCGCAGCTTCTGTGTTTCTGACCAGGAAAGAGTGCGATTTTCTTGAACTGAACTGATTTGCGTAGGTAAGATTGGAGATGTGATTTTTGTGGGGTGCTTTTGCGCATGCGCTGTACGGATTGAGGAGAAGGCGTTTTTTTTCGAAATAAACGTCAGTTGTTAGTAGCCACCTCTGTGTTCACTGTCTCTGCTTCTGCCTCTCAGTTTTCTTCCTTTTTCGACGTTTTAGTGGCTTTTGTCGAATTTATGCTTTTATAGCCAGAGCACATCGCACAGTGGAAGCAGCATGCGCTTGTTGCAATCTAGTTTATAGCTCCGAGGACTCATTCGACACTAAATTGCACTGTATTAGAGCTTGCCCGAATTTCCTTGAAGGTAATATCACTCTCAAGGAATTATCAACGTTCACGGCAACATTTAATCACGTTCTGCAGTTCCAACGCGTGCAGTAGAACTGCAGTGCCGGTGCCGCTCCGATGCCCACGCACGGGCGAGGGCGCCCATAGCGGCTTATCCTGTCCTTATATCAAGCTTTCCCGAGAGCTTCATGACCTGTAAAAGAATTGGCTTTGGTACTACTGCTGCAACCTAGAGGCAAATATTTGTGTTTCGAAATGTTTGCTTGGTAATTGCTCCAAGAGGTTGCTATGCTGCTCCAAGGCGAGGTTTTAGTAGATCCAGAAGCTGCGCCGAAGTGGCTTCCGTCAATCAAATCACTGTTTGCGGGCAAGGCAGTAGCAGTGAGCGATTACATGAGCATGCACGAACGCCACAGTATATATACGATTTCTGCATGTGTTCTCGCGTTACTCTGCCAAATGCATGTTCGAATAATAGTAAAATTGCACTCTCTGCCATTGCGTGCCGACACCTAGTACGCCGAGTAAAAATTTTAAATGTGTTCACTGAAGGAAAGTACAAAGTAAGATGCGTCAAATGTGTAATTTATGGACATTTTGACACAGAATTGCTGCGTATACTCGTTTACTACAGGTAGCGTAAGCTTGAAGAAAAAATCCTCTACAAAGTAATGAAAAAAAAGGAGGCATTTCGAATGGTGCTATATTGCAATCCATTTTGACAGATCTTTGATCAAATGCATGCTAACAATTCATTGCTTGGTGATAGAATTCAGTGCAATTTGGCATGCAGTTACGAACTTCAGAATCCCAGCTACAGAATAGTTCCTCCAGGGCATGGGTTAGAATTTGTTCAAGCTTTGCTGAGTGTTTGCACATGTTAAAGCAAATCTGCAGATCAATGTTTTCATTTTCCTGGTTTTCAGTGTGCCATACTAGCGAAAAGTACCTAAATCTCAGCTTGCAAATGTACTCAATGCTATGGTTGTAAGGGACCTTGACTGGGTAGGTATAGTGAAGATATTTTCATGAACATTGCCCTAAACTGAAAACCTGGCACCCGTCATGACATCTGCATGGTAGGTGCATGCAGCAGTGGGGCAGCCTACCTTTGTCAGTTTTCCTTCTGTGAGGAGGTGCGGCTGTGGCTAGCACTCGTAGTTCATCTGTGGTATTTCACACTGCAACATTTTGATCAACTTTAGGAAATAGGCCTAAATTGCAGTTGTGTACTCTAAAATATTTCGGAATGGTACTAAAGGGTAGCCTGTGAAGGTGCAGTGGAATTCGTTCCTTCCGAATAAAATTCTCCAAGGCTATTCGTTTATTCTACACTGCTCAGTATCACTCAGACACTCGATTACTGCACATAACATTAAAGATACAATCACAGTTTTTTCTTTTGGAATAAAATTCTAAATACAGTTGAACCCCTTTAAAAGAGATGTGCACCGGGGAGCAATTCACGTCTTTATACGAGGTGTCTTTTATACCCATTTGTCTGTTACATTAGTGTCTCTTATAAAGGGGTTAGCTAGTATTTCTTGTTGTGATGAGTATCTGTTCAAGTGGCCAGCTTTGTTAGGTACAGTGTAGCTGCACTGGCAATTTTTTTTGTAGCGTTAGCTACACTGGCCTAGCCAAACCCGTTTCGCGCGGCTCATCAAGAGCCGTGCTGCGCATGCGCGAGGATCAGTGATGTCACACAGCTGGCGCACCGGAGCCGGCATCTCCCGCGCACTCCGCCGCCGCCGCGTCAACTCACCGCGCCGCCGGTCTGCGCATTCCAGAGGAGTGACGTCGTAGACGTGGTAGACGCACTGGCGCCGGCGCGCGCGCAGGTATTCGTCTTCGCTGTGCAGTCGCCGTCTGACACTGCGCTGGAGCCGCTGCGCTTCTGACTGGCGTTTGCCAGTGTGGTATAGCCATGGAGAAGGAGAGCGCAAATGCTGCTCCACGGCGCAGAAGAGCGGAGAAGCGTGACTCATCGGATCCCGAAGCAGTTGCCTGGCAATTAGCGGTTGAGGGTAGGAAGAATGAACAGAATACTGTGTTGGGGCCATAGAGACGGCAGCGTGTTACTTCACTGATCACCAAGCCGTCTTTGTGGCAATAGAGAAGCAACCTGACGTTGAGCAAAAATATACATGTGCCACATAATACGTATACCGTGTGTGTGTGTGTGTTTTTGGAGCAGTAGTAAGCATGATAATCAAGCTAATCCTAGACAATCTAGTGAATCAGGAAAGCTAAGAATAATCAGCTGAACCTTTGCTAACGCTACGTATATCCTGGCGTAGCCGAGCTAAGCCACTGCAACATTTTTTTTCACATTTTCTGATTGCACCAACTAAATGCCAAGCAGAGCAGAATAATGAGCAACTGCTGCATTTCTTTCATTCCACAAAGCGAAAGCAAGACGCTGCGGGCATGCAGTTCTTCGCAAAAAAATTCGGCAGATCCCACGTACCATGGGAATCGATGTTACGCGAAGTATGCGGACGGAAGGTGACTGTGGCGCAATTTAGTTTTTTTTTGGTGAGCGAAACGTTGTGAAATGACGCTAAACATATGTGCAAATGTTATACGCACAGACACGTATGTTGAAAAGGCGCATACGTTTTATATAACTGGTTGTTTACAGTTACGTAACGATGACAACAGCAACATGAGTATTACCAACACCAGAAGCGGTAAGCTGAAATGTCGCGCTTGTGCTTGCGAGAATAGCAGCCCTGGATAGTGCTACGTAGACTGAATTCAGTGGATGGCGCTTAACTACAATTGACGCTAACCCGACGTGGCACCTGTGTCATTGTAGTACATATGTAATGATTACAAAATTAGGTGGGCAACACTGCTACTGCAGCATTAACGTTTCACCAACATTACACCTGCATAGGGTGTTTTTCCAAAGAAGTTTGGAGGCATGGGCATGGCTTGTCTCTGTGTTAGAATACTTGATTGTCACGCATAATGCTTGGGTTCGATTCCTGCTGGGGCCATAACATATATTCTTTGCATTCGTCGGGTCCACGCTGCCGATGTCGGTTTTATTGCGGTAGCAATTATATGGACACTCTCGGCTGATTTTCCGTCGCCGTTGCGGTCATCCCCCCCATATATATATATATATATATATATATATATATATATATATATATATATATATATATATATATATATATATATATATATATATAACGGTGTGGCTAGGGCTACGTGCAGACGTAACTGTAACCACCGCAACTGTTACATCCAGACGTAACTATAGCCGCCGCTTTATACCGTGTCTGGCGTTACGTCTAGACGTAACGATAGAAGCCATTAAAGTTAGGTCTGGACGTAAGAATACCATGAAGAAAAGTTGAGTCCAGCGGGACAACAATACAAATCCTGCCTGTTAAACCCACTGAACCGATCGGCCCTAGTGGCGCAGCGGGCTGACATGTCGTGCTCGGAGCAGAGAGGGTGTTGGTTCGAATTTGGTTCAAGTGTTTCTTTTTTCTTTTTTTTTGTAGTACGTACTGTTTTAACAGTATAGCAGTAATGCTCCAAGGGTGCTGCTAGTATTTTTAAATGCGAAGCATTTCTTAGCGAACTTCGGCGAGTTTGAGCGTATCTGACTATCTATCTATCTATCTATCTATCTATCTATCTATCTATCTATCTATCTATCTATCTATCTATCTATCTAGCCGCCTACGACTTTGTGCTCTCCTGGCCGTATCGTTAATGGGATTTATGCCAAATTTGGTATGGCAAAACATGACCGTATGACGAACATAAATGGCTGGTCATATCATGAAAATCATGACTAAATTGTCATGAAAAGTATGATTTACATGCCACGCTCATGGGGCGTTCGCGGCCGTTTCGTTAGCTTGATATACACCAAATTTGGGATTGAGTGACGTGACTGTATGACGAACATAAATGGCAGATGGTAATATGCAAATAAGGACGTGCATGTCATGAACAACATGATTTGATTTACATGCCACGCTCATGGCGAGCTCGCGGCCGTTTCGTTAGTTTGAGATACACCAAATTTGGTATTGAGTGACATGACTGTATGAGGAACATAAATGACAAGTGGCAATATGGAAATCATGACATGTCATGAGCGACATGACTTGCATGCCACGCTCATGGCGCACTCGCGGCCGTTTCGTTAGCTTGAGATACACCAAATTTGGTATTGAGTGACATGACTGTATGACGAACATAAATGACAAGTGGTAATATGGAAATCATGACTTGTCATGTGCGTCATGACTTGCATGCCACGCTCATGGCGTGCTCGCGGCCGTTTCGTTAGCTTGAGATACACCAAATTTGGTATTGAGTGACATGACTGTATGACGAACATAAATGACAAGTGGTAATATGGAAATCATGACTTGTCATGAGGGACATGACTTGCATGCCACGCTCATGGCGTGCTCGCGGCCGTTTCGTTAGCTTGAGATACACCGAATTTCGTATTGAGTGACATGACTGTATGAGGAACATAAATGACAAGTCGCAGTATGGAAATCATGACGTGTCATGAGCGACATGACTTGCATGCCACGCTCATGGCGCGCTCGCGGCCGTTTCGTTAGCTTGAGATACACCGAATTTGGTATTGAGTGACATGACTGTATGAGGAACATAAATGACAAGTGGCAGTATGGAAATCATGACGTGTCATGAGCGACATGACTTGCATGCCACGCTCATGGCGCGCTCGCGGTCATTTCGTTAGCTTGATATACACCAAATTTGGGATTGAGTGACATCACTGTATGACGAAAATAAATGACAAGTAGCAATATTTAAATCTTGACATGTCATGAGGGACATGACTTGCATGCCACGCTCATGGCGTGCTCGCGGCCGTTTCGTTAGCTTGATATACACCAAACTTGGTATTGAGTCACGTGACTGTATGACGAACATAAATGACAAGTGGTAATATGGAAATCATGACTTGTCATGTGCGTCATGACTTGCATGCCACGCTCATGGCGTGCTCGCGGCCATTTCGTTAGCTTTAGATACACCAAATTTGGTATTGAGTGACATGACTGTATCACGAACATAAATGACAGGTCCTAACATGTAAAACATGACATGCAAATTATGTAAAGCATGACTTGCTCCTTCCTGGCTGCTTCGCATTACATCGATTCCCACAGTGCGTGGGATCTGCCGGCTTTTTCTTTAAGAAAATCACCTTGATGACAGCGGCGGACGCCCAGACCCGCGTCGCTGCCGATCCGTACTCATTCGCTGTAGTGACACGAGCCACTTGAACGACATAGTGTGTCGGAGCGATGAAAGCGACGAAAGGACAGCCGCGAAGCGACTATGTCCTAGTGACCCGAGCCAACCGTGGAGACTGGCCAAATTATCAAACCCGAGTACGCATTGTGAACCACACGGTGGACGTAACTCGTTACGGCTGGATGTAACGATAATCAGCTGCTAATGTTACGTCCACCATGTGGTTCACAACGCGCACTTGAGTTTGATAATTATTTGGCCAGTCCCAGCGGTTGGCTCCTGTCACTGGGATATTGTCGCTTCGCGGTGCGCTTTCGTCGCTCTCACACACTATTGCTGAAGTGTCTCCAGCGAAAGAGTACGGAGTGATGGGAGAGTGGACTGGGCGTGTTGGTATTTCGCATGATTCGAAATAGAAGGGGCAACATAGACGACGCACGAAAAGGGATACACACACACACACGCAGGGCGCCACTTCCAACAACGTTTATTCCAAGAAAAAACGGGTGCTATTAATGCAGACAGTGTTGTCACATTTTATTGCTGCGCAGTCGCATTGATATATCGCAACTTTTTCGGAGATAAAGAAACGGAGGCCACACTCACGCAATGATCACCAGCTTCAATAATCTTTTTTTCCTCAACTATCAATCTTTTACACTTGTCTCGACTCTTGGCAATCACAGAGCATGCGCAAAAATCCGGTACACACTTTCAACGTCTGCAATGTATTGTCAGGTGTAGAGTGACCTAGAATAGGGGGAGTGCCCAAAGCGCCGGCTCCCGCGTGGGCCTTTTGCGGTGAACTGCCGCGCCGCGCCGCTGCTGCGCCGGACCCGTGGGCTTGCCGCGCTCGGGAAGCGCGCGGAAAGCGAGGGGCGCCTGCTACGCGCTGTAGTTTTTTGCGCTGGGTTTCCACACTGGGCACTTAAAGTCTTCTTAACTTTAATAATCCGGTGCGGAATGGAGCTCGCCCATCTTTAAACGTTGTGTTAGTTGCGGGGGCAACAACAGAATGCAAGAAATCATGTGTCGAGCGGCATCAGCGTGGCCTAGTTCCAGTGAGAGAGAATCAGAGAACGTTGGTGCTTGCTTAAAAACTCTCAAAATAAACAGGCACAAGGAAAGAACGAAAATAAACTTTTTCGCACGGGTAATCGGGAAATAGCATCACGCATACAAGAATGAAGAATAACAAAAAGTAAATTACACACGCAGTCAGCTGAATTACTTACGCGCACTGACCGCTTCACTCGACAATTTGTTAGCCTCGACTAGAACACTATTATCAACAGAGAACATCAGGAAGACGTTAGGGAAACAAAAAGAAAGAGTAGAGACGGCCTGAATACTGTTGGCTTGTTTTCGCTTCTGAGGTACCGTACGAGGCTCACCGAGCGCGAAGCTTCAGCTGAATTGCAAATTTTGAAAGGAAAGCAATGCCAGGTAAACCTACATTATTCCACAAGTTTGTGCATAGAAGGCGTATTATCGAAAATGCTGTACCAATATCCAGATATCATCAAATTAAAGTTACAAATACCCCCCATCGTTGCTGTACTACTTTGAATAGCTAATTGAACAAAAAAAATACGGTAAGAAGTTTACAAATGTGAACGTACAATATTTCAACCACTTTAGAAAATCGTTTATACATAAATACGTATATATATATATATATATATATATATATATATATATATATATATATATATATATATATATATATATATATAATACAGAGGAACTATAATTCTTAGAGGAACTATAATTCTTTGGGAGTCAGCTGTAATCACTCATGCGTCGCGTTTGTTTCGATTTACATGCAGGGATCTCGTTGAACGTCAGTATGAAACGTTTCCGCGACATGCGCGCATCGCTTTAAGCCTTCACCATACGAAATGAATTCAAAACAGTTTCAAACAACTCATTCTTAACTTCAGATATTTTCAAGGTTCTCGGCGGTTATACCGTTCACGCGGTTCAGCGACTTTAACAACAACAAAAAAAAAATGTAGACGAGTCGTTACATAAAATGCAGTTGTTTTCACGGCAATGGAGTGCGCGTCAACAGAGCAGCTGACCGCAATTCCCCGCTTTTTCCTAATGAGCTCAATATAGCGTCCACCTTGCTCTCGTGCTGTTGACACAGCGTCTCTTTAATATGGCCATACGGGTAAAGCAAGCCTCTTGTGTAACACACACACGTGTAATCAGCTGCTGTGAGCTGAGAATCACGTTTGTTTTGGGGCAATAGCTCGTAACATGAAGTGAGGCGTGCACGATGGTTTACTGTTATCGGTTCATTTACTTTGGTTTGTCTTTTTTTCAAACGCCAAAGCATTAGATGCCTAATAAAACTGGGAAAGTAACCGCCGGCGTCCCGTGCCGTCAACGCAAGTGGCGCGAAAAATTTTCACATGAGGTCACCATGACGTCACCGATCGATAAAATTTGTGACGGCATCATGACGTAACCGTGACGCCATTCAGCATGATGTCATGTGATCACGTCATCATGCGACATGGGCACTATGCATTGCCTCCGTGATCCGTGGACCGATCACGGAGGCCATGTAAAATCAGGTGAGGTGCAGAAACCTTGCATTGCCTTTCGATCCTGGGGTCCGTGCGCAACCACGTACATTAGGTGCAGAAAGCTTTCTGAGGGGGGGCGAGGGAGGATGAAGGCATCGAACGAAGAAAAAGAAGATGGCTTTCGCCTTCGAGTCGTCTTAGCGATTGCATAAGAGATCGTGTTTTTTTTTTTTCATGTATTTTCACCTGTGCGGTTAATTCTTCGGAATGTGTAGATAAGTCCTACATCTTGAGGTCAACATTGCTGATCACGACGTTTACATTATCTGACGGAGACAAATCATCAGACCACGCATCGTCAAAATTATTACTGGCCGAAGAAAGCGGGTTTGCGCGTCACACGCCATATTATTATCATTAGTCGTTACGCACAAGACAATCATGTCAAGTTAGTGATGCCATGACCTATCAGTCGTGTTATGCATACATTCGTGCCCCCTACATACCAATTTTGATGTATACCAACCTACCAAGTGAATGAGAGGCGAGAGTTACGCTAGTTATTTTTTACATTTGGTACCGCGGCCACGCCGACGGGCACAATCCGCTTAGTATGAAAAGGCTTGAAACAGCAGAGCGTGGGAGGCAGCCTTGTAAAACAAATCGAACGCACGAAATGAAAGAAAGGATACGAAGGGTGCAAACGCGTTAGCATGAGATATATGGCCATTTACTACGTGCATATATCTGCTACGTTCTCCTGGTTATCATTGTCATCTGCCAGCTTATTATCTTCTGCAGCGTTCGTTATTCCACACGAAACTAAACTACGCACCTTCGCTCATGATGGGTGCGCGCAGTATGCGTTCCTCAAGCGGGCGAGTAAGTGAAGGCCATTGCATTGACAAGCCAGCTGAAAGGAAATATAGAAAATCCCCGTTTCACAACACAGGAAACGCGTTCTCTGTGCGGTGAGTCGCTGCAGTATAATCTTGCAGTGATGCAGTATTAAATATTGCCCCAATTACCGCAATGTTGGTTAATAGCGGCCAAAATATCGGGCGCCCAGCAGACGCTCGCCGCTTTGCAGCGGCTTCCACCGCGGAGAGAGCCCACGGGTCCTAGAGTGCCTCGATGCGCGCGCCCCCCGCTTAGAATGTGGCCATTCTTTGAAAGGGTCGACGCCGCCTCGCCCTTCGCGCGTCCGCCATGTTTTAGCCCACGCCCGCTCTTTTTAAGCGTGCACGCGGCGCCTGCCGCCTTGTCGTACGTCTGATTCGTCGCGAGTCCCGCAAGGTGACTGAATGTTGCGTGCCACAGTGCACGAACCATTCTAGGAATGGATGGAAGATGTTTTCTTTCCCAAGGGATCCTAAAAGAACACTTTTATGGACGACGACTGAAAATAGCGCAGAAAAAACGGGGACACAAGAAGAGGACACACGACACAGGCGCTAACTTCCAACATAATGTTTATTACCATCGCACGCTCGCCTATATCACCAGAAGAATAACATCACATGACATGTATGATGCGCACAAAAATTAATTTCTTAGAAAATACAATTCCTTATCACTGAGCATGAGCGAGGGAGTGCTGACGCACTTGGACCCCAGTGCTGAGATAGCCTCAGCCTCAATAATCTCTCTAGTAAGCTTGTCAAACATTCTCTTGATAACTGTGCATACATTGAATATCGGTGCGCAGCCGCAGGATTTACAATGAATAGCCAGCCAACTCCCCCTGGCCGTTTTTCACGTTATTACAATGTTCTCTTAATCTATCATTAAGGCAACGGCCCGTCTGTCCAATATACTATTTACCACAAGAAAGCGGGATACGATAAACAACGCCAATGGTGCAGGGAACAAAAGCAGTTCGATGCTTCTTATTACAACCTTTGGGTCTTCCGTTGCGCTCATGAAGGCCACAAAGGCTGGCCAACTTCTTGGGAGCCGAAAAGACAACCCTAACTTCAGAGCGCTTAGCTAATTTCTTTAGGTTGTGCGATATCTTGTGATGGTATGGTATGACGACTAGGTGCTTCGGTTTCTCGGCATCATGACGCACTGTACATCCTGGGTTGCGAAGCGTACGAAGCAAGCCATTTGCAACTGAAGTTTGAATGTGCAGAGGATCACCTGCTTTCGACAATCGGTCTGACTGATTATGAAAACTATTGGCGATTTCGTGCTCACAAGATTTGCTTAATGCATGACGAAAACAATGACTGATGATGCCTCTCTTCACTAGTTTGGAATGAGCTGATTGGTATGGAAGGACAGGTTTGTTCATGCGTGGTTGGTATGCCCAACAAATGCGGTTAGGATGAAAGGTGAAGAGGACATCGAGGAATTTTATGGCATTGCTCTCAGGCAGTTCGTTTGTAAGAGTCAAGGGTTTAAAACACTCTGAAAATTGTGAAATTATTTGTGCCAAACCTGCCTCGTCCGCTACCGTGTCGTTAGTTAGCAAAACAAGATAGTCATCGACATACCGGAACACTTTTTTGATGTTCAAATTATCAAGATGAAGGTTAATCGATCTGTCAATCCTACTTAAAAATATGTCGCTTAAAATGGGCGCTATGCAAGACCCGATACAGATTCCGTCCTTTTGAATAAAAGGCTTGTCATCCCATGAAATGTAGGTCGTCTTGAGGTAAAATGATAAAAGTTCTAAAAACCGACTGACAGGAACACCACACTCGGTTTGAAATCTAACAGAGCCAAACACATCTATGCACTCTTCAACCGCAGGAAGCAACTGATCATGGGGAATAGAATAATACAAATCAGTCACGTCGACTGAAAAACCATAAACATGCTCATCGACACAACTTTTCACAAAATCTATGACTTGATCAGAACTTTTTACAATGAAAGGATCATCAACGTCAAGCCGGTTCAACTGTTCCTGCAAAAATGTAGCAATCGATTTTTGCCATGTATCACATTCTGAAACAATAACCCTAAAAGGCATATTGCTCTTGTGAGTCTTTGCGTTAAAAAACACTTTTAGAAAGTCATGCTTACTATTTGTGATGCCACCGACAACGCGTGAGAGGTCAAAGTCTTTGCACAGCTTTTTTGCTTCCGATTTAACTTTAGCAATGCGGACGTCCTCGCGAGATAAGGAAGGAGGCTTCGCCATCCTGACTCTGGGACTGTTTGGATCTAAGGCTCACACTGCCGTAAGCTCTGTTTTCTTGTTGCTTCATGCATGGCCCCCGAGGTCGCGCGCCGGTGCACAATCTCGGAGGCCATGCATGAAGCAACAATCGAATCCGAAAGGAAAAAAATTAGCACGCAATTAGTACGTTGTTGAAAGTAGCACAGATAGATGTTATTTCAACATGCCCACATTTGCCTCATTGACACTTTGATAATTAGGTGAGTATTTTTGGAGTTACAATTTTAATTATGACTTATTAAACAATTCTCGTTAACGAAAAAATTAGTAGCGGCTACTACAGTATATTGGGAACAATATGCACTAGGTCTGCTTCGCGTAACGCCGTTCCTCTTTTTTTAAATTGCGCTGCGTGATAGCTGGGACACCCTGTATATATGTATATATATATATATAGGGGGGAGAGAGAGTGGAAGAGAGATAGAGAAATGTAGAAGAGCAAGCCGGGCCCCGCCCCCCTCCGGGAAAATGAAAACTCTCCGCCTATGATATCCCGCAATCGGTCACATAAAACAGCAGCCTCGGAACCTGCGCGCGAATTCTATTCGCTTTAAGATTTAGCTAAACAGCGAGTAATTTAAACCTTAGGGTTCTCACGTCAGCAAATTTATCACTGCTGATGCATGTTGGGAAATGTTGTGTGTATGCGGTGTAAAAATAAATAAATAAACAAATAAACGAACATATACACCCGCAAAGTATAAAAGTGAATAGTGATGCCTCCAGCTTTCAGTGATCCAAAGCAGCTGTGCACCACTCAGCCGCAGCTAGCGGCCGCGCCGGCGGTGAGGTTCATTACGTCTTGCAACACCTTTAGACGCGAAACATTCGATTACTTGCTGTGATACGTGCCTACAAACCTATAACTAGCAACATCCGTGAATGATTATGCGTTTGTGAAGGCAAGTCCAGCCCAAAGTGTCTTTACTCGTGATCAAAAGGCTGCGAATACGCGCGCTGGCAGTGCGCGCAATGACGATTGGGATCAGTAATGGCGACCGCTGTAGCAGACGACGCGCTTGTCTCCACCCTGAACGGAGATGAGGCGAACGAGCGCATCGAGGCACTCTAACGGGTCCGGCACGACAGCGCTGCGGCGCGGGCGTTCATCGCGAAAGGCCCTCGCTCCTTCCATGCATTCGCGCGGCGCTTTGGACACTCCCCCTATTCTAGGTCACTCTAGTCAGGTGACCCTCTCTGCCATTCCTAACATCGTTGCAATGCTGTATGAGTCGGTCGTTTAAGCATTGCTCAGTTTGGCCGACGAACTTTTTGCCACATGACGGGGAATATCGTAGACCACACTAGAGCACTGCACGGGCTCGGGCCTACCCAAAACCCGGGCCCGTCCAGGCCCGTGGGCCGGGCCGGGCCGGGTAAAGTAGGTTTCACGGCGGGCCCGGGCCGGGCCCGGGCTTGAAGCTCCGGGCTTAGGGCCGGGCCCGGGTTTGAGGTGGCGGGCTCGGGTCGGGCCGGGCCTGGACTTTTCTCAGTTCTTAAAGGGACACTAAAGTGAAACACTGAATCGGTTTAGATTGACAAAGTGTTCGGTGAGAACCATTTTCGCCACCATTAGTTTATTGACAGAGGAGAAAATGAAGGTGAGATTTCCATTTTAGAATTTCGCGCTGAAATCTCCGCGGATGGCGTCACGGATTTCAAACTGTATTCGTCGTACTTTGTGGGCACTGGCTCTTCAAAATTTCCTGAAACTTGGTATGTGAAGTCTATGGGCCACTCATATGTCAATTTACTTCATATTTACCAATTAGGATCTACGTAGGCCCCAGTATATGGACGCCGTCAGAATCTATGACGTGACGTCTGCTGCGGGAATGTCAAGGTGGCGTCGCCACCCGCATTTTCTTTTTGCGCAGAGTCTTGTCACGGAGAGCGTGGGTATTTTGTAAAAGAGTGGTTTAGTGATAACAGAAAAATTTTTCTTCTCTTTAGTGTCCTTTAGGTTTGTTCCAAAGACATATATGCTTCACATTTTATCTAAAAAAATGTTTTTTTTATGTGGGGCAAGCTTTTTGGAGTTCTATGATGGACAAGTACTGAAGTTCTTTTGATTCTAGCATATGGGGCTACTTGATATATCTGAAACGGGTGAGCTACAAATAAATAGACCAGACGCTTACATAGTTAACGTCTGGCTAATCTGGGCTTTGTTTGCATTCTTTATTATTTTATATCCCAAATGTTATTCTGTGATCACAGTAATTATAATAATGTAATAAATTTGCAGCTTATCACAACAGCTTTAAAGCTAGGAAACGTTCTTGAATATCCTAGCCCTCCACTAAAACGAAACGACTGCACGCAGTCTCGTTACATAGAATCCCTATGAAGTAGGGGTGTGCGAATATTCGAGTTTCGAATTCGAATGGAATAATGCCTAATCGAATAAATGGATTCGACTTTCGAATAGCTGGTATTCGAAGTCTCGAATAATTCGACAGGGCGAATATCTAAAACGCAACAAAGGCCAATGGTGCAACTTGGTTCGCGTGAGTGGCTAACGTCGTTACTGTGAGCCTTTCATTAAAACTTGCACCGATATCCCGGTTCAAAAGCGAGTGCATGTTTGTTTTAAAGGAGATTATGTTATTTCGGCCCGTAAAAAACACATGGGAGAACTGTCAAGCCCTCCACAAACTTCACTTCGAAACAAAGGCACGGACTCCTTGTGTAGTTCGGTCGCGTACGCCGCAACCGCCGTAGAACGTCCCGAATTTGGACCGCGCTACCCTCAGTGATTGACTTCAGGTGTGAAAACCTCTCCACGATGTGCAGTCGCCATTCCGCACCGCACCACTCATCCACAAGCTCCCATCGTTCCGGCGCGCAGTTAAAAGGCTGCTGTGAGCGGGCACCCGAAGATTTTTGGTCCCGGAGCACACATGGCGAAGAAGCACAACATTACGGTTGTCAGATGAGCCGTATTGCACGACCATAGGGGGGAAAAAAACTAGGTACCGTATCCCCTTTGCTAGCCTTTATGGTGTTAGGCGTGGCGCTGCTGACTGGAATGGCGGCTCTTTTATCAACATGCTTGCACACCAACAAAAGCTATATATAAAAAAAAAGACTAACAAGCGCGTAATAAAGCTGTCAGCACGCCGTAGCGTCTTTACTCTTCCTTTGTCTTGTCATGACTGGCGGTGCACGTTTCGTGTAAATATAATATTCGATATTCGATTTGAATTCGATAATTTTCTCAACTATTCCGCGCTATTCGATTCGAATTCAATTCAAGATGAAGTTTCACTATTCGCACACCCCTACTATAAAGACATTTGTTTTCTGTGGCTCCGTCACGTCTCCCAGTGGTCATGTCACGCGAGATGGACATGCACAGCTTGCTTTGTGCGGCCACATTGTTAGCGTCTGAGCTTTCGTCTTTATCCGCTAGCAGGGGTCGTAAACTCGCATCAGCTAACGGTCTGCATTCACGAAAATTTACTCCCACAAGGGACAGAGGGTAGGAGGGGGTGAGGGTGGGAAATAGGTTGTACCAAATGTCGCCTAATTTTGCCATTTGAAAGACCTTTCCGATATTTCATATATCGGTCATTTCTGAAGGGTATTTGGTAGCGACCTTTCCAACAACATGTCTATACCTATCTTCAAAATGACTAAAATCTGTACGCCTAATCTGAAATATCCACTTTTCTTTTACGGGGTGCCTCACACGGGGTGCCTCACAAGAAAATGTTTTAGGCCTGTGATGCCTATGTAGCTTGAGGACGTACATACAACAACGTGTCCATGTTGTTTCTTCTCACCGTTGTCGCGCTGTAACTACGATATAACTACGATATAACTAACGTACATACAAACACAATAAAAAAATGAAGAAGGATGTGCGGGCCGCGTGTTTAAAACGCCTGCGCTATATAGTGCGAGAGATACTGATACTACCGCAACAGCGTCGGAATGTGCAGGAATAGCATAGGTACATTAAATAAGGTGTCCGGCAAGGTATATTCGCTTACGAAATGTCTGGCTAGAAAAAAGACCATTACGAATTCCGTGCCTTGTGATGCCCCTTTACGTCGAACCATATGTATCTAAAAAATGATTAAGCGTCGAAAAGCTTATTCGCACCTTTATTACCAAACTGGAACAAATTCCGAAAATAGATCGAGATCTCTTCGTACACCTCCTGTCAGTCGTATGCCCGCGTAGTCCAATGACCACCTTCTACCACTACAACAGCGTTAGAAAGCGTACGCTATTATAATACGAAAAAAAAAAGCGCGGTGCAAAACATGCATAACACACAGTGCAGAAAACTGCAAGTAGAAGCCAAAGAGAAGTTTTATAGATGACATTGAAGAGTGGCATGACGTTCGGGAAGAGAAATGAAGGAATCCATGAGCTGAATAGCTATGTTCATTGTGCTGAAGTCCGCAGAGACATCCTAAATTTGCTCCAGTGGTGGAAGTTAAAAACAACGACTGGCGACGCCTTCACAATTCGCAAGGCAGATGTACGCCACTGCGGCTAGCGCAAGCAGTGCGAGAAACTTTAGCGCAGTAGGATATGTGATGCAACAGCGCATGGCGTGCTTAAATCCGGTATCTTTTTAGAATTTGATTTTTTGCGCAATAGCATGCGAAGAAACAAGCTGTAAAATATGCCACAAAAAACTGCTAGAGTGTATTACTAGCAGCCGTGTGATAGATGAAAACAATGCTACGAAAAATATTTTTTTCTTCCTTTCGGCTGCTGATACGTATTTCTAGAGTACAGTATATATAGTTACTACTACGTAATGAATTCGACTTTCTTTCTCTATTTCTCTTGCTGTGGCAAGGTGCTACAATGCATGGACAGGCGCTACATATCCAGAAGGGTGCACGATTGGCTTTGTCGTTAGAGCATGCTTTAAGTTTTAATACACGAAATGTAAGCAAAGGAAATAGAGCGTTCTGTTCCTTGTGTCCTCTGGTTTTATTGCGCTCTGTATTGAAACTGAACACATGCTGCAAATCACTTTCCTTGCAACAATATCTGACATGACGAAGCGTAGCGCGAGGAAGACGAGACACAGGAAGAAATGCACAGGACAGGCGCTATCCTGTGCATTTCTTCCTGTGTCTTGTCTTCCTCGCGCTACGCGTCGTCATGAATCTACACCAACTCGCCCAGTACGCTACCTTACAACAATATCTGCTCAGAAACCCTCTTGATGATCCCCATGGTTGATGTTTCCGCACCAAGAACGGGAGCCTTGTTCACAATCATTGTGAACAAGGCTCCCATTCAGGGTCGCGCAACGTCAACGCATTTTTATTTTCTTGTAGTCAGTGTCCGCGTCTTTTTATTCAGTTATTCCTCCCAACCAGACGGGTTTCCATCGAAGTCTTGATTGCATCCCCATAGTATTTGCAGAAAATGTAGGTACAGTGTACCACTGCCAAGCAAACATCCATTGCATCCAGTGTATCAGCTCAGCTGTTTCCAGCGTGATCCCCTTTTTCCAAGAAATTCCCATACGGTAAAGTATAATTGTTAGCGAAGCATGCGCCACCAAAGCGTAGATATTTGCCAGTTCAAACACCTTGTTGTCGATTCCGTGTTCGGGCAGCACCACCTAGATTATAGGCTCGGGCCCGAGTCGGGCTTGATTTGCAGTCGGGCCGGGCCGGGCCGGGTAGCCGAATTTTTTCCTCGGGTACGGGCCGGGCTCGGGCGGGTAAGGTTAAACAAGTTCCGGGCCCGGGCCGGAAATCACGGCCCGTGCAGTGCTCTAGACCACACCAACCTGGCATTCGATATATTTACTTTCGTGGTTTATGGTACAGACTGGGGCCTTTCGGAGGCAAGGATTAGTCATTTTGCGAAGTTTAGACATTTTTAAAGGTGCAGAGAAGATCACCTTTACATCTGCTTGCTTAGCAATCTTCTTCAAGTTATGGGATACGCGACGAGCGTACGGTATCACAGCTACCTTTTCTTTTACACAAGGTGGCTCTTGGTCCACTTGGCGGGTTCGCAATTTTTTTCAAGATTGTTTCAGCTACAGAAACCAGCACAACTCGCGGAAATCCTGCCTGCTCCAGGCGGTTTATCTGCCTGCTTAAACTCTTTTGTCTTGGAATAAACATTGTTGGAAGCGGCGCCCTGTGTGTGTGTGTGTCTCCCTTTTCGTGCGTCGTCTACTTTGCGCCTTTTGTTTCGAATCATGCGCAATACCAACACGTCCAGTACACTCTCACATCTAGCCTTTGCTATAATGAGCTGCTTAAGTTACGTCCACCATGTGGTTCACAGTGCGCACTTGAGTTTCATAATTATTTGACCACTCTCAGCGGTTAGCTCGTGTCACTTGACATTGTCGCTTCGCGGTGCGCCTTCGTCGCTCCCACATACTATCTTGCTCAAGTGGCTCGTGTCACTACAGCGAATGAGTACGGAGCGGTAGCGACGAGGGTTGGGGCGTCCGCCGCTGTCATCAAGGTGATTTCCTTAAAGAAAAAAATATTAGCGTTGCCCTTGGAGCATTAATGCTATACTGTTAAAACAGTACTACAAAAAAAAAAAGGAAATGAAAAGAAAGAACATTCACCATAATTCGAACCAACGTCCTCTGCTACGAGCACGGCACGTTAGCCCGCTGCGCCAGTAGGGCCGATCCGTTCAGTGGATTTAATTAGAGGCAGTATTCGTATTGTTTGTATTTGTACGCTTGCCGGATGGAGCACATTCGGCAAGCATTCTCAAATCATGAATGGCAGTCTACCACTATCCCTCAAGAGGAAGGTATATAACAGCTGCATGTTACCGGTACTTACCTACGGAACAGAAACCTGGAGACTTACAAAGAGGGTTCAACTTAAATTGAGGACGACGCAGCGAGCGATGGAAAGGAAAATGATAGTTGTAACCTTAAGAGACGGAAGAGAGCAGAATGGGTCAGGGAACAAACGGGGGTTAAGCATATCATAGTTGAAATGAAGAAGAAGAAATGGACATGGGCCGGGCACGTAGCACGTCGGCAAGGATAATCGCTGGTCATTAGGGGAACTGACTAGACTCCCCGGCCGCAGCGGTCGCATTTCGATGGAGGCGAAATGGTAGAGGCCCGTGTACAGTGCGATGTCAGTGCACGTTAAAGAACACCAGATGGTCGAAATTTCCGGAGCCCTCCACTACGTCGTCTCTCATAATCATATCGTGGTTTTGGGACGTTAAACCCCAGATATTATTATTAACTGACTAGATTCCAAGAGAAGGCAAACGCGTGAGGGGGAGACAGAAAATTAGGTGGGCAGATGAGATTAAGAAGTTTGCAGGTATAATGTGGCAGCAGAAAGCACATGACCGGGTTCATTGGTGGAACATGGGAGAGGCCTTTGCCCTGCTATAGTGCCTAGAATATACTGGCTAGTGTGCTGAGCGGAGGGGGGTTTCCAATGGGAGGAGGTGGCAGTGCCGGTGATGCCTTCCAACTTTGGCCGGTAGGCGGCGACGCTTGTCGCAAAGGTGTAGCACACGCGCCGGCGTCGCGGTGCATGTTAGTGCCTCCGCAGCTTATCAGTGCTTCGTGCCCCGTGTCCAAAGTTGTCTTGGTGACGTTTGCGCTGTTTTTACCGTGTTCGCGCTAATCTTCGTGTACGAACGTGCAAATGGGAACTGCAAAGAGTAATTATGCGTGTGTTTTGCGTTTTGTACATTACTTATGCTTGATGAGTTGGTGATTATTTAGTTGTGGAACAGGGGGGATTTTTCAAAGTGAAGTTCAGATTACATTTTCAGTTATTGAGGTGGGGTGAAACTTTGAAAGTGAGTTTCAAATCCTGGCTATACAGCAGTGGTAATGAAAGCTATGACTAAAATTTGCGAGGTATTTTAAAGGTAGAGGCAGGTTCAATTACAGCCCAGAGATAGTTCGAAATTTTTTAGTATTTTTTATTTTTGTTTGTTTTTCTACTAATGTACTTCTCAAATAAGATCTGCCATCTGTGGATCACTGAAATTTTGCAGAAAGGTAAGGCTTTACAGAACTGTAACTAAAATTGTGAGTGTACAACAAAAATTAGATTTGTCATGTTTTTTTTTTACGTTTGTTGATTTATGAAAATGGCCACTTATGAATGATTTTTATACTAAAAAATACAAATGCGCATAGGCTACTGACTCTAGAACCAGTTATGTTAATGCCATTATAGTTAACACGTGTAAATCTTTGTTTTCCTACGCCCGCTAGTTCCCGAGAAAAGTGTACAGAAATTTTAAAAATGTTCTTTTGAGAAAAACGCAGAAATAACGTAGAAGTACGCGCGCATTACCTGTGATTGTGTCAACAAAAAGGAGACCTAAAATTCTTTTTGAAACCGCGAGTGCCCAAATGTGATATATTTTCTCAAAGAAATGCTCTATTCGATAACTGAAATTCCAAAATTGCATTTTTGGACCACAAGAAGTTTCACCCCACCTTAAACTGTTAATTCATTGCGGTTAAAAGCAAGCACGCATAATACTCACAAAGATGCTTTGCACGAAAATTTTTTTAAGCCATTCACACTATTAACTATGATGAAATGATGTAATGGAGATGTTGTTCTTGACTAATGACCCCTGTTCGTTTTATTCGCATTTACCTTTTCTGAATCCTATTTAGACTAGCTTGTGTTCATCGCATGTGGTCTAGAAAATACGGATGCCATGCTGGAAAACGTGGAACAGTGAAAGTGACCCCACCCCACCGTACATTTGCATATGAACCATTCTCTGTTAACTACAGACTTGCTCATGTAGTGCAACAATGCAGTAGGTACATCTGAACTGCGGAAACATCAAAACAACCGATCCAAAAGTATGGGGCCTATGGTGATATCTGCAGAACTGGACGAACACCATTCATTTTGTTGGTGAAGCGAACGATTTGCATATGCTAGTGTCATAATGTTTGCAAGAACGATTAGTGCATTTGTGTAATACAAGCGTTACATGGACATTTGTGATTACTGTCGACCCGCTCCGGCTCAAGTATCTGCTCGCGATTAAGAATTATCGTGCCATGACCCGACTACCTCGGCACGTGTAAGTTATACACTCTGAAGTCCATGATGGCGCATCATACTGAGTGTGATGCGCCGCTAAAATAATAAAATATGACCACGACTGAGAGGTGCGAAGTGCAGTTAACTGGATCGACTTCGAGTAAAATCACTGCTTTGAAAACAGCGCGAAAACGGGATGAAGGCTAAGGGACAAACAACAGAAGCGCTGTTGCTTAGCCTTCGACCCGTTTTCGCGCTGTTTTCAACGGAATGAGATGTACCAACTTGCGCTTCAAGACACTATTCTACGAGTAAAATCGTCAGCGAATGTTCCCGTGTAGCAGCGAAGAATCCGAGTCGGACTTCATCGCGATCGAAATTGCCGTGAGCCATCCTTACGACACGATTCCTTGCGTCTAACGCGTCAACTTTCGCTGATTGTTTTCAACGGGCAAGTTGGGTTTGTCGGAGTATATTCATTGCGACTTTTCTACTTCGCTTTGGTGGTGAAGCAGAGTCGCGAAAACTAGCAGACGACGTGAGGTACGTATGAAACGCTTCGTCGTTTTGTAGTGCCCAACCACTTGAGGATTTTCTGCGGGCAGTAATTTGGCGCTAAGATTTTTCCCGTCCGGTCAAGTGCTTGGACGAGTGCGTTAAAAGCAACGAAGAACAGTATATACGCGGCAGAAAGCGCCGTGCTACGCAGCTGACAGCGCAGGAGCCGCCGACGCGCGGGGGGACCTTAGCGAGTCGGAGCGCCGCCATGCGGTGACTGTGGGAAGGCATCAGCGCGATGGCCACGCCAAAGCGCCCGCTCAGCACACTAGCCAGTATATTCTAGGCACTATAGTAGGAAGGACAACGAAAGTTGTAGTGACGTCACACCAGATCTGTAAGACGTGAGTGATCTCCGGACCTCCGAAACGTACGTACCGTCAAAGCATCAGTTCATACATTCCCTCGCCGAGTTTCGATCGCTTCCTGGCTAAGTGCTGCGCGTCTTCGCGAGAGCCTTATGTGGTCACGTGGCCAAGTCTCCTACACTGCTACGTCACTGCCCAACTTGGCGCCCAGAAACCGAAGCCGAAAGTTGTCCGCATAAATAAGGCGATATTAAATTATTTAGCGAGAATACGTGAATCTTGGTGCGTGTATCATGCTTCCTAGAGCTATAAGGAACGCTTGCAGCGAAGAACGCGCCAGCCACAAATTTGGTGGCACCACCCCTTTAAGCGCTCGGCCACAGAGGCGCACATTCTCCAGCGTACTAACGGCAAGCTATTTATACACACCATTTACCGCCGGCGGTACGCCGATATCGGGGGGATATATCAATGTCAGAGTGTTCTCTGCATTGCCAGCGAGATGGCGCGAAGGGCGCACTCGGCGCCCCGCTCGTTGCGGTGCGTTCGGTCGTCAACGTGCCAAACGTGCACTTTGCCCCACGGGGCGTAGTCGCCCGTGCGCGTGCTTATCTCCTGATGCGGGCGATTTGTATACGGAGTCGGCTTTCGCCGGAAAGGTTTCGTTTAGGTTACAGAGCACACAAAGGTAACTTCGCTGGCTGCATATGCCCCGTTCGCGAAAGGAGCGCGCTGTTCAAACACAGTAAAGTAACAACTGTGACACAATTGTTAATTCGCGCTCGTCCTGTGTATTTCTTAACGCTCTCGAATTTAAATTACTAATGTCTGTTCTCGCCGTTCCTTGGTAGATATAGACGACTTTCCGCAGCGGCGCACGGACGCTGCCACATTTGATCACGTGACCGTAACTGGCCTTCCCCCAGCCAGTTGCCACAGCCAACGCATTGGGCCAGCGAAGTGGCCGTGGCCGTAAGCGCCAGCAGTTACCTTTGTGTGCTCTGTAACGCGACCGCCCGTGCATACGCGACCGCCCGCTTCGATCCGAACTCGCGCTTGCTACTCGCCCACTGTGTTCACAGCAATAAATAAATGGTGAAATCAGCTATCGCTCAGTGTCAGCTCACGCTGGGGACAAAGCATCAGGTATGTTCTGTCTTTATTATCGAGATTAGCTGTGTTTATTTAGCCATGCCTGCTAAGCCTTGTCTCAGAGAATTTGAGAATGAATCTTGAAAACGCTGCAGAATGCCAACGAATACATTGCTCTCAAAGCTTCAGGACGTAAATATAAAGCAAATAAATGCGTAGGTTACGCATTTACGGGCCACACAGCGCAGGACGATGACGTGATAAATTCGAAGCGGAAGGGAACTGCATCCACAGGTGTCGCCATGTTGACTTCTCCGGCGCTGCCGTCTGCTCGCTTTTACTCGCGTGCGCGCAGACGCTATGGGGACGCCGAGCAGACGACGCGAAGCGGATAGAGACATATTGAGCAGCGCTGCCAAAGGCCAAGGCATTGAGACGGCCGCGGTAGGAGACGGTCACGGTGCAGTGGTGGCGCCATCTAGTTTTGATTAAACAAACCAGCTGCGGAAAATCGTCTGTAAACTGTCATACACCTTGGCGCATACCCGCATACCGCGGCCTGCGGTATACGGCTGTGGGCCACACGTGTCCGGAGCAAAGGATTTCACGTCGTACGAGACGGGATTTTCACGTTATTCATGTCATTACCAGACAGTCATAATCGTCAAGCCTTCTTACCTTCCCATACTAATTTTGGTCTACCCCAACTTAAGGAGGTGATCACGGGAGCACCCATACGTAGGCGGATAGATAGATAGATAGATAGATAGATAGATAGATAGATAGATAGATAGATAGATAGATAGATAGATAGATAGATAGATAGATAGATAGATAGGTAGATAGAAACGTCCGCCGCGGTAGTATAACGGTTAGGATGCGCGGCTGCTGACCCGAAGGTCGCGGGTTCGATTCCGGCCGCGGCGGTCGCATTTCGATGGAGGCGAAATGGTAGAGGCTCGTGTACTGTGCGATGGCAGTGCACGTTGGAGAACACCAGATGGTCGAAATTTCCGGAGCCCTCCATTACGGCGTCTCTCATAATCATATCGTGGTTTTGGGGCGTTAAACCCCAGATATTATTCAGATATATAGAAACGCTCAAAGTGTCTGCAGTACGCAAAAAGAAAATTTAAAAAAAATGCTTCGCATTTAAGATTGAAACACGACGCTGCAATTAAAGAAAGAGAGTTCGAGCTTGAATCTCGGCGCCTGCAGCTTGAAGAAAGCAGACTACGGCTTGAACACGAAAAGCTGCTCAGTGAACAAGCTGAGAGAGAAAGCCAGAGGAAGCAGCAACACAGCTTTATGCTGTTCATGGAAGCAATTGTCAACAAAGTCACCAAATAAAACTTTTGCATGAGCTTTGAGAATGGTAGTAATAAATTCTTGCTACCGTGCCAACCAGGGGCGGATCTAGCAGCTCATTTTAGAGGGGGGGAGGGTAGCTCGAAGCAAAACTGAAGAGGGGGGGGCGGGTCCTGACTCGTCTTTTTAGTAGTTACTATCATCACGAGAACCACATCATAGTATAAATACTGTTAATTTGTGCTCACAGTGGTCCTACTAATCGGTCATAATTGGTGATTGGGGGGTGGACGACAGACACTGAAGGGATGCGATGGGGGGTGCCGACACAAATCTCAGCGGGGCGATTGCCCCTACCCTCGACCTCCTCTATAAACTTACGACCTGCTCATGCCGCCGCTCCCCGTGCCGCCAGATTTGCTTTTGCTTGTTTAGTTTTTTTTAGTTCTCGAAAGTGCCGCAGCACGCCATGGCGCCACAACTTACCCACATCGCTGCAGCCGCCAAAGCGCTTTTCTGTCTGGTGCGTGCGTGCGTTCGCTCGTTTTTGTGCCATTTTAAAGTTAGCACTTGTCACCAGCAGTGTGCGCAGTCAGAACTCGGGAGTGTTAGGGTGCGACAGCAGCAGCACCATTCACACAATGGTGAACTGCTGCGTTCCCTTCTGCAAGTCGAGCGGCCGGCGGTCAACTGGGATATCGTTTCACGAATTTCCCGTCACCCAGATTCGACAGGAGTGGTTGAAGAAGATCTCTCGACAGTCTGAAGGTAAGGTACTGAAAGTGCTGCATTCCTCACATTGCAAGATCTGCCCAGTGGAATGCAGTTCAAAACATTTTTTGCGCGCTATGTATGCTGCTCAACGTTGTTGGCTGGCGGCTAGAAACGCAATCGGTGTTCGTGGGATTTGTGGACGCCGCTCGTTTACACAGCCCATCAACTACATTTTTCGTTTGTTGTGCTCTGTCCTTTGTTTCCGCATGACCCTGTGCACGTGGCCGTGGCAAGGATAGGGCACTTGCTTTCAGCTTAAAAAAAATTATTACACAATAGCTTCGCGCGGGCGCTGTTCTTTCATAAAAAATTAAGGGCAGTTGGCGCAAATGCATCTTTCCTGAATGGATGCAGTCACTTGTAAATTGGAATGGTAAGTGATTTAACTAGTGAATGTACTAAGACCCTTTTCTCACACGTTGTGAAGGTGACATAACAAGTTAATTCCTAATCGATTGCCCACCATCTGAGAATTACGGTGCAATCTTAAAACATATATTTATAGGTCCAGGGAAACGGCCATGGGTGCCGAGTGACCGCAGCAAGGTGTGCAGCCTGCATTTCAAACCAGAAGATTATAGAGAAGGTCTGAAGCTGCGCAAGTTAAAGCAAGATGCCATACCTTCACTATTCCCAAGTTACCCAGCATACATGCAGGAACCATCCCGAAAAGAGCGACAGCCTGTCAAAAGGGGTGCTGTGCCAGGGCTGTCATCAGACCGGACTCATGCAGAAGCAAAGAAAAATAGGTAAGCTTTCTTGTGTAATTTGTGTTCGTTTAGCCACACCCAAATTTCTTCAAATATATGCTTGGTCCTGTAACTCGTTGAAATTCTTAAATATTACAGGCCAGACATCCCCGCATCTGATAGGTTCCTTATGAGCAGGCAGATAAATGTGTGGCTGACAGCAGTATCGCACATCAGGAGGAGGAGATGCTGACGGAACCCCTCAGTGACGAACCCCTCAGTGAACCCTCCTCTCTGCCTTTGCCTGGATCTTCTTGCTGCTCCCTCAAAACGTATGAGATGCCCAAACATGGCCAATCTATCCAGTGCCAGACAAGTCCATCAAAGACAACGAGGCCACGTGCAAGTGCAGACAAGACTTTCGCTGTCACGAGTGACAAATCTTTTAAGGAAAGTCCAACACCTTACGCGGAAATGTCAGGGGCTTCAGAAAAAGCATCATCAGCTACATGAAGAGCTCTCCACTCTGAGGCAGGAGGCAAAAAAGGCATCATTGTTGATGAAAAGAACAAACGTCACAATCATCCAGTTATGAACTAATCTCTTTTTGAACATAAAAAAAATCTCATTACGTGCTTATGTCATACTTGCAGCAAAAGGTGGAGGAGAATGACGAAAAAGCTGTGTTCCTGCAAGAGCAAGTTGCTTTCATGAACAAAAAGAAAGGGCGATGGCGTAAGGAGACAGTGCGCAAATGCATTCTTTGGCACGCTAAATCACCAGCTGGCTACCGCCTTCTTCGGGAGACTGGCGTCTTGACCTTGCGAAGTCGCTGTACCCTTAAGCGATACATTGGTGCATGCACTGGAGAGGTGGTATCCTCTCTCATAAAGCAGCGTCTCCATGCGGAGGTGAAACTGCACTCTAAGGAGGTACTCTATTTACTTTTGGCTTTACTTTTTTGCCATGAGTAAAATTATTGGACACGTGTTCTTTGTGTTTCTTGGAGGCACGCTGTGGGTCCTTGGTGATGGATGAAATGTCACTAAAACAACCTGCACTGTATCAGAAACAGTCCGATGCTGTCCATGGATTTGTCGACCTTGGAGGTGCCGAGGTGGCCTATGGCAACTCACTTACTCTGCTTCGTCTTTGTAGGACTGTCTACCCACTACAGGTATGTGAAATATTTGGCTGCTCTCTGTTCTTGTGATGTGAACCTGTGCCGATTATTTCTTTTCTTCATTCCTTTAAATGATTATCATTCCCTTTATCTCATGCCTAGTGCTTTTACAATTAGCAGGCTGCCTGTAGGCTAATATTTCACGAAAGGGTTGACAGGAGAACAACTTGAGCAACTTTCGTTGAAAGTGATGCAATCAGTTGAAGACGCTGGGTTTGCGGTAGTTAGGTTAGTCGCTGACAACCACAGCACTAACTGCAAGTTTTTTGCCAGCTTGTCTGGAGGCCAAATACGCCGTGTTGTCACGTGAGTATTGCTCAGTCACATTTTTGCTAAAGGTTACACCTTATATCTCCTGACAGGCGGTAGCGGCAGCACCATGACAACATCGCTCATACCTTGTCGCATCTGTTACAGCTGACGTTGTCGACACGCCGTGGATGCCTTGCTCCTTTGCGCTATCCTGCAGCCCGACTGACTCGTCTTGCGATGCTACGACTACGATCCGCCGGAACCTCGACACACTGCAAGTGACGCCCCTCGTTCGCGGGAACACGTTGGCTGCGCTGTGCAGAGCGCGTCCAAGAGGCAGCTGTGCAGGGGTGGTTCCTTGGCACGCAGTTGATAAAAGTTGGACATCTTCACGGTGGACCACAGGCGGTAGCGGCAGCACCGTGAAAACATCGCTCATACCTTGTCGCATCTGTTACAGCTGACGTTGTCGACACGCCGTGGATGCCTTGCTCCTTTGCGCTATCCTGCAGCCCGACTGACTCGTCTTGTGATGCTACGACTACGATCCGCCGGAACCTCGACACACTGCAAGTGACGCCCCTCGTCGCGGGAACACGTTGGCTGCGCTGTGCAGAGCGCGTCCAAGAGGCAGCTGTGCAGGGGTGGTTCCTTGGCACGCAGTTGATAAAAGTTGGACATCTTCACGGTGGACCACAGGCGGTAGCGGCAGCACCGTGAAAACATCGCTCATACCTTGTCGCATCTGTTACAGCTGACGTTGTCGACACGCCGTGGATGCCTTGCTCCTTTGCGCTATCCTGCAGCCCGACTGACTCGTCTTGCGATGCTACGACTACGATCCGCCCGGAACCTCGACACACTGCAAGTGACGCCCCTCGTCGCGGGAACACCTTGGCTGCGCTGTGCGGAGCGCGTGCAAGAGGCAGCTGCGCAGGGGTGGTTACCTTTGCACGCAGTTGATAAAAGTTGGACATCTTCGCGGTGGACCACAGGCGGTAGCGGCAGCACCGTGACAACATCGCTCATACCTTGTCGCATCTGTTACAGGTCAGTTGTTGTATTACGCTTTTGTTGAAGAACGTTACTTTTGGTGCTGCTGTCGCTGCTGCCACAGTTCAATACCTTGCTTTCCGCTATATTGTGACAACTGTGTTTTGTTTTTACTTTGACTGAAGCAATGCCTGACACCTGTTTTTCTTGTCAGCACGTCCTGTCAGATGAATGTGGCGCTGTAAAGCGTTCTGAGTGTACCAAACGCTATCATTTTGGCAAGTGTGCCGGAATTTTAGAAAAGCCCTACAAGATAAAACCCGAAAGTTCAAAGAAAACTTGGCGTTGTCAAAGCTGCAGGAGTGCCGGAAAATATAGTGAAAGCGGGGAGGATTCCTCTGAGGTGAATGTAGCAGCAGTTCTTGTTTTAATAAATTCTAAACTCGAGAAACTTCCTCCACTCATGGAAAAGGCTGAGGGTATGGAACAATCGTTGATGTTCATGTCTCGCACGTTTGAGGAGCTGAAAAATACGATCAGTGCCCAGGAAAGTGAAATCAAGATGCTAAGAAATAAAGTTGCTGAATTAGAAAGTAAAGAGAGTAATAATCACTCGCTGCAAGCTCAGCTTCAGAAGGAAGTATGTGACCTTGAGTACAAAAGTCGCCAACTAAACCTAGAAGTTCAGGGAGTGCCTGCTGTGCAGGGCGAAAACCTTTTGTCAGTTCTAAACCAGGTCGCAGACAAGCTCGATGTCCCACGCCTTTCTGAACAGGACATAGTCTGTGCCCATAGGCTGCCTACACGACAGGATAATATTCCAGGAATAATTGTTCGGTTTACCAGGCAGTCAATCAAGGATCTCTGGATGAGGAATAAAAGTAAGGTGAAGGATTCACAGCCACGCATATTCATTCAGGATAATCTAACCCGGCACAGCAGGTAACTTTTGAAAGCAACAAAGGATTGGGCACGAGAAAACAGTTTTAAGTTCGCATGGTATGCGCATGGAAAAGTGTTTCTCCGGAAATGTGAAGGAGCACGCGCAGTGCATGTGAAATCTTCAGATGACCTTATCAGTTTGCAACTAACCTAAACTGAATGTCATGTTATATTTCACCAAGAATGCACTACACGATGGCTATGAACGAATATTACTTGCCAAACGAGCTGGGCAGGGTGGTGTCTAATCTAGGCCCCAGTGCTTTAACATTTATTCATTTAAACACTAGATCGGTAAAAAATAAAATGATCTGCCTCGAAGAATTCTTTGGGGAATTTTCATTTGAGTTCTCTTGCATCATGCTCACAGAAACGTGGAGTACTTGCGAACATGACGTCTTTAAAATGGTGGGATATCAAACACATTATCTTTATAGAGAAGAAGGTCGTGGAGGAGGAGTTTCTATACTACCAGATCTGCATACGAAATGCCAGATACTTGATCGCTTTTCCGCTCGCACACCTGACTATGAAATACTTTCCGTACTGAGCGGTCATACATTATTTAGCGTCTGTTACCGGCCACCAAACGGCAATTCCTCAAAATTTCTGGACTTTTACGACCAATTTCTAGCAGATATTTCTGATGCGAAGTGCGAGTTAATATCTTGCCGGGGGATTTTAATATTGATATGGGTAATAGCAATGCGACTTCTACGAACTTTGAAAATATTATCCACTCGAACGGTTTCATCAATGTCATTAATCAACCAACACGTATAACAACTGATTCCCATTCTGTATTACATCTATTCATTACAAACCGCTCACAGTCACGTCTGAAGTCGGGTGTCTTGTCATGTGATATCAGTGATCATCTGCCCATATTTTTGTGTTCAGGGAAATGGCGCACGCGTGCATCTACGATCATTTCTTATCAGTCATTTATAGAATCGGCCCTCAGCTCCTTTCGTGAAACACTAAGCAGAAATAACTGGGATGTAATTCACAGAGCCAGTAACGCTGAACAAGCGTATGATTCATTTCTTGAAGCATTCAAGCAAATGTATGAAATGCACTTCCCTGTGAAAGTGCGTAAGAAAAATAGGAAAATACGCACACCGTGGATAACGCCAGAGTTACGCAAAGAGATTAAAAAGAAAGACCAGTTATATTGGAATTTCATCGATTCCCGTCGTCCAGAGGATTTGGCTGTGTTTAAACAATACAGAAATACATTAACTAAGAGGCTTCGATTAGCAAGAAAAGAGCACTACACATCTGTTTTAGAAACCAAAACGGGAAGACGCGAGGTGTTTTGGAATAGGTTGAATGCGTTATTGAATCCAGACCGAGCACAGTGTGACACATCAAATTTGAAAGTCCGTGGTAAGGAGCTTTCTGGTGCTAAACTGGCTAACGCATTCAATCATTTTCTAACGAATGTTGCCATTGACCAAATATCATCTAATGTACCTGTTTCTTTAGAACAACAAACTGAGAATTCCCTGTTCTTGCACCCTGTGACATCAAGTGAGGTATTAACTATAATTAAAAGCTTGAATAATAGTAGTAGCAGTGACATAGACGGTGTCCAGATACGACCAGTGAAATTTGTTGCAGATATTCTAGTGCCTATTCTTGCTCATATATACAATCTTTGTTTGGATACTTCCTTGTTTCCCCAGTAAAATGCAAATTGCAAAAGTAGTAATGTTGTATAAGAAGGGTGATCATGATGAATTAGGAAATTACAGACCTATTTCTGTCTTGCCAATTTTCTCAAAAGTCTTCGAGAAGCTAATACATAAGAGAGTCATAAATTTCATATAAAAAAAACAAACTGCTCACCGGAGTGCCAATTCGGTTTCCGTAAAAACAAATCCACAGAGCTGGCATTGCTTCAACAGAAAGAGTATATTTTAACGCAGTTCGAAAAGAAACTAATCACGGTTGGGGCGTTCGTTGATTATACCAAAGCATTCGACTTAGTTAATCATGAAATTCTAATAAAGAAACTTGAGTTGTTATGGCATACGGGGTTGTGCACTTGAACTAATAAGGTCATACCTAAGCAACCGGCAACAAATAGTCGAAATTGATGAGGCACGCTCAAAGGCTCTGAGGGTAACCTGCGGAGTTCCGCAGGGGAGCATATTAGGTCCTCTGTTGTTCATTTTATATATTAATGATGTTGTATGTATCACTTCTAGTGCAAAGTTCATTGTATATGCCGACGACACCAGTATTTTCTTTTCTGGTAACAATATGCATGACCTCATAGGTATCTGTAATGTCACATTACAAAAATTAGCATCATGGTCACTACCCATGGCATGAAAATTAATGAAAGTAAAACAAAAGCTGTTATTTTCAGAGCAAAGAATAAAGAATTACCCCCCCCCCCCCCCCCCATGCAGATATAGTTTTAAATGGTCGCAGCATTGAAATTGTTGAGAATTTCAAGAGTTTAGGAGTGGTATTTTCTGCAAGTATGTCCTGGGATAACCATGTCAATGCAATAATCAAAAAGTGTGCTGGCATAACAGGAATAGTTGGTCGCCTCAAACACCTTCTCGCCACGCGGGTGAGATTAATTATTTACAATTCACTGTTCTGCTCTTACTTAAACTACTGTATACTTGTCTGGGGCACAACGACATTTTCTAACCTGCAAAAAATACATAAAATGCAAAAAAAAGTTCATTCGGTTTACTTATAATGTGCCTTTTGGGACAGCAACTTCTGACTTGTTTATCGATGCTCACATTATCACCATTCATCAGCTGTATCGTTATAGACTAAGTGTCCGTTTTAAATTTGAAATTAAAGAGAACTTAGAGTGCTTAAGAGAGATTGCTTGCCTGGAAAAGAAAAAACAGAGTTATGCGACACGAAGAGGGGAGACATGGATGGTACCGGCCGCGCGTTTAAACTCTTCAATGCAACGCTTGTGCCATATCTTGCCGTCCCTTCTCAATCATTACACATTAACTAATTTTGATCTGTTTTGTTGTCCATCAGGCAAGTTACGCTTGAAATTTGTTAACGCTATTGGTTACTAATATGTATATACTCGTTCCTTTTTTTCTTTATTATTATTTTTTCTTTTTTCTTTTTTTGCGCTTGTTGCTCTTCTCATGTTCAAACCTTTGTTTCGAAGTGATGTACCGTTTTTACAATGATGTAACTTTTCTTTCTGATTTCTTTTTAAATTGTATGTAACTGTCGCTGTGCTGCCGTGAGCCCTTGTAATGGGGGCGGCGGGCTCGTCAAGCTGTCGGAAGACAGCTTTTATTCGCCGCTCCTCTGTCTGTTGTAAATGGACACAAATAAAGTTGATTGATTGATTGATTACGCATAAATCTTATCAACTAGTAAACTGTTGAAAGAAATGTGTCCTGTTAACATTTTCACAGACTGTGCTAACATTATTCACTGATCCTTTCCAGGCACCCTCTCGATCCAGACAGACAACTGTTCCTGTCATTTGACTATTGCCATGTCATAAAAAAATATCAGGAATCAGTTTCTGGACGCTAGAAGGATTTTAAGGAATGCTGGACTGCTCATTGTTCCAGACTATCTGAGGTACAATACGGCAGATTTTTCCATGCCTTAGAAATTTAAAGTTTAACATTGCATTTTGTCGCAGCAACTTGCATGACATTCAAGAAAAGCAGGCTGGTGCTTTCAAGCTTGTAAGGTGCTTGACTAAAAAGCACCTTTGGCCGAGCAACTTTGAAAAGATGTCCGTAGCCAGGGCTGTTGCAATCTTTTCTCCTAAGGTAAAGCGTGCATAATTGTTCACCTGTGAAAAAATATGATTTCTCCCCAAGCATGCGATGATTGTCATCCCGCTCATAATCACCTGTAATATAATTATATTCTAGGTAACCTCTATGCTCAGGTTTTTACTAAAGCATGCACAGCAGCTTGGTTTCTATGGGTTCGATGACTCCCTGCCAACCATTGAGATCATGGAACTTGTCTACAAATGGCTTACTCTCCATATTCATTTAGAGCACCTCATTGTTCTGGAGGAGTAGAGACGCTCTGAGAATGCCCTTCTACGGTCCAGATGACGAAAGGTATTCATAAACTACTTCCAAATTGTCATCTATCTTCCGTTTGTGTGAAAGCATGAATGACTCCATTTTCTTTAGGTGCACAGTTTTGTATGAGGTATTCTTTGCTGTTAAGATGTAAACTTGAAACCTTTGTAGTTTTATATAGGCCAAGTGCCCCTTTCTAACTGATTTCATTGCACATACTTTTATCATGCAGGCTTCTCTGGCTTGAAAATGAATGCCTCATCTATTTTGACGCATGGAAGGAGAGTACCTCACACAAGCTAGAGTTCTTGTCAGAAGAAACATATGAAGCCCTGAAAGTGGAACTATGTCAACTGTTCTGTGCACCAGGCATCTTCTCTGGCGCGGATTTCATTTTGTCCTTACAGGAAGGTTTTCCAGTGATGATGTGGAATCCCTGTGTTCTACCATACGACAACTCAATGGGTCCAATGACCAAACCGACGCCTATGCAGCGCTGTCGTCACTACAGAAGATCTTAGTAACGGGCTGCATTCATTCATCTCTAAGTGGCAATGTGGGAAGCGTTATAGGTTCTATTGGGCAGGCAACCAAACTTGCCCCTCAACCTGCAGCTGCTGTACCATCTGAAAAGGACATTAAGAAGCTCCTGCTCCCTTACCTTACAGCATTGGAGCGTTTCCCATGTAGGTTTGCACCATTTATTACTTACAAATACCCATCACTCACAAACATTTCAGTAATAAGACGCATGTTTTGAAAATGCAAAGGAGGTGATCCAAAAGTTTTAGTGCTTGTGTGGAAAGATGACGTGCAGCTACATCAAAACGAGAAGCTCCAAGTTACAGCCATGAGTCCATTAATGTTATACTTGCTTTGTGAACTGGTTGCGACTGTTCAACACATTTACAAATTAGTGCACTTTTCCTAGATGGTATCACAATTATAGATGCTACTACTTAATCACTTATTTTAAATGTCATTATCTAACCTTTCTTTTTTTAATTCTCTCAGGTCCTCCTACTCAAAGTTTGCGTGCCAACACGCTGGCGCTAATAGCTGGTTTTCTAGTGAGAGCTTGTGCAGGATAACGTCTGCTGTGAAGGCTGCCTGATGAGGATACAGGCACCAAAATCAAACTCCACACCAACTGCCCTAATTGCTGGAGTTGACAGGGGAGGACTCTCACATCCCTCATTGCCATTTGTTGGATTTGTTAGTGTCCTCGAGGGTACAGCCTCTAAAACAGCTGCGATCCTTGTGAAAGGGCAAAAGCACCTGCAGAAGTTTTCAAGCATAGTGCTCCCTTCACTTCTAAAAAACTCTTTGTTTGAATGCACTATGAATGACAGTGTGTCGCACAGAGCAGCTCTCGTGAATTTAATTTTGCGAAAATTCATGAGGCCTTTCTTGGCAAACTATGCCAATAATATAACCGAGGCAAATGGAAAGAGAAAGCTTCTCAAGAAGCCTTTGTCGCGAAAAGTTTTGAAAGTTTGAAGTTTTTTCCTTGTAAATACCAGATAGAGTTGCTGCATGCTCGTGCCTATCTTGAATACAGACAGGAGTGCAAGTTTGTTTTTGAAGTGTCATTTTAGCCTTATGAAACCCATTCTCCTTTAAAGGAGTACTGACCCGATTTTGACGCACCCCAGAAGGGACATCTTTGGTTTCCATGGTGTGCGCTGTCATCGCTCTCTACACACTGGAGCCAGACAACGTGTGCAAAATATTTTACTTTGATTTTAAAGTTCGTCGCCTCGCATCTTCAAGCCAGCTCCACCGCAATCGACATTACCACGACAAGTCAACACAGTTCACTGGGTTTGTGAAATTTGCGCCCTGCATGCAGCCTACATCGCAGAAATCACTGTTAGAGTCTCTGGACAACAATTTACTCATCACTGTTTACGTGAACCACGTGCGATTGACAGCAAACAGGCAGATGTTGCTAGTATATCGCGAGTTGCAATCTTCCCGTGACGTCAGATCTCTCTTGACACGTCACTGCGAAGCCGCCCTCTCGATACCGAAACCGAAATTGCTGTTTTAAGGTAGCGGTATTAAGAATATATTCAATGCGTTCCGAAGCATCACGACACTTTTTAGGGTTCTCGACTCCCGCGTTTTTATTTAGAGCACAGCCCGAAAATATTTAAAATTCGTGTCAGTACTCCAGTGTAGTGCATGGTGCTTATAACCAACACAGCGAGAGTGACGGAGTAAATATCGAAGGATAACTAGCGCAGCCGGCACAGGATGTCAAGAATGTGCCGTCCACACTTTCTATAGAGTCTTCCAACATGGGTATCATTAGTCCTTTTTATATAGGGTTTCTCCTCTTCTCTCGTTCTGTGGCTTGCCATGTGATCTTCGACTTCAGTTTTCTTTAACCCCTAAGTTTCTTAAAATTCGTAAGCTAAAATTCGTAAGCTTCGTGCTTTAAGAGGGCCCATCAACAATTATTCAGCACGGTCAGAAAACACTGCGAATCGGTAGTTGATGCTCCTGAGAACACGCGAGCCAAACAGCGCAGCACGCTGCCTGGACTTCACAATTATTTCTCAAAGTTGGCTAGAAATTGTTCTCTCTTCTCTCGACAAATGATGCCATTAACCCAAATGACCGCGCCATCAAACCAAAGTTCACCACCATTGGCTGATTTGCGCATTGTGAGCTGCGTAGTCACGTGGCCGCCGCAGAATGCCACCACGAGCCTACCTGCTTACTCACAATTACACTGAAAGTAAGCTGCACTTTCAAAGAAAACAAAAAGTGCTAGTGGCCATGACGCATGCTGCAAACAGATGCATATTCTTGCCCCCTTGTCACCCCCCCTCCCTACTCAGCTTTCCGCGTAGCTTTCGTCAAAAGATTATGATGTGCACGCCAATAAAGGCGTACACGCAAGACGTGCTGCGAAACAGTGTCACATTAGCACTATAGTGATTATACACTGGCAAACAAGTGAGGCCCTGTCAATGAAGCGTGCTGTGTGGCAGGTCGTGTTCACGTTCAGGGCTGCACAGCGCACGTGTGCACACTACATGCGCGGGCTGCTGCTTGACACTGCTTGCCAGTCCACAATTGCCGCGAGGGCAGCGCTGCTTCTCAGGGTCAACTTTTTCTATGTAATAAGCATTTAGCAATAAGAATAACAATGACACATTTAACAATATTATTTAACAACAACGTTGAAACAATGCAAGAATAACTACAAAAGTAAACAAATGAAAAAGTATGAAAGTGCCAACTTCATCATGCAAGAATAACTACAAAAGTAAGCAAATAAAAGGTGTGAATGCCAAGTTCATCATGCTGCCTAGCTTCTAAGCCGACACACCACTAACAAAACAAGGTGCACATTGGCTTTGAAGCTCTCTTCAACTCTGAGGCTGCAAGTGCTCAGTCATTAGTGGCGGCTGCATGTCAAAATATCTTGACACTTGGCTGCCATACAGGCAAATGTGGCAGTTGCTTAATATAGTCGCCGCTTTATACAATTGAGAAACCTGCTGCCGCAGCAGCTTCTGGTTTTTATTAAAATCCAAAAAAGGCAAACAATTATGCAATTTTGCCAAACCCCCATTCGATTGCTTACCGTACTGGGTCATCGATGAATTGAAGGCCTGCCGAGCAGGCTTCATGCTGGCTCCTCCATATGGTTTCATGACCAAAGGCCGCAAGGGGTATGCAGGGTCTCCATATATAGCATAATTCTTTGCTTTTCCTTACAAGTTTCTCGAGCTTTGCATAGGCACCACTGTCTTGCAGTATGCCTGGAAAAAAAACAACATTCTCATTGGCAGCTACAACTGATCACAATGGAACAATACGTAGTGCACATAAAATATAACTATAACAGATATGCCATGTTCAGTACCTAGTGATCTGTGTTTACATTTCTTTGTGGAGTAACTGTAAGCATTGGCCAGTGTCACTAACAAACACTTGTTGCCTTAAGAATCGAGATTGTTTAGAATCGACAGGAAAGATGGGAACGGTAGCACTGACAATTGCCACAAGGAATACAAGTGATCCCATTAAGGAAGCCTCAAAACATAATTTCTGCTACCACTAACTCCTCAAAATGCAGCTAAATTTAACTACTACACAAGCACGTTCACTCTCTACCGAAATCCTCAAAAGTATTTACCAAGCCTTCAAAAGTATTGATCACGGACAAACTGTCGCTTGAATTTGGCCTTATCTCCAAAGAATGGAAGGTGGCAAATGTTACACCAATTTTCAAATGTGGCGAAAAGAAACTCAGAAAAGATATACACACACATATATATATATATATATATATATATATATATATATATATATATATATATATATATATATATATATATATATATGCAACAGGTCGATCTCATTGTCAATATGTTGCAAAATATTTGAGCACATTTCACATACTAACATTGCAGTAAAGTTCATAGGCGGGCTCGTTGTTATAGATTGCTTATGGCAAATTGACAGCGCAAACAAACGGGACAGAGAAACAGTGGGACACAAACAAGCACAGAATGAAACTCGGGTTTATTCGTTGAAGAAATATACACAAGAAAACACGAGGGGAAAGGGGGTTGCAAGTGGAAATGTCAACTGAAATCAAAAAAATTCCCCATCTCCCGCTAAAGGGAACCATGTGTGGATGCGAAGCAGCGGGGAGATAATTAGCTTGAGCGGGAGGAACGACGCCGCTCTCGTTTCACGGCAGTGGTCCGGGCGCTCATCGCGGCATTGCACAGGATACAGAATGAGGCACGCGCGCTCCGTCTGTTTTATACCGCGGAACTACCGTGGCACTCCAGCAGAGTATGCAGCTGCCACACCACCTGTCGTGCGCGCCGCTCCGTAAGGGATTCCTAGAGGAGAGGACGGGGGGGACGTGCATGCGCTGTGGGGGGTGTGGGACGCGGGAGCCGCTCCGTAGAGTAGAGGATTCCTAGAGGAGAGAGGGGGGAGAGGACGCGCATGCGCTGTTGGGATGTGGGACGCCGGAGCCGCTCCGTAGAGTAGAGGATACCTAGAGGAGAGAGGCGGAGAGGACGCCGGAGCCACTCCGTTGAGTGGATGACTCCTAGAGGAGAGAAATGGGGTGAGCGTAGGAGAGGATAGGGGGAGGGGACGCGCATGCGCTGTGGGAGGTGTGGGACGCGGGGGGCCGCTCCGTGGAGTAGAGGATTCCTAGAGAAGAGGAAGGGGGGTGAGCGTAGGAGAAAGAGGGGGGAGGGGACGTGCATGCGCTGTGGGACGGACACATGCAAACACATGCAAGCGAGATCAAGGAATGGGGTCAACCTGGGAGACAGACACCACCTGCCTAGCCATTGCTAAGCAGCCTCTCTGTGCTCTCGACCATGACTCAAGCAATGGGGTCAACCTGGGCGACAGACACCACCTGCCTAGCCATTGCTAAGCAGCCTCTCTGTGCTCTCGGCCATGACTCTCATGACTGTAGTAGTGGTTGACGGCCTTCATATTACTACAGTGTTCTGGTTCGCATAATGGGTGCTTCCCTACTTCATGAAAGTGGCCGGATGCGGGACGCGGGACGCGGGACGGGGGGACGCGGGACGGGGGGACGGACAGAGCCCCGAGCATAAGATGCTTCGCATCTAATAAGTGTCGTCCAGAAAGGAAATCTCACAATCTAAAAGTGATATAGAAGGTGAACTGACACAAATATGAGTGATCTTTATAAAACAGGCTTCAGCTATCTCCCTAGTCTTCGTGTCATGATGGGCGTACAGAACATAGGTGCGTGGAAATTCTGGTGCGCAGCCACAGTGTGCGCAATGCGCAGTTTCTTTGACGATTTATTTATTTATTTATTTATTTATTTGGAATACCCTCAAGGTACATACAGTACATTATAGAGGGGAGAGGGGCAAGTACACGATTATATGTAACACGGAACAAAATACGAAGAGAGAAAGAGGAAAAAAAAGTCAATCAAGTGAGCACGGTATCACTGTACAATAAATACAAAAAGTAAATGATAACAACTATTTGAACACTTCTTATACAAAACGTACCGCTCGATTGAGTAAATCAGGTATGAATCTGCAATGATAAGAAGAGAAAGTAAAAGGGCACGAGCTCAGAGCACACAAAAAAAAAATTTAAAAAAGGCAAAATTTTACAACTCTAGATCATCTTCACAAGAGCATGTTTGAAAAGAATTGGATCGCGTATGTTCACTATAAATGATGGTAGGTTATTCCATTCGACTGAGGTTTTAGGAATGAATGACTGTGCGCACGCGACAGTGTTACAAAACGAGACCTTGACTTTATGGCAATGATCCCTACGAGCAGATGTAAATGGTGGTGGGTGAACAAAGAGTGATCGGAGAGTGGCATTGTGATAATATATTTTGTGAAAAAGTGAAATGCGAGCTTGCTTCCGGCGAATGACAAGTAGTGGGATGTTAAGAATGGCTTTCATTTCTGTTACGCTTGCTGTACGGTGATAGTTCGCTAGTATAAAACGGACAGAGCGATTTTGCACTGCTTCAATTGCGGTAATTAATATGGATTGATGCGGATCCCAAACCGATGATGCATATTCTAGCTGAGGACGAATGTACGTGGTGTAGAGCAGTAATTTTAGTGAAGATGGAGCGAGAAAATGATTTCTTTTTATGTATCCCAAAGTGCGGTTACTTTTGGATATTATGTGTTCGACGTGATGTTTCCATGACAAATCGTTAGTTATGTGGACGCCAAGGTAACGGTATGTTGTGACAGATTCGAGATTGAAGTTGTTAATCACATATGTTGGGCATGCTGCGTTAGAACGTGAAACTCGCATGTATTTGCACTTCTTAGTATTCAGCTCCATGCGCCAAGTGACGCACCAGTTATGGATGTGGTTTAGATCAGCCTGTAGATTAGCGACATCAGAGGTAGTAGTTATTCTGCGATATATGACACAGTGGTCAGCAAATAAACAAATTTGTGAGGAAATGTTATTGGGTAAGTCATTTATATAAATTAAGAACAGAAGAGGACCCAGAACTGACCCCTGAGGAACCCCCGATTCAACAGGGGTCATGTCAGACACGCTATCATTAGTGGCGACAAATTGAAGCCGGGATAGAAGAAACGCTCGAATCCAGTTGACGATTGCAGGGTCTATATTTAGTAGGCTTTGTTTATACAAGAGAAGCAGATGGTTTACTTTGTCAAAGGCTTTACAGAAGTCAAGAAATACGCAGTCAATGGGAAATCCAGAGTCAAGGTAAGTGTGCAAGTCATGAGTAAATGAAAGCAGCTGTGTTTCGCAAGAGAAAGATTTGCGAAATCCATGTTGAAAGTTAGAAAAGAAATTATTATCTTCAAGAAAGTTAACTAGATGAGTGAAAATAACGTGTTCCATTATTTTGCATGGTATTGAAGTTAAAGATATTGGTCGATAATTAAGAGGATTATGAGTTTCGCCGGATTTAAAGATTGGCACAACCTTTCCTATCTTCCAATCCTGAGGTGATGAGGCAGACCGAAGCGATTGTGAAAAGATGTATTCTAAAATGATGGAGCAATACTCAATGGTATTTTTCAAAAACTTTGAGGTGATACCATCTGCTCCACAAGACGAACTAAGCTTTAAGTTTTTAATTATTTTTTTGATGCCAGCGGACTCAAAAATAACAGCGTACATTGAAGGAAAATTAGAAGGGGTCACATGTGGTAGTTCATTACCGGGTCTCGAGGATGAAAATGATTGGATGAACGTATTGTTCAAAATCGTTGCACATTGTTGACTGGGTACAGGGTCACCATTAGGTGTGGTTAGAGATATGGTTTGCGCATCGTTACACCGAAATACCCTCCAAAAACCCTTTGGGTTACTTTTTAGCATGTTAGGAAGTGTAGTGTTGAAAAATGAATACTTGGAGGCTTTCAATGCTGCTAAATAAGTGGAAGCTGCATTCTTATAAGCCTCCCATTTATGTTGACATTGCGAATGCCTTGCAATGCGAAAAAGACGTTTTTTTCTTGTTAGAAAGACGGTTCAGTGATCTGTTGTACCATGGTGATTTATTATTTGAAAAAACTTGTTTAATAGGAATGAATTCATTGTATAGTTTATTTACCTTTCTCCTGAACATTTGCCAGTTCAGCTCTAACGGACGGTTGTCGAAGTTTGCCAAGAACTGATCTAAAAATGTTGAGAGGGCACTGTTAATAGCATCGAAGTTGCCTCTCCTGTAATCTCTAATTGTTTTAAAACGGTTGCGTGATGGCGACAATGATAGTGTGATAGAAAAATGTAGAACATCGTGATCACTTAGTCCTGGTGAGTGAACCACAGAAGACAGGAGATCAGTAGACGATGTGAGGACCAAGTCCAAGAGCGATGACGTAGTTTTTGTTACGCGTGTAGGTGAACTGACGATCTGGTGCAAGTTGAAATCGGCGCATGATTCAATGAAACGATTAGCTTCGGATGAGGAAGGCGACGAAAATGGACATGATCCTGACCAACAGATACTCGGGAAATTGAAGTCACCCATGATAATAATCTTACCTGCCGGAAACTGAACCGTCACTTGGTTTAGGCAGTCGTACAGGTTGTCGCAAAATGATGAAACGCTTGATGGTGCGCGGTAACAAACTCCAACGACAACTTTTTTGAAATTAACACTTAGACAACACCATACAGATTCAATGTCACACTTTATTGGGATAGAAAAAGACTCATAACATTTGTTAACAGCCAGCAGAACACCGCCGCCTGTAGTGTTAGTGCGGTCACATCGATAAATGTTAAACAATTTCTTGCATCGAAGTAGTTCGGAATTCGATATTTTTGAAGTTAGCCATGTTTCGGTTAGAGCGACAATATCAGCTTCACAGTCATCTACTAGGCTGCACAGTTCGCTGTTCTTTGACAAGTAACTACGAATGTTAGTTAGCAACACCGATATTTTTGTTTTTTTAACAGGACGCTTGCCCCTCACGTCATGCTATCTGCGTGAAGCCGAAACTGCGCGGCCAGACCTTAAGTAACGGGTAGAAGACTCGTCGGAACCATTGACACTGTCATTCGGTGTCATTTCATACACAGCGTCATCGTTGGCGTTGTAACTATAGTACCTGCCATTGATTAGTAGTTTCTTATATTTTAGCTTGACGGGCACGTTCCGAGATTTCGCATAGTTGATAAGTTTTTCCCTTGCGTGACGCGTTGCTGCGCAATAGTCCTCACTAACAGCAATTCTGTGATCTTTTAACTGTGTGCGTTTCGATAGGATTTGCTCTTTGCTTTTGTACGATTCAAAGTTAACAATGAGTGGACGTGCCTTACTCGAGGAGAACCTACCGATACGATGTGCACGGGATATGTGTTCACGTGTGATACCGAGTGCCAACTTGTTAATAAGTAATTCAAGAATTTTTTCTTCTGATTGAGGCGCTGTTTCAGTAGCGATATCTGGTATGTTATAGAAAAGTAGATTATTACGACGAGAGCGATCTTCGGTATCGTCTAATCGCACACGTATAGCAGCTGACTCTTTCGCCATGCGGTCGACCGTTTCACGAAGTTCGCCCAGTTCGCTCTGCCATTTGTCGAATTTGGTTGTCTGGGTTTCTACGCCCTCTAGCCTCACTTTAATATCAGATATCGCGGTAGACATTGACTGCTGTTGTGATTTCAGCTCCGAAACAGTGTCTAGCATTGACTTTTGATTATCCTCCATCCGTATAGACCGTTGATTTAGGTCGCGCACTGTTTTTAAAACCTCGGCAAGTGCCTCAGATTGCTGATCTTTTTGAGGACCAGGGTTACATTCAATGTCACCACACAGCATTAAAAACAATGAACAAAAAGGTCGCACAATAGCTCCAGGGCATGGAAGCACGATCAAAAATCTATCGTCAGATTTAAAGCAGGAGTATGCAAGCTTGGAAAAGCAACTGACCTGCGGGATGAATAGTTGCGTAAGAACTTCATTCTAGCCGCGCGTCCATGCCCACTGTCGACCGTGTCCCATGTGCCTGGTTTTAACTCGGCAGCTATCTGCGTTGACATCGTTGCGGTTGCGCAGTGGAGCCCAAGCAGGAAGGTCGTCGGGGCGCATGCGTGGTGATACAATGGGTGATCAGCGGGCACAGTCACTGGCATTGGAGAATCCATGTAACCAGAATCCGTACACGTAGAAGCACGGCAATTTTCAACAGCAAGCAGGCCCGCGATGCATCCAGAGCTGAAGTTCGAGTAATGTAGTTCGCCGGTACACTGGAGGAGGTCGTCCGCAGGAACTGGGACGGACCAGACCACGTCACTCGGGAGGATCTCGCGGCTGCAGGACACGTCGCCGACTCGAAGACCGACGTCATGCACCCAGCCGCAGATGACAGCACCGAGAAGCTGCGGGATGAAGAAATAGTTGCGTAAGAACTTCATTCTAGCTGTGCGTCCATGCCCACTCTCCAAACCCAAGGGTCCGACTGTGCTTGTTGGTGTCCCGCTCTTTCTCTGTCCCGTTTCTTTGCACTGCCAAGTTGTAGTATTTGCATGGTCAGCATGTTCGAACGAATGGCAACGTTTTAATATTGTTTCGGCTTAAATGTGTTAATACTAAAAAGACGACACAGCGTATTTTTATGCTGACAAAAGCAGTGTTCAAGAAGACTAAGCAGTTTTGCCTCGCGTCTTGAGCGATCGTGAATATGTAGAAAAGAAAAATTTGGTTAATGGGGAATAAAACCCTCTAGATCTGCTGGTATTAGTTGGAACAGTGCACCGCTCGGGCACCTTGTGACATCATCATCATCATCAGCCTGACTACGCCCACTGCATGGGCAAAGGCCTCTCCCATGTTTCGCCAATCAACCCGGTCCTGTGCTTTCTGCCTGCCACTTTATACCTGCAAAGTTCTGAATCTCATCTTGCCCACCTAATTTTCTCTGTCTCCCTCTCGCGCGTTTGCCTTCCCTTGGAATCCAGTGAGTTACCCTTAATGACCAGCGGTTATCCTGCCGACGCGCTACGTGCCCGGCCCATGTCCATTTCTTCTTGATTTCAACTGTGATATCCTTAACCGCCATTCGTTCCCTGACCCACTCTGCTCTCTTCCTGTCTCTGAAGGTTACATCTATCATTTTCCTTTACATTGCTCGCTGCGTCGTCCTCAATTTCAGTTGAACCCTCTTTGTAAGTCTCCAGGTTTCTGCCCCGTAGGTAAGTACCGGTAAGGTGCAGCTGTTATATACCTTCCTCTTGAAGGATAGTGGTAGACTACCATTGATGATTTGAGAATGTTGCCGAATGTGCTCCATCCCATACTTATTCCTCTATTTATTTCACTCTCATGGTTCGGCTCCGCGGCTACTACCTGTCCTAAGTAGACGTATTCCTTTACCACTTCCAGTGTCTCGCCACCTATCGCGAAGCGCTGTTCTCTGCCGAGATTGTTCCACATTACTTTAGTTTTATGCATATTAATTTCCAGACCTAGTCTTCTGCTTTCCGTATCCAATTCATAAGAAAGGGGACGTGAAGGACTTGAAAAATTACAGGCCGATCAGCTTATTGTGCGTTGTCTACAAGCTATTTACAAAAATAATTGCTAATAGAATTAATACGACATTAGACTTCAATCAACCAAAGGACCAAGCAGGATTTCGTACAGGCTTCTCAACAATAGACCATACTCATACTATGAATCAGGTGATAGAGAAATGCGCGGAATACAACCAACCCTTATAGCCTGCATAGATTACGAGAAGGCATTTGATTCGGGGGAGATATCAGCAGTCATGCAGGCACTGCGGAATGAGGGCATCGACGAAGCCTATATAAACATACTGGAAGAAATCTACAACGGATCCACAGCCAGCATAATCCCCCCGTGAAGAAAGCGTCAGAATCCCAATAAAGAAGGGTGTAAGGCAGGAAGACACGATCTCTCCAATGCTATTCACCGCGTGTTTACGTGAGGTTTTCAGGGCCCTTGATTGCGAAGAGTTGGAGATAAGAGTTAATGAAGAGTATCTTAGTAACCTGCGATTCGCTGATGACATTGTATTGATGAGTAACTCATGGGACGAATTACAGCTCATGATTACTCAATTGGATACGGAAAGAGGGCATACATCGAGTTTCAAATCAGTACAATAAGAAGTGACTGGTAACAAATTTAACAACATCAATATAGCAATCAAAAGTAGCATGCACTAGTGTGAAAGCAGCTTAACGAGACGCTACAGAGGGTGTGTATCGTTAGAGTGGATGGCGGGTGAATGGTTTGTAAAATTTTTCCTTGAGCATGAAGCTATGCTGTTGGGAAACTTGTCCAACAAATTTATTGCGTGCGGGCAGAAAAAGTTATCTCTTGTGTTTAACCGCTTGTGCACAATGGGACGTGTGTAGGATGAACAACGGTAGGATTAGTAGTGCATGCCTTGTATGCAGTTGATAAAGTAAGGAACGAAGCAGGCAAAGACACGCAATTATGCGATGGGGAGTGGTCCATTTTAAAGAAGTTATAGGGATATACAGCGAATACTGACGGGAAATAAAACATGCTAAACAGTTTTTAACTGCTTCTATTTCAGTGGCAAGATATGATTGTGATGGATGCCAAATTGATGACGCTTGCCCTGCCCGAGCTTCCGTTGCACATATGTTTAAGTGTGTCAGTGTCTTGACGTCAGTGTATTTACGATTTGGCCAACAGGTATCAAAGTGTGTATAATGCCTCAGGACAGATTGTTTGAATACTCAATACCCATGATAGTTGTGGCATTAAGTGCTTTAATAGGTGCTTGTAGGTTTGTGTTGAATTCATGATGGATATAGAGTCGAACCCACTTATAACAATACCGGTTTTAACAATATATCGGTTATAACAACGAGAAGCTGCTGCACCATCAACTTTTGTATGATTTCTATGGTGAAATAGCGAGCTTACAGCAGTGCCCGCATGCCGCATTATCGGCTACAAGAATGAATTATGGCTGTTGGGCGCACGTGCTGAAGGGTAATGGAACGTGAAAACCTTGAAAAGAAAGCAGAAACCGAGAAATTCAAGCTGCCGAACCCCCGCCCACAGCTCCAACGGGCCTCAGCGCACCTTCGGATTCGCATTATGCTTGACCGCATAGCGTTGTGGCATTGCGGTAAAGCTCACTTCTGGAGTCCGCTACGGTGCGGGAGAGGCGGCCGCTTTTGTTAATGCGCTTTCAGACATGCAATTTGAGTAAGAAGTTGAGACTTGGAGAGTTTCAGCGTCCGAAACATTAGACGTTGTCATACTTTGACTCTAGGTGGCTTGTGGCGGTCCCGTGGAAGTGTCTGAATCTTCAAGCAGGTTCGAAAAATCGGCACCTTTGTCGTATTTATCGCTGATGTCTGTTGGCATGTCTGATCCAATATTATATTTTTCTCACAAGAACCTGCCATTCCCCTATTTTGCTTTTTCTCGCGCAACCTGTTTATAGCAATTATGGAATTATGGAATAACAATGGCATTTTCGGTGCACTTGAGTATTGTTATAAATGGGCTGGACTGTATATTTAAGCTAGGGCAGGGTTCAGGTTTACTATGCATTACCTTTTCTGGCTTGAAGAATCGAATGGAAAGGTGGTTAGTACACGTACGAGCGCCTGTACGTCCGTGTGTGTCGTGTCTCTGTCGCAACATACACGCAAGCCAGTATGATCAGTTCACTCCTTCCTTTCACGTTTAGATTTTCGCCCCAGAATAAAAAATGCGAAACAAAATAGTAATGAGTGCTCTTGCATGGATCACACTAACAGTAGATCATTTTTTTTGCAGCAAACAATGCAAGTAATCAACGCCTCAAAAGCTTGTCTCGCTGCCCCTAGATACTATGATTAACGGAACTGTATGAAAAACACCAAATTTCCCCCGCAGCTTAAGACAGACAACTCTACAAATCAATTTGTCAAAGCAAGGCCGTTTGATATTTTATGCCGACTCTATAACAAGACTAATTATGGGCAACAAAAGTACAGTGACTTAGTGCTGAGAATTCATGCAGCGCTTCTTCTGAGCCACTCGTGGTTATTAATATCCGTTAGTAGATGTCTAAAGCGGCGAACGATGTGCTTCATGAGTTGGTCAGTTACGCTCGACATGACCGAGGTGTGCCCCCCCAAGCATGGGCTATAGATCAAACCACCTGTTAGGGGTATGCGAGCCTTCGCATACCCTAGCTACTCCACTGCATTATTGTTCAGTACCGTGCTTGAAGGATATCTAATCACATCCAGTTCGCTTCTCCGTTCCATGAAGAGCTCGAAGTTTTCACTGTCGAAAAAATCCGGTTGGTTCAACAAACGCCAGAGCCTGCCGAGTGTGCGGTTGAGGTACAAATATTTGATATCCGACCATGATAGCACTGACAGGTACCGCCAGTCCTGCAAAATACTCCGCGGCATTGTCGCTACCGTACGGTTTTTGTTTGCCTTTTATTGCGATAGCGATTATATGGACACTCTCGGCTGGTTTTCGCCGTCGGCGTTGGCGTCGCCGTCACCGTCATGTCCCGTATATGTATATGTATCTATATATTTATAAAAACCTCAAAGAAAAAAATATTCAGAAAAATGTTTCCGACGCGCGGCATCGAACCAGGGACCTCTCCCTCTGCAGCGCGCGGCGCTAACCGCTCAGCCACGAAGGCGAACGTCCTACAACGTTCAAATGGTGAGCTATTTATATACAGCGAGTTTTCAGCATTACCAGCGAGATGGCGCAAAGGCCGCGCTCGTTGGGGCCTAGCTGGGCGCCCCGGCGTTCGTCGCGACGCGCGCTCTCAGGCGCTCCTAGCTCTCCGGCGCGCACTTCGCCCGAAGGTGGGAGGGGGGGTGGGGGTAGATGCCCGTGGGCGCGCGCGCTTATCTCGCTGTCGCGGAGAATGGGGCTTTCGGCGGAACGATAGCGTTGTAGTTACCGGGCGCGCGAAGGTCACATCGCTCGCTGCAGTCCCCCCTATTTGCGAAAAGAGCACGCTTTTCAAACACAGCGAAGTAACAACTGTGACACTTGTTAGTTCGTGCTCGTCTGTACCTGTGAATACGTTTCGTGCGTCGTTTTTGGTTGAGCAGCGCGTTAAGTGTCGAGCTGTGAATGTTTTTAGTTCGCTCTCGTCCTGTGCGTGTTGTTTTCGTGCGTCATGTGTGCGTGAGCAGCGCGCTGCAAGTTTCGACCTGCTTGCCATTCGTCGCTTCACATTCCAATTTTTTGCTATCGCATTCATTGCTTCGCCTTGTGGCGAAACTGTGACTTTTTTTAACACTCGCCTAGGTGGCCAAGGTTCAAACGTGTCGTGGTTCCGTCGCACAAATCGTGGAGGAAAGAATGGCAGAAATACGCACAGCGACTTGGCTACGGCTCGGCTCGCTGTGGCTCTGGACGCAACAAGAAGCATGCTTTGTTTTCTTGACACGAGATGGCGTTGACGAAAAACTTGCTTCACGATTATACTTCTGCGATAAGTATCATCGGCAGTTTGCGTTACCGGGACGCAAACGCTATCCCGCTATACTATAACTCGCTTTCCGCAACGCACGGTAACGGTACGGTAACTCTATTCCCGAAACGCCCGCTATCATGCTAACGCTAAACTATAACCAGAGTCCTTCAATGCTTTTCTGGTCACGAAACTCCGCCCGCAGTTTCATACAGGGACAAAAGCTGCCGCTAGGGTCGCTGCAGTCAACGAGGGGGGCATCCGTGCGCGCGCGCTGCGCTCGGCTGAATGCTGTGCCGGTTCGAGGCAACAGCTTGTGTTGCACCAAACCGCAATAATTCAACTACCATTCATACTTCACCTGACATACAATGTGAATAATGCATAAGCGAGAGAAAAACTTACTTTCGCGTATCTTTTTAAAGATAGGAAGGCTGCAATGGATCAAGTAGTGCCGATGAAGCAATATTCGCTTCATACGTCGTTCCAGCGTGGTTCCTTACCTCAGGCAATGGTGCACGAGAGTTTATTCAGGCAAAGGATATTTACTTAGATTTGTGGCCCTTCGCAAACTTCAAGAATCCACCAACTCGCAAACTGAAGTCTCACAGCGAGAGTTGAGCCAGCGCCGATCGCGCTGTTTACAAGCAGACCACCTACGCCGCGGGTGTTTGATACGACCGCATTAAAAAAAAAATGTTGTGCATTCCTGTTTACAGTTTATAATCATTCAGTCCGCTGCAGCCTACCTCACAGAGCTTCGGCAACACTTGAAATCGGGAATGACGAAGCTTTTGCAAGGTAACGTCCATGTGCCACGTGAATACCAACCGATCTCTAGCGTTTAACCTGTAGTCTAACCTTCAGAGATTGTAACCACGCTGTGCTCATTTCCTACGTGTAAATTTCACAAGTTCATGTTACATGCATTGCACGAGCGAAAGTGTCGCACTTTACATTGTGCAGCTACGCAAGGGCACTCGGGTATCTCCCGTCTTTGAGCCGGTGGCACTTTCACAAATCACAACACGAGTTACTCAGCCTGCTGGGCGGGCTACGTTTGCACGGCGCGATTCAACTAATTTCTTAATGAAGATTGCACTGGGGTGACTTGATTAAATGAAACGAAGCCGCGTTTCACTAATGTAGAGAAAATCAGCATACATGTTGACAAGCAGAGGTTCATTGCACTTTCGATTTATTCAAAATGCGAAAAATGTGACAAGGGGCAAAGTACCCAAAAACATGCCAAGCTGAGGAAACACTAACGCCCATTGCGTCTATGCTTCACTGAGTGCTTATTTCAATGCGCATGTTTGAGAACATCGCAAGGTCGAGTCACTAGCTTACAATCAACAAAGCAAGAGTGCTACGATTGAAGGAGAAAGAGAGAAAACTTTTATTGGAAAAACACCTCAGCAAACAGAATGCTGTGGATGGCATTTTCCTAGCGTAGGAAAATTCTCAACAATGCCGGCACATTAACAAAGCAGGCTATTGAAAAAAGCAAAACATACTTTGAAGTACAATATAAATACACAAAAATTAGCATGACACATAGTCAATGAGAATAAAAAAAACACTTTTAAACTAGTCAAACAAGACAACAAAGCAAAGCACTTAATAATCTGGAAAGAACCTAAAAATACCAGCAACTTGCGAAAATAACACTTAACTAATTAAAGTGACTAAAGAAACACTGAATGGCATTTGTGGTGTCTTGACTTCTCTCTTGTGTCAGTTGCACACCGTGTCCTTTTTACACTTAACTAATGTAGGAAATATATTTACAAAGCCAGCGCGTGCAGGAAGCACACCGCTGTTAAAACTAATGCGAGAGTGAGGCAAAACTTAGAAATACAAGAAAGAGAATGTTTGATGCACATGTGCATTATTGACGCCACTAATGAAGCAATTTATCACGTCACTTTCTTGCCTCCATTGGCTGGGCATGTTGCGCGCTTACTTGACCGTGCAACTTTGTTCTTCTCTCTTGTAAAGAAGTGCAGGCGGCACCTGAGAAAAAAATGTACTTCTGCCGTTATGCTTACATAGTGGGAGCCACAGCCTACAGCGGCTGCTGAAGTCCGGTTATCAAGCAGAACTCTCTCCACAATGTTCATGTAGACGTCTGCACAAGCCACTCTATTGACAGTGAGCTCTTCGACATGACTCTCCACGATCTGCAGAAGACTAAGCAGGCGGCATGACGGCACCTGCAGGAAACCGCTTGACTTTGCAGCTATTAGGTCACTTGCTTGCCGAGACAAGCCCTTCAAAGTTTCCACACAGCTAAGGCAGCTGATGGATGAGAACTTCTTGGTCACATAACCTGCCAGGTAGTCCAAGATACACTCTTTGGGAGACAGCACTTGGCTCGAACCTGAAGTATCCTCGACACTGCCTGGTGGCTCCATTAGAACATCATCGAAAAGAACTGCCAGGGTGTCAACCTGAAACAAACATTTCATGTAGTCATGCTACAGTATTGTTTTTGGGACCATGAAGGAATGTATACACTAGAGATTTTAACACGTTAATGGACAGCCTATTCTTGTTCATGGACAGAGTTTTAAAAGCAAAATAATGAACAAAAGAGAACACAGGAAACCACAACTGTCTCCCTATTCTTTGTTTTCTTTTGTCCTGGAATGGTAAAAGAGTGTTCCACCTGATTGTTTGGTTCTCCCTTTTCAAAGAGGTCCTGGAGCTTTAGGAGAAGTTGGGGCCCATCACCGTCAACAGAAGCACGTTTGGGGGGGGCCGTACCAAGTTGTTGACAGACAGCATGCGATAGATGAATAGGAAATGCTGGACAGTAGGCTGCCCTCCGTCGCCAGCAACGTGCCTCACAATGCCAAAAAAGCGCTGGAACAGGAAACCAATTTATAGTAAACACACAACCTCAAAGTGTAAACATACGCACCTCCAAGGGATCTTGTCCAAAGTTTCCGACTAGCACATAGCGAAAGCCAGAGCTCAGGAGACTCTCGACTAGTGCTACTGTGCTGTGCAGCGTAATTCTGAGTGCTGCACATGTGGGTTTGCTCAGGAAACATGCGCGTCTTTGCACCGGCAACGACAAAATGTATTTTTGCCAGTCATCCAGCCACACTATGTTCTCCTTCAATGTCTGAAATTCAATATTGTCAACATAAGCAACAACAGTTATCACTACAATAATAATATCAGTCACTTACTGCGATGTGTTCGGCTTCATTGTATATCACATGCTCTGGCCTGCGAGAATTAAGGCAGTCAGTGAGCCTGTTCATCCGTCTTGTGAAGTCTGATGTAGCTGATGAGTCATGCAGCTTCTTGCACGTCTCCTGTTTGCTATAGAATTCCATGGCTGCTGCAGTGCTTTCGCTAAACAGCTGTAAAATGTAAAGGATATTTTTTAGGCCACCATGCTTTACTGGGAACATGCTTTGTAATACAACACAGATAGTAGAGATGCTTTCTTGCCTGGACAGCAAGGCGCACACTCAATTTCTGAAATGCATTTGGGAAAATGTGTGCTTTGGTCAGCTTGGGCACTGCACGAAGCCCAGCCTGATCCTCTTCATACTCGAGCAGGGCAGAATAATCGCTGTGAAAAACTTCTTGGTTTTGTGGTAGCTGTTAAAAACAAACAAAAAAAAGATAAAACAATTAATAAAAGACACAAGATAAAACAATTGATAAAATTCGCAAGACAAAACAATTGATGAAAAGCAGTAGCAGCGCATACACAAGCACCTTGATGCTTACCAGAAACTTCCCAACCTTCAGAAGATTGTTCCGAATGCACTTGAATATATGCGGGGGGGTCTATCACCACGTAAACAGATTGTGATGGCTCACACGGGTGCGGGAACTTGTTCTTGGTGCTGTTGATGTCACCGCTGATACCTGATGTGAAATTATGCGAAGTCATTCAATGAAAGACCCTGACTCAAATGTGCAGCTATAATAGTTAATATTTACCCAGAGACTTCAGAGCTGATTGATTTGTCGTGGAATTGTCACATGTGATGGCATCAACCACAACACCGGCATTTGTGAGGTGCACTATGCATTGAAGCAGTAATTTTGCCACTATTGAGCCCGGAGCAGCACCACAAGCACAGAAACTGCCCACTGTCTGGGACCAGCCACCAAGGAAGGGCCGGAACAAAAACACCAGCACGTGGTCTCCATCCTTCTCTCGGTCCGCTGGTCTCGTGTGCTCAGAAAAATCCACTTTCCCCAAAAGGGACATGTCGGACTCTCTGATGTGAACACTTTTCCGCACACTCATTTCATCGAACATGAGTACACCTGCAAAAAATGTTTGATTTAGTAATGGTGCTTATTCAAAAACTGAACTTCTCTAAGTAAATGTCAAATGGTGTCTGACCTCGGCGTTCCCTTTCAGGCACTCCTTGTAGCTTCTCTCGCAAGACAGCAAATAAACTTGCATCAAAGCCGAAGTCGGCCTTGAGACTTCTCAAGTAGCCATATAGCGTGCGAGGGTTGGGAAGGGGAAGGAAGCCGTTTTCGTGCAGGAAATTGTACACAGCTGTCGACTTTACCTTAAGGAGTAAGCAATCGTATATCCACTCCTTTTTGTACCTAAGGATGCAGCAGAGCATGTGTTTTGCATTCATAAGCGTGCTGACAAATGTGCAAGTGCAATACAATTCATGTAAATGGCTCGCTTGACTACCTCCCCCCCAAAATGTGGATTCTGAGCAACATGCTTCATCATTCACTCATGCACATACCAAGCCCTAGAAACATAGCCATAAAATAAATAGCAAAAAATGTCTTTGCTTTCTGCTGGCATGAAAACATACCACCAGTCATTCCTCGTGCACTAGCATGCACAGTGCATATATAATGAGGCAACCAAATGACGTCACGAAGTACACCTGCCGTAGTGAGCTGCATGCATCTGCTGCTGGATGTGGCACAGGCTACCTCCACCGAAAGAATTACCTCTGGCATTACACTTAAAGCAGCACACGCAAACGTCACAAGCAACGAATAAAAGGATCGCTCGAGCAGTCGAATACTACCAAAGAAGAGTTGTTGGTTTATCACAATGCTGGCATCCATGCAAACACAAACCACAATGCAAAAAGAAAGTGCAATGCCTAATTAAATGCAAAACAATTAACAAAACGCATATAAACCTATGCCTGATGACAGCCAAGTGGTACTTAACTGCATCCTTTTGCTTTTAATAAGCACACAGTCTCCTCAGAAGGACACGACAAATTTTTTGGAGAAAGATTGTGGCATATTTCTTGAAAATATGCTTCTTTCTACCAGACAGACTATCAAGCTTACTGGGTCACAAATCACTAGATGTTTTTGGTGTGTACACTATGGTCACATCGGAGTCTTTAAAAATGATTGAAATACACACTACAGAGGCAGAGACCGATGTACGTAATAGAACATTTGCTCGCGTCTCACTAGCTTACCTCACGGCTGTTGGAGACTTCGCGTTCGCTTTCATCAGCCACTGATCAAATATCAACTTTTCGCGAGCGGAGAGCTTCTGAATGTCCTCATCCTGTCGTTTGTGTCTGTTCACCGACACGCTCATCTTTGCGAGCTTCATTTGGCACCGGCGAAGTTGCTGCGTCGCACTTCGGAGCTGGCCTTTCACGGCCTGCAACTCCAAAAAGGAGCAGACGAGTTCCTCTGTTTGGCAGGCTGTGCCCGTGCACACTTCGACGTCCACTGTCGCATCTGAGGGGGGCGATACAAAGC